>VZRH01004833.1:1371013-1423855 GCA_013397555.1 Urocynchramus pylzowi
AAGTGACCAAGGACAGCGTCACCCTCCTGCCCTGCTTCTACTTCGTGGAGGTGAGTGGCCGCCGCGGCGAGCGGGCTGGCGGCGGGCGCGGGGAGCGGCGCGGAGCCGAGCCGCGGGGAGCGCGGTGTGCGGGAGCGAGCTCGTCTCGGTGCTCTCTCCGCACCGTCTGGTGCAAAACCCTTACGTGATGCTTCGTCTCGCCGAAATCGGCATCGAAGCTCCGTATAAGGAGCAGGCATAAATTAATCTCATCTTTCGAGCCTTTTGGAGCAGGAATTATTTCTAAGAATTACTCAGAACATGAAAGGGTGCCTCAAATAAATCGGACTATGTGCATAGGAACCCCTCGGGAGGAAGACATGTTTCAAGAAGGGCTGGCTTCCAGGCAAACGCCGCTCGCATTGCTTTGATAGAATAAAAATCACGTTCACAAGGGAATGCTTAGAAAAATAGAAATGTTCTCAAATAGGTAATCACTGATATATTTTTGCTGACCCCTGAAGTATGTGTTTCCTCTGTCAGAGCTAAAAATGTCTTTTTGGAAAACAGAATGAGGTTCTCGGCACATCTTCTAGGGCAAAACCTGCTATGGCTGCTCAGCTGGTAGCAGGTGGAGTTGCAGAGACACTGGCTGCTTGGTGTGTCACTTGGAGGCACTTAGCCTCCCTGGAAAGTACAGTCACTTAGGTACTTCTGGAAGATCATGAGTAGACACAGTTTAAGCTTAAAGAAACAGGTGTGATGTGGATTTGTTTAATGGCACAACAGAAGGAGGAAGGTACAAATGTTTTATGGGTCGAGTGAAGTGTTTCATGTGACACTATTCACAGGGAAGAGAGCCTGAAGCACTTTGAGGTACCTAACTTAGGTAGGAAACAGATTGTGAAAATAATGTGAAGAACTTAATGGTAAAATGCTGTGTAAGTTAACTATACCTGGCACTCCAAAGCATAAAATATATATAATACTTAATATATAAAAAGATTAAAATATAAACATAGAGTGAAATACAAAACAAAATATATTTTCTCTCAAATGCACTTGAAGGGCTTTGGAGGTTCTCTAGAAGGTAGAAGGGGGTTGGGTTCAGAAGGAATTTTAGGTAATAGTGGTGTTTTTCTGTTCTGTAAGCACCTGGATGTGGGCAGCAGCTAACACTAAGCTGCACCAACTGGAAAGCTTTACAGAGACTGGTTATGTGGAAGCGTCAAGCTCATCCTGTCAATGTGATTAGGCCTGCTCAAGAAATGCCCTTTGATGGAAGGTACTTGCTGTGCCATGCATCTTATATTAGCTTTGCACAGGAGGCAGAGGTCAAGCGTGGAGAAGCCCCTAAGAAAAGGCAAGGGGCTTCTTCCCTCTGTGCTCTCTTTGCTGCTTTGGGAATCCAGACACGAAGAGAGGTTGCTGTACCTGAGCCTGAGCAGGACTCTAATGCTGGAAATGATGTAGAGGTCCTGCAAGACACAACAAAACTTGTGCTGTGCTTTGGCCTGCAGCAAGATGGGATGAAATGCAGAGCAACAGCACAAAGTGTGTGCTTGCTGCTCTTAAGAGTTGCCTTATGTAATACTGATTGCATGCATATACTTTCCCTAGAAGCTCCCTGCAGCTGTTACAAGGAATAAGGTAAAGGATTCTGTGAGCAGCAAAAAACCTACACTGAGCTCTGCTTACAGTTCCCACATGAGGCAGGCAAGTTCTCCACTCAGGTCTAGGCTGTTAGGTCCCTCAGCAAGACATTCCAAGCTTCATTTAAAGACAGGTAGAGATCTTTTCAACACCCAGTTGCTCTGAGGGAGTCAAAGCCCTCAATTAATAGAAAGGTCTCCTAATGAACTTTTAAGACTTCTGTGTTATTCAGTCACAGGAGCAGTCAAGAGCCTGTGTGAGCCCTTCCCCACCTGGAGTAATTTCTAATTACTGAACTGCAGATTACAGCCCTTCTTGAACTGAAAAGTAAAAGCAATATCATGAGAAAAAAACTGACTGCAATACACCCAAACCTAAACGTTGATTAGGAAACTTTTTGATGAATTATCAGCCCTGTCCCATTACATGGCATGAGGATTTTAAACCATTTCCCACTTTTCAGTTGAGGATTCAAATCACTTGGGTGAAAGGATACCAGCAATTCATGTGATACTTGAAAGGAGCATGCAGCTTGTGTTCCCTGTGAACGCCCACTCCGCGTTTGCACGCGTGCGCACCAGTTCTAATCAGACTAACGAGAATGCCTTTCTGAGGCTTTGGAGCACAGCAAATTGCCAGCACTTCAGCAGCAGCAGGGAAAGGACATGACTCAAAATCTTCTGTTTTGATTGGCTCAGACAGAACCAGATTAAGTTGTACTTCATAAAGAGGGATTTATTCAGAGGTCATTTAATTGCAATGAGAAGTTTGCAAGTGTAAGAGATAGAGGAGTCACCCAGTGTGGTTGATGGGCATTACCATGTAATAAGGATTTCCTTTGTAAGCAGGAGGTAAGGTCCTAATGCAATCCAACAGCAGCCAACTACTTAGACCCAAAACTTACCTACTTTAAATAAGGCTTTCTGAATTTTAAAGCTTTTACTTTAATAAATGGATGATAAGAATCAGGCTTTCAACCTCTTGCCTTTGAACGCTGTCAATTCTTTTATGTTTTTTTTTTTTTTTCTTTTGGCACTCATCCACTTCTATTTTCCCTCTCCTGTTCATAGAAGACAGTGCCTTCCCACTCTGAATTGCAACAAAAAAACTCCATAGCCCATTAGGTTTCCACCTTCAAACAAGAAAAGTGGGGCTTGCTGACATCCACTTTGCAGCAAGACCTATTTAGGAGGTCTAGGCCCAGGGAAAACCACATTGTTTAGAAAATAAATTTCTAAAAATGTGCTTGTTTTTTCCACTTGAATGATGGACAAAAGCATAAACTTGGAAAAAAAGATGTTGAGTTGAAAGTTGAAATTTTTTTTTCAACATGGTAGGAAAGGGATGTATTCATGTTATACAAATGAAATATATTTTAAAGAGTGAAATGAGTGAAATAATACATGTAACAACCATTATAATACAGGCAAGCAGAACTTAGAAACAGCAACACACAAGCACAGTTCTGACACGAAGGGGTTTCAACTGTTGAGATCCTTAAGACTTTGTTATGAATGAGATTAACTCCAGTAAACAAATGTGTTTAGTGGCAGTGACTGTCAGGCTTAGATAAAAATATGATTACACAGAATGTAGGCAGGCCAGCTGCCCTGGAGAAAAGGAGACTGAGATGAGACCTCATAGCTGTCTACAGCTTCTTCACAAGGGAAAAGACGAGGGGCAGGTACCAATCTCTCCTCTCTGGTGACAAGCAACAAGACCCAAGGGAATGATAGGAAATTGTGTCAAGGGAGGTTTAGGTTGGATATTACACAAAGATTCTTCACCCGGAGTGTGGTTGGGCACTGGAACAGGCTCCCCAGGGCAGTGGTCGCAGCACCAAGCCTGACGGAGTTCAAGAAGTGTTTGGACAACAGTGTCAAGCACATGGTATTGCTCTTGGGAATGGTCCTGTGCAGGGCCAGGAGTTGGACTTCAGTGGTCCTTGTGTGTCCTTTCCAACTCATATTCTGTGAACTGATGGATAATTCAAGCTGGCAGGTGTTTCCAACGAAAGAGTTAAAACATAAAACTAGCATGTTCCTCTTAAGATCATTAGAGCTATTCTTTGTTTACACAGGAAAAGCAAAAGGAGAATCAGGCTAGAGCTTTGAAAGACAGGGAAATGGAAAGAAAATGAAGAGACAGCTTCTGAAAAATGTGGATGGGTCATTCTCTAAAAGCACTAGAGGCAAATAAACATTATGAAGTAAATCTCAACACATATTCAATTACATGTTTTCAAGTTTCATGATTCATAAAATAAAGTAACTTGATGACTTATCCTATGTCTCGTAGGAATGTTTTAGAGGTTATTTTAAAGGACTGGTAATAGTTCTGCTTAGCAGAACCTCTGATTAGCACACACTCCTGAGAGCTGAATAATTTTAGATTGCCTTATGCACACTTACCTGAAGGGCATGGTAATCATCACCGCCAGGCAGTTAGGCCTCTTTTATTCCTAATTGTGCTTAAGGCATTTTAGGGTTCTGTAGACTGACTCTTATAGGTTATCTGAATTTCATTTGCATAGCTGAGAAAGACAAAGCTTTCCATCAAAATTCATAGTCCCTCTGGCCTAGTGGGAATTACTTTTCATGGTAAAAAGTCTGCATACCTCTGGGAGATCTTGAAAATGAGTATTCCTGGAATAAGTTTTGGGTTTTGTTAACTGACTTTGTTTTCAGCATATTCAGAGTATACCATTATTGTATTCACTTAGAGAAAAAATATTGATGTCTTGAATTTAATATCAATCTGAAAAACTTCCAGAGTTATGTAGTTTCCTTTCCTGGCAGAGTGGTCACACTTTGGAGTCAGGACAGACAGATTTCTCTTGGTAAAGGAAATAGACTGTCTTTACACATGCTCTCCCATTTCAAAAACTCCTGGTTTAAATCCTGTTCTCATGGAAGCTGCATAAATTTTGCCTTTGACTTCAGTGGCATTACTGCTTCATCCAGTGCCTAATATGTGGAAATGCAAAAGGTCAAGGTGTTGTCAATCTGCATAACTCAATGCATTTATTCTCCAGCTAAATTGTGTTGCTGTAGCACAGCCTTCATCTGCTGGTTGTGTAACTTCCAGGGACTAAAATTGGAGATATTTTAGACACTGTCCCTTATGCAGTTAAATTTTCTTCCTTATGTTGTCTAGACTCTCTGTTATAAATGCATATGGATACAGCTTCTTTGGAAGCACTTCTTCCAGTGGTATACCATTTATTTTCCTTGTTCTCCAAAGGAGTTGGAATTCTCATCAGCAGAAAGCAGCAATGATCTGTTATGATTGTAGAACTCCAGGCTGTAGAACTCAGGAGGTCATGAGACCCCACTGAAATAAGTGCCTGTAGAGAATGGCCACTTTGTCTCAGTAACAGATGTTTTACTTCCTTTTGTTTCTAACATACACTGAGAGAGCTGGGCTTAAAACATCATTTGAAACTCAGCAGCATTTCTAAGTCACAACTGGAATGCTTTTCAGCTGTTCAGCCATGCATGACCCACAATATTTAAATTACAATGACCTGCAAGTCATGTTTAGGTGTGACTGCAAAAGACATAAAAAAAATCAGTGGAGTGCAGTGATTAGAATAAGAGAGAGAATAGGCTGTAGGAATAAATCTTTCTTCCTAAGAATAGGATGTTTGGATCTAATGTAAGAATTAAACTGTAATTCTGTGCTTGGAGACACAGTGTAGTCATATTCCTCTCTAGATTGGTTTTCTCTTATACTTAAATTAACTGGGGGCTGCGCCCAACAAAGATCCCCAATGGCAGAAGATGAAATTATCCCTTTGCTACTGTCAAAGAAGCATAATATTTTCCAAATACATATTTTTCTCTCAAAAGAGTCAACTATATGTGAGAGGAGGAGGAGAAATACACTTAGTTCTCTGCTCATTGAGCTGACCTAGTCATGTGGCTGACTCTCAGATGATAGAGGTCACATGTGTTTATAAAGTTTCATTACAGACTAATATCCCCAAAATATTAGGGGGCTATCCAAGACCTGAGGAGGTTGCTATGCATTCAGAGCTGTATATGACTTGGCCAAGTCATCAATGTTGCATCCTCCCTGTCACTTCTGTGCTTATGGAAGAGCTGTACAGCCTAAACAATACCAGTTTTAGCAGGAGATGGCCATAAAAGGGGAATGAAAAGGGAGGTGTCACACCTTTGCCAAGGCTGTCTTTGGAAAACAAATGCAAATGCCACAAGTCAGATGTCCCTTCTGGTTTTGGCTATGTGTTTGGCAAGTGTAGAGTTTCAGTAGTTCTCAGTGAAAGAAGGCCCTGCTTACTTTTCAGTCCAGCAACATCCTCTTGACCTAATACTTCCAGTAGTAAAATAAGGCCTGAATATGTTGGAAATTAACGGGGATACATTTTTCCAAATTACTACCTCCTCCAAAAGTTACAATCCTTCCATCTGTGATCTTCTTTTATAGTTGTTAAAAACCTATTAGTCTGGAGCCAAAGTTAATAAAACCCAGCATATTGTGGAACCCTAACATGCACAGGAGCTGAGCTGTTACAAATATGGCATCTTGTCTGATGATCCTGTCACTTAAAAGTTCAGTTTGCAGGGAGTTCAGAAGTGGCTAAACAGCATAGGAGGAAGCTGCTGGAGAAGGGCTGGCACCTAAAGGATTACAATTTTATGTATGTATGGAAATCAGCGTGCTTTAGAGAGTACAATAAATTGTAGCACTGTGTAGGGACTGGCAGCTTTGTCCATTAGAGATGGGGTTTTTGAAGAAACTTCTAGCTGAAATTTGGTGACACTGACCTGAAAACAACTGCCTTTTGTTGAAGTACTGCTGTTCTTGATTTACCATTACATCGCAGCAGAACCATAAATTTTATAATCAACAGGACATGTAATATCCTAAATCTCATTGTATGTAGTTATTAATTGATTATAACAATCAATTATTAATTGATTGTAATTATAATTGATGTAATCAAACAACAATAATTAAGATAAGGAGTCATCAATTATGTTTGAAGTCACACTGGAAAGAAATGCATTACTGGTGGTTTTGTGTTTTAAATTTCTGCCTGAGAATGTACTTTAAACACATATATTTAGTAGAATATATATGTATAAAATATATAATAGAGAAAATTTGTAAAGTATTTATAGATTACTCCTCCCAAAAAATATTTTTGTTAAACAATTTTTATTTTGTTGGTTTCTCCCTGTGTAATTCCTGCTTCCCATATATTTATTAAAAAAGAAAAAAAGAAAAAGAAGACAACACTTTTAGAGTTACTGTGCATTTAGCATGACTGAGATTTATGATATAAATAAAAATTGTATTACTGATATATCAGCTCTCTTTTAGGTCTTACACATGCTGAGACCTTTATGTTAAGATCTGGTAAAAGATAAGCATAGTTTGAAGAGTTGCATGAAATAGCTGTTGTATTTCCAAAGCTAGACTGTAATAGGCAGTCACAAAACAATTCAGTTAAATTCTAAAACCAATGCTGGAAATATATATAACTTAATTTTCCAAAATGGTAATTATAATAGATTTCAAAGACATCTGGGATTTGGAATTCAACATTAAGTTGAAATTAAATCAAATAGCATTAAGTCTAGGAGAAGAGAGACCGTTATATCATGTATCTGTCCACAATTTCCACAAAAGTTAGACAATGGTGAGGCACAAGTGGTTTAGAGAAAAGAATAATTCCTTATAGCTTCGGGCCAGGTGAAACTTGCATCCAGCAAAGGGACAAGGAGCAGCAGAAACTCAAGTTTAGGCAGAAAAGCAAAAAGCCTTTATACAGATGGAAGCCTTAAATTTCTGAAAAGACAGAATGCCTTCTTTTATAAGCCTGAGACATTTAACAATTAAGTTTAGAACATAAAAATAAATTGAAAAATCTCACTTTTCTGTAAAGCCAGTCCCCTGCTCTACAGACATGCCATGCTTAGTGCTCTCTCTTCAGAGAGTCATGGGTTCTCAGAAATGAGAAAATGGCAGAATTTGGCTGATGCCATTTCTTAATGCTGACCTATTCTGGAAGGTGTTCAATCACAGTAATGACCTCAGTATTCACCCCTGTCAGGATAAGAGAAACTTGTCCTCTTTCCATTCTCTCCTCATGTCCATTGTGAATCTCGCAGCGAAGTACCACAGGACAACAGCCAGGATGGCTGAAAGCTGCAGTCACTGTTAGTAGTTGGCTAAGGAACACCTTGTCTCCTCCAACCCACTACAGCCCTCTTTCTTGTCTCATCCATCTGTTGTGCCTTGTCATTTAGACCATGAATTCCTTGGCACAAGGATCGACATTTATGATAAAATTGATGGAATCTTCCACAATGCACAGCCTTGTCATGGGAACTATACATAGTTATTAATTAGATCATCCTTCTCTGAAAGACTTGGCTGATATTTTTTCATGCTGGGCAACCAATGGCATTCATTTGTTATCTCTTTGAGACAATTCTGTTTATTTACTTGATTGCATTCTCAATTCCCAGAAAACAAGAGAAACATCAGGAGGCAGCTCCCATACTCAGCAGCCCCTTGCTTGCTGTGGAAGTGTTGCAGAACAACCTAAGAATCTGAGAAGTTCCTGGCCATCCAAGTCTAAAAACTATTTACAAAATACAAAATATGCAAACAGTGTATCAGGCACTCCCTGACCCTTTCTTTCGACAGCTGGTCTAGTTCATACCATCTTTAGTCTGCATCTGGCAAATAATGTCTTGACTTTCTCTGAAAGCTACATCCATGCTGCTTCTCTCTTTTCTGCCTACCTTTTATACAGGCAGCATCACTGTGGGATCTGGATATGAGTTCATGGTAAGAGAGAACACCCAGACAGTGCAATTTAGGAAAGAAAAGTCACATAACTGCAACCTACAAAACAGGTTCATACATCTGAGTATGTGACATTCCATTGCTGAATTCTCATGAAGCCCATGAATTTTAATTATTTTCCTGTAGATAAATAGGGACTTTTTGCTTAGTTAAGTGCTGACGAATATGAGAGTAATATATAAAAGTAGCAGTGTACAATTTTAGAGAATTTATACAAGTCAGGGATTCCCAGGTTCTATCCACTCCAATAAGACTTCCCCACTATGCCTTGACCTTCCACTGACTCATTTGCAAGACTGCTGCTGTTACACCAGACCTGTATTCCTGCATTACAGAGAGTGCAATGTGCTGGAGTTGTAGGTGTAGAGTAGGAGGTGGGGCATGTACTGGTACTGGAGACCTCAAGGTTATGAACAACTGACCCAGTGGTCAGATAAAGAAATGCAGAACTGCAACTGACAAAACTGAAGGGTAACAAACAGATCAAAACCAAGCATCCAACATATGTGAACTATGCCATATATAGTAAATTGGAATGTAATGTGAAAAGACAGACCAAGAGAGAGGAAGGCATAAAAGTGCATTAGCAAACATAAAAATGAACCAAAATAGTTCCTAAAGTGAGGAAGAATCCCCATTAACATTATACTGCTCCTGAGAAAGGACTTGGGATGTGCTACACTACAGCTCATTTGATACAAAATAACTGCTTCTTGTTACTCCTAGATATAAATACAGAAATCATGCAGAGTTGTGCCACAGAAAGATAAAACAAAACAAAACAAAAACAACAACAAAAACCCCAAAACCAACCAAACAAACAAACAACAACAACAAAAAAATGTTAAACAAACTAGCCACAGCCCAATTTCTAAGGTTTAAGGACAAAGCATGCTTGATGAGCCTCAGTGCCAAGTCCTTGCAAACTCAGTATAAAACCTGTAGCTTGTTAGTAGGAATGCTGATACTGTATTTACTGAGTTGCAGCTCCACAGGTTCCTTGTTTCATACATTCAAAGTCATGGAAAACTAATCTTATACAAGTTTTAACAGAAGTATTTCCATGTACCTGGGGATGCTCCACTTTTGGGGATTTGGGCCAATTTTGGGCCCAGAGGTTAAGCAGTAACCAACTTCTGAGTTTTAGGCAGGACCAGCATGGCTTCCATGCATAGGCTGTGTCATATGACCTGTAGAAAATTGTGCTTGCACTGTGCATCTGGACAATCTTAATCCTCACAAGTAAACCAGAAGCACCCCAAAATGACCCCCAGAGCAATCACAGCATGCCCCACAGAAGAGAGATGAACAGCCTGGAGAACTGTCATCCCCCACCTCTGAAATCCTCTCCCAGCCATCTCTTCGATCAGACCTCTGTGATCTATCATTGTGATAGGTGAGCTGTCCTGTGGCTCTTGGCCAGAAGAAAGATTTGTTACATGCCCCATCAGTTGAGAGAAGTTGTGCTGCTGAATGCTGCTTTGGTTTGCCCTGCACCATGTAACACAGGAAGTTTTCTTCTTACAACATCTCTGGGTATTTGCAATCTTTGTTGAACTCTTGGGAACAGAGAACATCTTTTCTCATGCTTGGACTATTCCTCACTCAATACAGTAAAAGCTTTTAAAATATGAATAATGTTAATTATAATTAATAGCAAAGCTCTGTTGTTTAATGAAGGCTTTTAACTTACAGTTTAAGAAAATAGCAAGGAGGGAAAAGACAAGAAAAAATCTCTTTTTAAAAACTAAACAGACCACAAATCAAACTTTTTCAGTAGCTATGCTGATTATCCTTCTGACTTTAAGGCTCTAAGCCAAACAGGGTTTGACCATTTGGGTTAAACTTTAAATTTACAGGTCTAAATTAAAAGCTAAACAGGGATCTTTCTCCATTATCCATCCAAGGAAGTAAGTGTATAAAGACTTATTAGTCAGGATTAGTCAAGAATTGACATCGGGTTTTTTATTATTCTAATTAGGCACAGAAAAATTCCTATTCCATTTTGTAATTAAAACAATACACATTCTACCACCTAATTATATTTGACATTTTCAAGGTGTTGGGCACCGAAGTCTATAATTACAGAAATGCTACTGCCTTAAGCAGAACACTCCATAAATATTCATATATTAAATAGTCAGTTATACTGTTTAGAAGACTTTAGAAACATTTGCCTTTTCCTTTTTATAAATGTTAGATTTTTAGAAGACACATTTTATATTTGTATTTTTAAAAAAATGGGAAGAAAAATGTCCTTTGGGATCTGCATACTGTATATAGCAAATTAACTACAGACTTAATCATTAGTATTGTAAGCAGCTATGTCAGTGGTTCGTAATCCTTTAGAATTACATCTTTTCTTTAGCAGAACAGATAATTACAGTCAGAAACAACATGGAAGTCCTGTACTGAAGTCATAAGACAGTAAAATGCAATTCCTTATATTCCTTGATTTTTTAATTAATAATAGAGTCATAGCTTACATACAGTAGTTTGAAGAAAAAGTTATTCACTACCTTTTATGTTAGAGTTCCACAATAAAATACCACTTCAAATATTGCCTATTTTTGATAGTTGAATACTGCCATTTAAAACAGTTGCCTGCCTAAAAATACTGTGATCCAAGTAGAGTTTGCCTTGTGGCTAATACGTAAGCTATTGTTCAAGGAGAGACTAGAGACTTTCCCTTCCTGATATTGGAGAAATAGAAACAACCTGAAGTTGAAACTCTGAATTCAAGGTGTTCCATGGGTGGGCCTGCTCTGTGTTTCCATTCTGGGAAATTAACCTTTGGGGACATCTTGATAAAAGGGCATAATTTCTCAAAAGAAGGGACAATAGGCATCTGCTTGTTTTGTCCACTTAACCCACTGGAATAAGTTTGTGTGCTGTTGTAAGGTGCTTTGCCCAATGGGACATGGACCCTGACTAAGTCATTAAGTATGACTTTCAAATAGTTTATAATAAATGATGTTGCAAATGTTTCGAGAGTTAAATGTAGTACAGAAGGGAAGTTGAGAGCTCAGATGCAGTGCAGAATTTCAATCTCCTAGCAAGAGCAGCACAGAGTTAGTGCAAGCCCCTGCACACCAGGACAGGGTACACTGTGGCAGCCTTTGAGTCCAGAGGCCCCTTATCCCAACCAGCTGGGTCTCTATCCAGACAGGTGTTTAGAGAAGGGCACCCAGTTCCACAACCATCTAAATTACTCCCAGAGTATGAAGAGTTCAGGGAAGTCCTATTTCATCCTGCACACCTGTGTAATGACTGGGAGCAGTCTAGCCCATGTTGAATCATGCATGCTTGCATTAGGGTCAATCAGGCTGCATTCAGCACAAAGTGAAGATTATATATGTTATACTGTATATATGTATATATATAAAATATGTATTGTATCCTGCTAAAGAACTGGACTTCTTCCTGTGATGTGCAAGAAGAAGAACTTAATTTAGTAACATGTATGTAGTTATTCCATACTTATATACATATTTCTGTCAGGTTATATATTATGTATTCCCATAATATGTATTACATATTGTGTATGTTATATGCTGTACATAATATGTATGTATGGTATAGTATGTGAGTGCAAACATTGATGTGTTTGGGTTATACGTATATATATATATATATATATATATACATATGNCACACATATATAGTATATATATATATACACACATATGCACACTATTTACTGAAGCAAACTTCCTAGATGCCTGGTCTTATTTCTGTAATGCTCACAGCACTTAAGAATGCCAATCCACATTTCCTCCCTTTGTACACAGTCACAGCCTCTATACTATGTGACATTACAATGTAATCAAGGTGAACACAGATATGAGCAGACAAGCAACATTCTTCAATTCACCACCCTCTTCAGATTTTGCTTGGAAACTTTGAAGACAAAACTCACCCTTTTCAAATCAGCACATCAAGGATAAGCTGTTCTTTTTAAACAAAAACTCATAAGATGTTTTGATTAAATTTAGCTGGAACCCTCCTTCTTTAATAAGCCAGAATTACATTTTATGCACAAAGAGCCTGAATTTTATAAGCTCAGTTCTTAAAAATCAGAAAATTGCCTGTTAATGAAAGAACGCATTGTCCCTCTGCTTTTATGTTGTAGAATGACAATTATTTTAAACAATCAGTTGTTTTTGTAAATGTGAACTGAGCATTGCAAAAATAATATAATTTAAGTATGCTCAAAATTCTTTTAGGACAATTGCTGTTTCTCATAGTCTCGGGTGCTGTTAACCACAGGTACCTTCAATGCAGTACAGAACCAGAAGGACTCCTTACATCTCAGTGGCAAAGTTGTTCTTATATTGCTTTGTTCATGAAGGAGTCTGGAGAACAATAAACAAAATGTGTTTCTGAGTGTTTACTAAGGATGTAGAGAATAATCACATCCTGCTGGTCACCTCTGAATGCCCCAATGCCCGTCTGTCAGGGCAGCAAGGCTGCTCTCTTTGTTCACTTATAAACCAACAGCTTTAAAATGCCTTTTTGCTATATCTTCTCTTCAATTATTTCTTTCCACAGAGATTTAGTGGTTGATCCTGTACTTTAAGGAGCTCATGGTGAGCAGAGGGGAATTTGGGCTCCAAGAAGGGCCATCTCTGCTCTTAGTAAATTAGTGGAAGTAATTGCAAATGGTTAGATAACTAAATAGCTAGAGGATAAAAGAATTATGAACCATAGTCATCAAGGTTCTAAACAGACTGAGTCTTGCCAAAGTTAATTGCTTTTTTGGTAGGATTGCGAAATGGATGTGCTCTATCACATATTCAGATTCTATGGAAGGACTGGATACTGGTTTTCATTAACTATTACTTTGAAACTTAATGCAAAATTGCTTTGATGTGAAGACTGCCATACATGACAGAGAGTTTCTAAAGGACCAAAAAGGGTGATTGATGAACAGCAGAGTGCTGACGCCCCGCATGGGAGACTGCAGTCCTGATACTTTCCTTAAAAAAAAAAAAAAAATCAATTCAAAGATTTTCTATTAACGATTCATAGATAAAAAGGCTAAATTATATGTGCTAAAGATCTGGCTGGGTGTTTTGACTAGCTTGGTAGACAGCAGGGTTATTGATATCAACTGAACAGTACCATATCTCCAGAGAATTAATTATTTAGAGATAGTAAAAGAGGCATGACAAGGAGCAGTGAGATATAAACAGCAAATATCAAAGAGATTTATTAATAGACTATGTTGTTTTTGCAAAAGCATTGCTATTCCATTTCCAAACAGTAATTTGTTGCTTTTTTCTCTTCTAGTTGCCCATATTGGCATCTTCTGTTGTTAGCCTCTATTTTCTTGAACTTACTGATGTCTTCAAGCCAGTTCACTCTGGATTTAATTGCTATGACAAGAGTCTGAGTATGCCATACATTGAACCTACACAAGAGTCTGTTCCCTTCTTGATGTTGCTTAGTCTGGTTTTTGCTGGACCATCAATTACGGTAAGTTTCGAGTGATAGTGTCACTTAATAAAGATTTTGAACAGAGTTTCAGTTGGCATAAAGAAAATAGCTCCTTTGGTTTCAGTTAGGCTGTAGTGTCATGCAGGTTAGTTTCCTTAGGATTTTAAATTCATGTTTCATTCTTCTGTAAGAAAAGGAGATTCACTCCTTAGAACATTCCCTGTAGCACTTCATCTACTCTCACTGTCTTGATGGTGGGCTTTAATGTTAAGAAACAGCGTCTACAGTTGGATGAGAATAGCTTGAATCATTCTGTTACGCTGTACAAATATTTGAACTTTCACAGACAGGGCATCTCCATACTCTCAGATACATCAAAAATCATCAAAAATGCAAGATTTTGTTCTTGAATGCAAGCCTTTCATAGCCCTGAATTTGCCACTTTTGTTAGAACTAGCTTTATGCAGAGAGAAGGTATATCAATCTTGTCAGTGAACTCAATTACATTTTCCAAAAAAGCACTGAAACACCTCTAAATTATTAGTTAGTCATTAAGAACAGGCAAAAGTGGGCTGGTTTAATCATTCACCCAAAGGGAGGAGATGATTTCAACAGAACAGAAATATCCTGTCAGAATGAGCAGCTGGGTCAGTATTTTACAGAAAAGAAAAGTAGAAATTGTCATATATATATATATATATATATATATATATAAGAGAAATCATTTTGTCTAATTTTAGTAGTTCAGATAGGAGCCTTATTCTCACACCACTCCTGTCTGGCAAATGGAGAGAGAAAATCACCTTGAGTGGGTGATTCTATGCACCTAAAAAACATGATCAACCTTTTGAAAGGATCTCTTCTTCCCCCTGACAGCAATGACTGTGCATCTCAGTTAGGCACTTGAAGGCCAGCTGCAAATATAACTCAGCTTCTAGCTCCTCTTAATTTCCTTAACTTCAATCAGTTAATTCTTTTTATTATACTACCCAATTTACAGTAACAAAATCTATAAAATGTGATGCCTGTATAAAAATTGTCAAGTACTGTTCTTTCTTTGCTTTCCAAAATGTTTTTTCTCTATTTGTCTTTTTTTGGGTTTTTTTGTTTTTGTTTTTGTTTTTTTTTAACTGAACAGTTCTTAGTGCATTTGATTTCCATTGCTTTAGAAACCATTTTTGAAGGATTTTGCACATCCAGCAGGCTAAAAATTATACATTTAGGAACTGGGAGCAAAGACTCTAAGTGATCCTGGTACAAATGATTGTTGCAAACACCAAATACTGTGATAAAAGCAAAACGTTAGTATTGGGGTTTGGCTGTGTTTCTTAAGTGTTTCTGCTGAGAACAAACTGAACTTTTCTGAAACACCTACAAAAGAAATCTATCTAGGCTTACCACAGTAGGTAGGAAAACCTACCTACCTAGGCTTTTACTTGAGAGTCTTCATGTTAAGCTTAGGTAATATCAAACACCTTAAATCAGGATAAAAGATGCCTTTTTCATTATATAGTATTTATTAAGGGCTTTGATTATAACTCAATTCTTTCATCATTGCATGGAATTTTGCAATAGAAAATGTTGTTCTTGCTTGAATCATTCTACCAGCAGTACAGAAAATTAATCAGAAGCATGCCGTGTGAGGAACTCAAACTCATGCTTGAGCATGCCTATAAAAAAGTTTGATGAAGAAAGTATATCCCAAAGCTTCAAAGTACAACTAGCTAAAAGCTGCAAGCCTTAGGAGGGTGTAGTTCATCTGTATTGGTGTGAGCATGAATGTGGTGCCTGTGTTAGTTAGAGGCTGGGCAGTGACAGTACAAAATACACAACCTCCTTCATTTGCACCGGAGGCATTGACTCCTTATTATTCAATACCACTGTGGAATTAAGGAGCTAGGGGACATTTCTGTCCAATCCTTCCCTTTTTCTTTGGAAAAATAGGCCAGTGAAGCTCAGTGTGAAAAGATTACAATTGTGCCATTGTCATATTTTAGAGTTTAGCATTTTCTAAGTTAGTTGTCGTAAACATTTCAATTGATTACACGCTTTAGAAAACCTGTAAAAGATAGAAAAGAAAGCATGATCTGTGTGAGGAATTGAGGATCTCCAGTAATGTTGCATATCCTGGCCTCTGTCCACACTTCAGGGACTTACTGCTGTATGAGGCAGGAGGTCATCAAGACTCAATAAAACTCAGGTGTGAGTAAGCCACATTTTAAATATTACCAAAGAATATATATGAGAAAAAAAAAGAAAAAATAATAGTGTGCATGGGGAAGAAGACAAGCAAATTCCAGTGTCAATCCCTCTTTAAAACCTTATATAAATATGAGAATAGGATTTTTTTTTTCTATGTTATTTTTGTTGATATAATACTTTTCCTAAGACTGGAGAACATATATAAATCTATTCACTTTAGAGTAATTTTTTATACAAAAAACCCCCCTAACATTTTGTGACTTATTTTCCCAAGCCATTATTACACAAGGATCTGTTTGGCTTTGGGGCTTTGCGTTTTGCTTTTTCTCTGTGGGCATTTTTTCTCATTATTAGTAAGTAGCAAATGCATTTAAGCAGGTCTGTTCTGTAGCCCTGAAGGGTTACAGAAAATAACTACCTGTGTTATTGACATATGTCTCATAGCTTGTAGCATAGATGAAATTTTGTGTATGTATTCAAAAACTGCAGGAGACTTCAGTGTGGAACATCTGGACTGGAAGAAATTATCAAGATAGATATTTTATGTCTGGAACATAGACACACCTGAATTGCAGCATGGTTTCAATTTGCTTCAAAGAACTCTGAATCTGATTCTCTGATAGATTTTCTCTCTAGTTACTCATTCAGAAATGTTAGGACCAGTTATTTAATCTTATCAGTGAAGGTTGAAACTCTTATCAGCCACTGACTAAAAACGTGCTTAGAGGTAACAATGTCCTTTCCAAGAGAGATCACTAGGACATCAGGACACATTGATTTGGGAAACCAATTCTCAAAGAGAGAAATTCACTGTTGGCAGTTTCACTCCTACTGCCCATTCTACTCTGGGAGTTTTTTCCTGTGGAAATTCCAGCCTCTGAATTTTCCTTGACATAGGCCTTGTTGTTTCTTGCTCTGTCACACAAGCTAATCCATCTGTCTGGTGTTTTCCCTGTACCAGACATTCCCTAGAACTTGGCTAAAAACTATCAGTGTTTTTCTGAGTTTTAAGTTTGGAATACCACTGGTTTCTCTGGGAAGCTTCAGCAATAAATTGATCAAATATAGACAGATAACAGTGGCCATAGTTCTCAGCTAATTAGAATTCCTTAAATAACATTTACTTGCTGGCTTTTCCATGTGGTAAGAGAACCTTCACTTCTTCGATCTTCCTGGTCAAGAAATTTAAATTTATTAAAACTTTAGCTAATAAAGAGTTAGACTAAGCTTTTCCACTTTACCTGCCTTTTCCAAGGGTGGAGGTGTTAGTATAGACAAATACCACCTGCAGATTCAGCATAATTCAGATGCATTGGCATCTCCTTGCATTATAAGCTTTGTGCATTGCATGGATTAGTATTCAATGCAGCTGTGGATAGGCAAAGTGACTCTGCTTTTGCTGGTGAGAACTGCCTCATTAATTGCAATATTTCAATCCAACCCTTACTCTGCACCCAGTACAAATCCTGTGCAGAATTCAAAATAGTTGCACTACTGAACAAGGAAAACAATAAAATATGAGACTGAAAATGCATAAATGTGTCTGGATTTTCCAGCAAGTGACACCATTTTTTATTTATATTCTTCCTTTTATAAACTTTGGTCTAGGGTTTTGGTCATAATCTACTTCGCTTGGTGTGTTGTGAGGGACCATAGAGACAGAACTTTTTCTGCTGCTGCGGATCAGGTTAAAACCCAAGCCAAATTAAACAAATACAGAAGAACAGGCTGTCACATAATGAGAAGCTGCTCGGGATTGCTAGGCCTGTGGCCAAGACTGAGTGCTAAAACCACTTCAGGAGCACTAAGATATTGCAGTGGCTCTGGATTATTTTAGAGGCGATATTTTATAATTACTGCTTTTTTACTGTAGAAGCATCAAGTTTCAGCTGTAGATCAAGGCCTGGATAGCACTGAGCACTACATACTGTATGCCATTTGCATTTAATTTCAGGGCCATCTTCTTGCCTGCCCTCATTCAGGCTATGTTGAATTACTTGATGTTTACATATTGATAGAAATTTTTTAAAATTGAGTGCATGTCTGTAGATGACATTGGTTGTGTTACAGTTATATTACAGCCCTTTAAATTCAATCAGGATCTTCTGAGTAAGTGCTACATTCAATTTAATGGCTCCTTTGTCATTGCAGATAATGATAGGAGAAGGAATTCTCTACTGTTGCCTGTCCAAAAGAAGAAATGGAATTGGAACAGAGGCCAATATTAATGCAGGAGGATGCAACTTCAATTCTTTTCTTAGAAGAGCTGTCAGATTTGTTGGTGGGTTTTAATTGTTACTCACAAAAAAGAACTTTCCACATACATTCAGTTTCCACCATGCAGGTTTGCTTCTCTGAAATAGCCTTTCAGAACAGAGCAGAGCTGTCACTAGCATAGATCTTCTGCTAGAAAACATGAGAAGAAACTCAGCCAGCAACAGAGCAGCCCCATACTCAGTAATGCACCATCTATACTCTCCATTTCCCCTTTCCTCTCCTGTACTATTGTCAGTATTTCTAAAAGAGTAATTTTTTTCCTTCCCTTCCCACCTCAAGCTGGCTGCTTTTTAATGATTTCAATGTATAGCTTCTCCTGCCTGTCTCCAGTGCATCATAAGGATTCAACCCACCTGTCACAGTATTCAGCATGACAGTGAAAACTTGTCAGAAACTCTCAGTAGGTTTGACATTCTTTTTCTGGAATGTGTTTATCTGCCTCTCAAAAAGGGCTAGAATCTGGCAACTTAAATGATAGAGGAAGATACCGAATTCTTTCATTTTACTTTGTTTTACTTGTCATTTATGCAAAACTCTACTTTGAAAGGCAACTGGACTTTGATCCCCTTCTTACAGTTAATTTCCTCTCCCAATGAGTGGCTAAATAAAAGGTTTCCTCTGTTTCAGAAATCTTTCATTAGGGAAGGCAGCTTAGGCAAAGACAACCAGCAGGACAGCAGACTGAAAACCTGGTAGGACAACTGTTCCCTGGGTTTTGGTAGTCTGGCAAACAGGGAGGTGGTGACAAGTGAGGTTATGCAATCTGTGACCAGTAAAGCTTCATAAGAGCAGCAGTGAGGAAGAAAGCAGAGGCTTTGTGGATTACACCATGGTGTGATTACACCATGGTTTTACACCAAGGAGGACTGTAAACATACCCCACATCCACTTGTCCTGTTTGGTATCAACAAGGAAACAAAGACACATGAATTTCATCCCAAATTCCCACTCTGAATTTGATGGGGTTTTTCATATTTTAATGGCTTTAACATTCTTTCAGTTTTAGGATGAAAAATAAATTTATCTCTATGAATAAAAGTAGAGAATTATAGGTAAATCTTTAGGAGAAGACTAGTTGAAAATGTTCAGTAAAGCAATTGCATTACTTCAATTGCCTTGTGAATTTGGCATTATTAGTCACTCTGAAGCATTGATCCCTTATGAAATAGACTTAAATATTTAGATTAGTGACAAGGACACAATACTCAAGAAACATCAGAGGTGTGAAGGTAGCCAAAGTTATCAGCCGGTGATTCTGTGGTAGCAAAAAGAGAACAGGTCTTCAGAGCAATGATCTAATGGGCCATTGTCCATACTCCTAAAAACCTGTATTCCAGTAGGAGGAAACTCCAAGGACTGGATAATGCTCTCCTCAAATAGTTGGCTATTCTTTAGTCAATTCAGAAAAATTCTTTCCAAACTGAAGCAGCTCCAGTGTAGCTGGATGAAAAGATGTTGGTGGACATCAAGACATTAAAAGAAAATTTTAAGTATCAACAGGAAGAAAAGAAGCATAAGCTATCCTAATTTTTATATTATAGAATTCAACTTTGCAATAAGCTTTTGTTCTGCATTTAAATTCTCTTATTCTGCATTTAAATTCTCTCAAGTCCAATAACAAAAGCCATCAGAACTCTGTTGAATGTAGTTTGCACAATTAATCAACCTAATTAATGCATATAATATAATTAACAAGCTCTGTTATTTCTTTCCTAGGTGTTCATGTATTTGGTCTTTGTGCAACTGCCCTTGTTACTGATATTATCCAGCTATCAACAGGATATCAGGCCCCATATTTCCTGACTGTTTGCAAGCCTAACTATACATCCTTAAACGTATCTTGCTCAGAGAATTCATATGTTGTGGAAGATATTTGCTCAGGAGCTGATCTCAATATTATCAACGCTGGAAGGTTGGTTCTATTCTTCATTGTGTACATTTTTAAGTATTCATTTTATTTTTTATTTTCTGTTCCAGTTTCAGGTATTTTTTTCCTAGTTGAAGTCTGAATGAGTTAAAGGTGAATACATAAATGCCTTTTTAGTGATGTTCAATTTTCTCCATAAAGGTATTAGTCTAGCAGGCACTGGAAGACCGTGTCAGGTTCCAAAGCACAGTCATTAGCAGCTGTTCTGCCCCCTCAAAGGAGGCAATTTCCTATACAATTGTCACTTTGTATAGCTTCTACTGCTTTTGGAAGTGGTATGTGGGTAAGTTCCCAGGCAGGGGAAGAAGTCTCCCAGGGGCTTGGTCTGAGACCTCTGTATAACATACATTACAGCTCAGGTGTTTGGGAGTTGCTGGACAAGTTTGTTTTCTGTTTCTCTAATTAATTTTTTTATATAAGCAGCATTGTAAAAGTATCTTTTTTAAAGGAAATACTACAATAGTACAAAGCTGTGTTTCCCCAAACCTGTATTTTCTTGCATGGTATTTCTAACTGGTTTTTTATCTCTTTCCCCATAACCATTTGCTGTTACTGGGATATTGTCAGTGAAGCCTGATGCTTGCAAGCAGTATCTTGCAACTGCATGGTGTCCCAGGGAAATCAGGACATGATTATATACGAGCAGGCAGAAAAATTTTCACAATTACATCTCATTCATTTCATTATCTCAAATATAATGTCTACTACTTTGAATTGACTGCCTGTAGCCATTCCAAAATCACCATCACTCCTAAGTTTAATTACCATCACTTCTAAAAAAACAGTGAAATTAGTTGTAACATAATAAGACTAAGCAATCAGGTTTTGGGTGCTTCCGTTTCCCTAGAAAAACAACCATGTATTGATATCTCAAAGTTATTCCCATCATAGAGAATACATTTGGCTATCTACAATATTCTGGCACCACCCACAATTTCTCCTTAATTCAATTTTATTGCATTTTTCTTTTATTATGTTGTTATTTCCTTATGCCAGTCTCAACTTTACCACAGCAAGCAGCACTTGCTACTGGTTCTTCAGTAGCTCTTGCTACTTCCTTCAGTTACTGTATAGAAACTATGGTTTAACTTCTACAGTACAGGAGGTTAATTTGACTTCAATAATTTCAGTTTGGAAGGAGCTTGTTCTGAGTTTGCTAATGGCCTTCATTTTTGATTTGTACTTCCCAGAAACTTTGGCTCCAGAAATTTGCCTCTGGACTCCTGTATGAAAAGCATAGAGAGGAGAACATAATTATCCAACTGATTACATCAAATCATTTTTCTGCAACATCCCTAAATGTCCAATGGTTCCTATTGTCCATCTTTTCCTCTATTATCTTCACAGAGCCTTTTCAGTCACTTTTGTTCAGCTCTCTAGTGAGGTCTCTGTCCTCTGCTGTCTCTGATGTTCTGACTCAGTGTGACTCTCTCTCTCTCAGTAGGACTCTCATTGTTGTTCCCCCTCTACACATCCTCATGCACAAGCATTTAGTGATACACTGTCATCAGAGTTCAGGATATGTTTTCTTTGAGACCTTTGTTCACCTTTTCAATACAGAGCCATACAAAAAGGCTACATATTTTTAGTTGGAGTTATTTTCATTTGAGATTAAAAGATAACAAATAGAGGAACAAAAGCAGTGACACCGTTAGAGAGTACTGAGAGTGCATTTAGTCTGTGTTTGCCCTGAAAGCATGTGAATAGAAAAGAGAATAAAGAGAAAATTGACTGTGCCATTGTGACACACCTTATATACTATTAAAATGCCATCAAATTAAGGTTAAGTGGTAGAAAAGTTCATAGGACTCAAATATACACATTAGCTCCACAGAGACTCTAAATAGATTTACATTTCATTAAAACCTGCTAAGGGTGAAGGAATTGATTAGCTATTATAAACATTTACCTTATTATTTTTTTTTCATGTCTTTATTCCCTGCTCCTCAACCCTGAGCTTGTTCTGCAGGAATACTATTTGTGAAAGATTTGTTCAGGGAGGTTAAAAATAAAATAAGATGAAGAAGAATTTAGGTCTGCCTTTAGAAATGCAAAAGGAGCCATGCAGATTTCATCTTGGCCAGAGTTATGAACCTGCTGGAGCCATAGGCTCAAATTCAGGTCAACAGAGTGGCATTCACACTGAACTACATGCACATTTTTAACTGACAGTTAATTATGTTGGGCAGACAAGGCAAATTGCATAGGAAAGAAATTTAGAAAGCAGACTCTGCTGCTTTGCAGAACAAATGTCTGTCTAAAGTTAAAGAACTGTGTTTCAGTCTCTGCTATTTTAAACCAGCTCACTCAGGTGCTGCTAGGAAATGGACTGTACGTCAGCTAGGAGCCCAGCTAGGGTGGCAAGACCCATCTGTGAAGCCAAATTATAGTTGAAGTAATTATCCCAAGCTGAGCTTTCTCAGGTGAAAGTTGCTGTTGTGACTGCAAGATAGACATACTCTTCTTCACCAAGACATGCAGCATGTTACATTGCATACCTTTACCATTGTAAAGAGAGAAGTCCTCACTGTATCTGACTCATTCCTAGAGCTCAGAGGTCATAGACTTTTTTAAGGGCTTCTGTGATCTAGATATCCACTGTAGAATAGGTATAACTGAATTCAAACCCAGCTTTTTTTTTCTCTCTACCATGTAAAAACCTCTTTCGCATTCACATCACTTTTCTTTAGTTGTTTTTAGAGAATTGAAATGGTCCAGTCCACATCATTCAAGTCTCCAGGTTTTCAATGGGAGCAGAAGGCCCTCAGCAATTTCAAGAGCAGACCTGATATCACTTACTCAGAGTTTGGACATGTTTTCATTTATTCTCTTTCTCTGGCCATCAAGAAGGGGCCCAATAATTCTTAAAGTACCCTCCCTATGTTGTTTTGCTCTATTAGCTTCTGTCATGATGTAAAGTGGTGAATTTTTTTTTAAATAAACCTATAGATGTACTTTGTGTCTCTCTGAGAAAAATGTCACCCAATGACAAATGTTACTGATAGATCACATATTGCTTAGGAAGTATAAGATGGCTGTACCACTCAGTGTTTTTTTCAATGAGCACTAGCACTGTGCATTTGAACTGAGAAGTATAATTTGAGTGTCCTTCCTTGGCAGAAAGTCATTCCCTTCTCAACATGCCACCCTGGCAGCCTTTGCAGCAGTGTACATTTCGGTGAGTAACCAATGCTGTTCAGTTTCATTTATGCAAGACAAAAGTCAGAAAGTTATTTGCTGTATATTGTAAAATTATGGATTGCCTGGACATCTTGGATGGATGGATGGATGTTTTTATCCTACTAATCTGAAAGCAAAATAAAACTACTAATAAAGCTGGTTTTATTATAGCTATTAAAGAATAAGGAAAAGATTCAACTGTTTCATATTCTTTGTTAAGAAGCAAACAAAAGTGTTATGTTAAAGTATGTTTGATACCTTATATTATCCTCATATAAAACACAGTGTTTATCTGTCTTACAGAGAGATATTTTAACTTAACAGTTAAATTAACTGTTATGTATTCTACCTTTCCTTTGTTGCTGTCTTCACTTGATTTGCTGCTTTTAAACTTGAGGCATTAAGGGCCATTCATTGGTGTGATGTAGTTTGATTTCACCTCCAGAGATTTGCAGCATGGATGAAATGGCACAATCGCTCCCAGAGGCCTTCAAGGTGTTACTGCAAAGCAAGTGAATAAAAGCCATCAGTTGCTAGCAGAGAACTGTGGGACATGCTGCAGCAATCACAGATGATTTTGCACTTCTGAGAAGTAACATGTCTTCAGTATGACCCACAATGTTTGTACTATAGAAAACTTACTTGAAGGTTAAAAAGTTAATTCCATCACTTGTGCTGTTAAAGTCAGAGGAAAACAACAGTAATGGCCAGTTAATGACATTAGATAATAGTATTGTGCATGTACTGGGAGTTTGCCAGTATTTATTCTGCCCAGAGAAAGGCCAGAATTTGGAATAACACTGATGAACCACCTCCACTTAATTTTTGTAGCCTCCCTGATATTATGGCCCTCAGTTGAGAAGTGGCTCTCTAAAGCATCTGGTGGCAGTTTTTGTTGGAACAGGTTATTGCATTCATCTGGCATGACATCTGGCTTTCTATTTCACAAGCGGTGGCTCCTTAGTCACATTTATAGAACATTTAGGTGCTGATTGGGAACAGTATTGAGGCATAAAATGCTTACCCTAATTGATGTCAAGTAGCAACACTGCCTATGTTTCTGGAAATTCATTCCTTGTGATTTCAGATCTTTCTGCAGAAAGTGAGCAAATTTTAACAGGGCTGTAAAGTAAAATTAAACAGATTACTTGTAATATTACTGTGCACTAGTGATCTGTATATAAAAGAAATACTAAACGTAAGAAATGAAAATCCTCTTAGGTATATTTAAGTTTCTTCAACTGCTTCTTTATTTCTTTCTTTTTCAAGATGTACTTCAATTCTACATTAACAGACTCCTCAAAACTTCTTAAACCACTCTTGGTCTTTGCCTTTATCATCTGTGGAATTATATGTGGTCTGACTCGTATCACCCAGTATAAGAATCATCCAGTTGATGTTTACTGTGGCTTTCTCATAGGAGGAGGAATTGCTCTCTATTTGGTAAATATAATAGTCATGGTTAAGTTTTAAAAAATTAAACTTATAAGAATAAGTTTACTGGAATAAGAGTAACGGTTATTTTTATGAAAACTTTTCATCATGCTCACATGCCATAAGTATAAATAAATTCAGTATGTGTTGAAGATGATGAATTAGGGATAATGACTTTAAAAGCAAACAGGAAAAAAGCAAACAAATGTTTCAATGTGAAGTCCCATAACAGTGCATAAAGTGGAATACAATCATCTGGTATTGTATACAGAAACAGTTCTAACTTTATGTGCTTTATTAAATACTTTAAAATATTCATCTTTTCTAATCCACACTTAGAAGCATAACACTAGAAAAATATTTTATTAATTGGTATTTGTTGCTGACCTGAGTTGATACTGACAGTGTCTGCTTTATGATCTCAAAAAATTATTGAATTAGTATGAGCAACTCTTCTGAGTAAAATTCTTCTGAGTAAATCAGTAATTTCTAAAAATCTGCAGAAAATTAAAGGCAGTGTTATACACTTGTCATCCTTTGGAGTTTTTAGGAAAAACTTGCAGGGGAAAAAGGATGGTCAAATCAGGTTGTTCCTATGCTTTTCCTTTGTACTGTGTTGAAAGAGATGGAGCACCTTGGAAGGGTGCTGTAAGGAAGCATGTAGGTCATATCTGCCAGTAGGAAGCTCATCAAGAGCTTGCTTTTGCTTGCTGCTCTCAGTATGTCTCCAGCAGGAATTTGCTGCCCTGGCTGCTCAGAGAGTAACACAGGTGCCTGGGAGCAATCAGAGCTTCTGCTGACACCTCTGCTTGAGGGTAGGCAGGTGAACAGAAGAGTCTTAACAGGCAGTGGGATGGTTTTACCCCCAAGGAGTCAATGATGAATTTTACTATAATACTAAAATAAGTTCATTTCCTGACCCCCTTTTTTCTGAGATAACATAACCTGACATACCTGCAGATGGTCTGCAAAGGTGACCAGGGAAAAATGGCTTTCACAGTGGCAGAAGAAAGAGCAGTCAGGGTAATAACAGAAACGCCATGAGCTACTAAAGTCAGCTTCTATGATTGCACTGCGAGCAGAAAGGCACTCTGTTGAGAATATTATTTCAAATGATTCTCTGTTGTAGATGTACCTAAATGGAGCTGCTGTCCCCAGGTTTGAAATGCACAAACAAGTATATTTTGTTAGGTCTTCATATACTGTGTGACATCATACAGCAGAGAGTATGTTTTCCTGGATACTCAGTGCTCGGTAAATCTGCCCTCAAAACTACATCCTCAATAGGAGGATGGGGAGGAGAAATAATTTAAAACTACAAATAATTCTGAAAGGAGTATAAAGAACAAGTAACTCAAGTGATTGAGTCAGATATTTGACCCTCTCACAGAATACCCTCAGTGGAGTCTTTTTAAAATGACAGCACTTTACAGTGGGCCTACTGATTAGGAAAATGTTTTAGAAGTAAATCTTATTAAAGTTCTGCACAGCTTGGAAAGCAATTGATTTAAATTTGATAAATTTTTCTATTATGTAGATATTGTATTACATGGTTATTGTGCAGTAAAAAGAATCTGCAGACGGCAGAGAACAACTCAAGCTGTAACAAGATTCAGTAAATCAGGGTAGACGGTAGTATAGTTGTAAAATAGCTTTGCCTAAGAGACTGCAAACATCTATTTTGCTATTTTTCTAACAAAACATTATTTCTGTAGATCTATCTGTTTGATAAAAAGAGGAAAGCTCATGGAGGCTAAATCCTTACCTCAACTATTTATTGCCATGAATAATATGCCCTAGTGAGACTACTTCATACGTACCTGGAGGTACCAGATTGAGGACAGAATTTGGGCTAAGGCTACACTAGTGAGGAAATATACTAGTATGCTTACTTGCATACCTGTCAGTTTAGCTGGAGTAATTATGTCACTGAATTCTATTTAAAAGCAAAAGAATGCAATTAAAGTACCTTAAAATGTGTTCTTTTTAACTTTCTTAACCAACTGTTGGTGCTTCTGTCCAAATATCAGGGCCTCTATGCTGTGGGGAACTTCTTACCAAGTGATGAGAATGTGTTTCACCCAAATTTTCACAGAGAACCTCTAAGGTCATTGACAGACCTCAGTCAAGATGCCAACAGAATCCTGCCAGGTAAAAATGGCAGCAGCAGCGATGGCATTGTCTCTCACCGTACAGAAAGTATCCTGAATAGAAACCACAGAGATTCAGGCTCTCTGACCAATCTTAAGAGAGCAAATGCTGATGTAGAAATAATAACACCACGAAGCCCAATGGGAAAGGAAAACATGGTTACTTTCAGCAACACTTTGCCTAGAGTCAACACACCATCCTTGGAAGATCCAGCAAGACGCAATGCAACAATCCACGCATCAATGGATTCTGCCCGTTCCAAACAGCTGCTGTCCCAGTGGAAGAACAAGAATGAAAGCCGAAAGTTGTCCCTGCAAGTAATAGAGACTGAATCTGGCCAGTCACCACCAAGGGCTATCGAAATGAGGTCAAGCTCAGAGCCCTCCAGAGTGGGTGTAAATGGTGACCATCACGGCCCAACTAGCCAGTACCTGAAAATCCAACCTGGCAGCGTTCCAGGTTGTAACAACTCAGGTCTTACTGGTGGGCCAAGGGTCTCTATTCAGTCCCGTCCTGGCTCATCCCAGCTGGTACACATTCCTGAAGAGACTCAGGAGAACGTGAACACATCACCCAAAAGTAGTTCAGCTAGAGCTAAATGGCTGAAAGCTGCTGAGAAGAGTGTTGCATGCAGGAGCAATAGCCAGCCAAGAATCATGCAAGTAATAGCCATGTCTAAGCAGCAAGGAGTGCTTCAGGGCAGTCCAAAGAGTTCGGAGGGAAGCACAGTGACCTGTACAGGAGCCATCAGATATAAAACCTTGACAGACCATGAGCCAAGTAGCATTGTTAGAGTTGAGGCCCATCCAGAAAATAACAGACCTGTAATTCAGATGCCATCAGAAGGTGAAGGAAGTGGGTCATGGAAATGGAAAGGTCCTGAAAAAGTCACTCTTCGTCAAACATATGAGCTAAATGATCTTAACAGAGACTCTGAGAGCTGTGACTCCTTAAAAGACACTTATGGGTCAGGTGACAGGAAAAGAAGCAACATAGATAACGCTGAGCATCACCATCATGGAATCACTACGATAAGAGTCACACCAGTGGAGGGAAGTGAGATTGGCTCAGAGACTCTGTCCATTTCTTCTAGCCGGGACTCAACACTTCGAAGAAAAGGTAACATCATTTTAATTCCTGAGAGAGGGAGCAGTCCAGAGAACACCAGAAACATCTTCTATAAAGGCACATCCCCCACGCGAGCGTACAAGGACTGACAGGAGACATATCAGCTGGTCCATGCCACCACAAAGTAAACACATCTTGACACAGGTTCTGCTCCCTTTGTTTTGAGCTGATATTTACCTTTATGTGCCAAATTATTGACCAGCAGCCCTGCATTGCTGACGTGCAATGGGCATGAGCCTGTGAAAAGCATGTGGTGGGGGGAAAAGCACAATGCCAGAACTAATGTGAAACATTTTCATGCAACTTGTTTCTTCAGATTTAAAACATTTATCTGAGGGTGACGATGTCAATTAAAAGAATGGTCTTGAACACTGTATTTCCTGAATGTGCCAACTTTTTATTTTATATTTGTGTCCAAAACTGACTGACTTTTTCACAGCAAAGGCTGTATCAGTGGTATATATTCACCTTTGCAGAATTTGCACCAAATCTTTAATACAGGATGGTGCTGATGATAACTTTACATGTTTTGAAAAGTTGCATAATTATTAGACTCTGCAAACATGACATATTGATGTGCAGTTACTTTACAAGTAATATTGCTAATACTATGATGATGCTGGCTGCATTCATTTAGCGTAGGAAATATTTACAGCTTTGTTATAGTGGATCTGTCACATTCAAAGATTGCAAAGGTTTTGTGTAGTTCTTTAAGATGTCTACTGCAACAAAAAATGTGTGGGTGACATTCCATTAGAATGGAATGACTATCTATTTTGAATAGTTTTGCTGCTACTGCTCAACTTTTGTTTAAGAACAGGTGCTACTAATGAAGAGGCTGCTTCTTAGTGGGCTAACTTGTAGAATTGTTTTAAATTACATTTTTAAGGGGTCTTATCAAGTACTACAAGTAATTCAGATTTTACATTTTTAAACTTCTTGTTCTGTCCTTCAGCGACCCTTCCATTTTTCTATTAGTTTTTAAACAAATAATGCAGGACACCAATAACTGCAAGACATGCAAATGTGAAAAGTGAGCCATGAGTAAAAAAAAAAATAGATGGCAACTTTCCTGACCAGCTTCCAAGGAGACAGGAATTAATAGCATAGCTCACACTTAGAAGCAGTCATTCACCTCACTTGCTTAGTATGCCACCAGAACAATCACAAGTTTCACCCCAATCACCATCACGTAGGGGATTTGTGCTTCACTTTAAAGAATGGAATGCCTTGGTGTTGCAGAATCACTGAACAAGTGTTGCATTGTGCCACTACTACAGTTCACCTCCCTTGAGACACCCTCCAGAGCCTTCTTAAGCATGATTTTTTCCCACCACTGCCACTTAAAAATATAAAAGGTCTCTGCACCGGAGAGAACATGAATTATTTTAGTAAACTGAGCTTTGGATATAATGAAAAAACTTACCTGCTAGAAATCTCCATTGCCAAAAATTATTGAAAGGATAAGCTCTGAAAGGAATAAGCATGGCATGTCCTAGAATGGGCCTGCTGGAAGAAATGCCTCATTTCATTTGGCTCTGACTCAAACCCTGAAGGAAGCCAGGGGCAGTGCTCACCACTGCAGCTCTTCATTCTCTCCTGTTTCTACCTGAAAGTGAGCTACTCTCAGACACCTGCCAGCTCCCCTGCTAGGAGGGGAAGGGAATGACTTAGCAGTCCTCTCACTGAATAAGAAGTAGTTCTCTGGCTTCTTAGAGAAGTGTTTTGGTCTAAGTCCTCTTCTCATTTAGGGTATCAGAGAACCAGATACATTCTCTATAGTCTGTAGAACCTGTCTACAGACCCTTACCCCACAGAACTCTAAGGAAAAGCCCACCCTACCCCAGGCAAGTAGGAGGTAGAAGGAAGAATCATCCTGTTCAAGAAGATAAACAGCACAACACAAACATAGACCAAAAAAACAAAAAACCACAACAACAACAACAAAAAACCAAACAAAAACAAAAACCCAAAAAAAAAAAAAAAAAGACCTCCAAACCAAAACAAAATCCCAAACTCAACCCCAAGCCTCAGTAATTTCACAAGTATGAGGATGGTGTTTGCGAGTCAATGGAAAGCTTTATGTGTACTTCCCAGTTTTACAGGTGCTCCAGGCTTAGCTGAATGCTTGCTATCAAGCCAACTGTGCCAAGCAATGCTTCCCTCACCTGCCCATCACCCAGTGCTGTGGAAGAGTGTCAGTCCTTAAGGAAATCACCACACTCTTTCTGTTATTGATACAAGATGACCCCATCACACTTAGGATGGTTGGGAAAAAGTATTCTGCAGGTTACATGTAAGAAGCTACCCAGTAGGGTTGCAGCATATCGTGTATGTAAAGGCACTGTATGTTGAAGACAGACTTTAAGGCACATCAGCTGGGAAAAATAATCATAGATACCAGGAGAAAAAGAAAAAAAAGTAATTTTTTTAGAAATAAGTTCTCAGATGCTAGTATTTGCAAGTCAGGATTTGTTTTTTTCTTTTCAAAATGATGTATCTTTAGTCCTTGGTATTTAATATGAAATTTTGTATAAGATTCCTCGGAATGAAAAACACTTGGACTGTCATGGACAAAACCCTTTGGATTTAGTTTAGTCTAGGTACAGGGTAAAGGAGGTAGGTTTAGCTTTAAAGGAATGGGTAAGACACAAACACTGTTGGCCTATCAGTGCAGGGAAATAAGATGCAATCATTTGTAAGTGCAGGGGAAAAGAACGTAAGTAGATGAACCTGGAAATAAAGGAAAATTGAAATGGAGAATAATGGCAATAAAGCAAAGATTAGAAAACGTTCCCTCTGGCAATTTAGCTGTTTTGGAAACAGCAGGATTCCTGGTGGGAGTGTTTGTTCTTTATTCCTTGGTTTTAGTCAGATATATATTGGCATATGTGTTGCTTTTATTACTCTAAAACTTGCTGCACTATTTCAAGTGCAGTGTGATATTTTTCCTAAAGTTTCCTATTTCTTAAGAAAAGATTTTAAATCTCTTGTGTAATCATTGAAATTATGTTCTATACATAAATATTGATATATTCTTTTTTACTCAAAGTGCCAAAGGCTACTGTTTTTAATAATGGCTTATCAAATTATATTACGTTAGAGAGCAGAAATGTAATAATATATACATTGGAACTCAGACCTCTGCATGTATATTTGATAAGGAGCCTTTTGTAAAATTACTCTTTGTTTACATTCCACTGGTACCTTAATTTAAAATTAATCAAATAAATTGACAGGTGACATCTTCTTAGTGTTCTGATTTTCTTACTTGCTAACAGGCACGATTTTCTTTGTTAGGCTGTGCTTTACTGAGAAAAGAAAATACTTAAAAATAAAATATGTTTTTAAATGAGAATTCTCTATATAAAGTATTGTGTTTAATAAAATGTTATGCCATGTTTTCAAATGGAAAATAATTTGTAAATTGCTATAAATGTATTTTGTTAAATAAGTACAGATCAATGCTACTGTGTGAGTTTATTGTGCTAACATCATGAAATAAAGATAAAATTCCTCATTGATGTTTGTTTATCTCTGTGGTGAAGCAAAGTCTCACTCCCCCAAATTGTTTTTCAGTATTAGGTATCTCATGGTGTGTAAAAGTGGTCATCAGTGAGAAACCTTGAGACCTTGCATGGTGGTAAGAATTTATAAGGAACCGTGTCCAAACAAACTTTTCTCTAACCTAAAAGCCTTTTACAAAAAAAACCCAAGTGAATTGGGAACTTCAAGCCATGTGAGTATATGCCTGCTCAATCATTTCACAGCACCTGCTACATTGCTAAGCCCCTAATGCCCCTAAGCCACCTTGCTCGTGTTGGGTAGAGCTGCCAGACATAGTGAGGCCAGCCTTGTATTTGTGAATGAGAACAGGGCAGATGTCAGAGGCAAACCTGAGAGGACAGGCTCTCCTCAGGGGAAGGAGTTAGGATGCAGGAGTCAGCAGGTGTCATACACCCTTTGCTGGCAACAGTGAAAGACCTTATGTGTAACAGCACACTCTGAAAATCAGTCTTACCTAGAAGGCACACGAGGTAGTGTGGTAAGCAGACACCAAAGACTGTCTCCAAGCCTGTCTTGAAGCACCCTGAAAAAGCAAGAGCAGGGCCCAGGTGCCTGTGGTGGAAGACACAGCTGTAGCTGAGACATGCACTGACATTGCCAATGGCCTAATTAAGGGCCACAGGGAGTAGCAGGGCCCCTGCAATGCGTGGCAGCACAGCAGACTGACTCTGAGAAGCTTTCCCAAGTGTGCCTGGGCCTTTGTGCAGCTGCCCCTTTGTACCTGTGTGTCCTTGGAGCAGGTAACCTGCTGTGCCGGGGGGCACTGGGCAGCTGCTGTCACTGCTGGCTGCAGCCAGGCAGGCCATGCTGAGCGGTACAGCAATGTCACATGTCACATGTGCCGAGATCCACGCCAAGGCGGCGGGGCGCACTGACATCGCCTCAAGCTGTGGTGCCAATCTGGGTCACTTGGCAACCCCTGTCCCATGACCTTCATGACAAGTTAAGATGGGAGCCCTCAGGCAAAAGAGAATAAAAAACTAGTAGGTCGTCTCTCAAAGAAAGGGAAGAGTCTGTACAGTTGTGATACTGTTCCCTCAGTGGTGACAGAAAGCACTTTCTTCTGGTGGCTGGGCTGAAGAATGTCCTGCCACCACAGCTTAAGCAGCCAGTTTCAGGAGAGGCCTCTTCTTTGGGGGCAGCAGATGCTGTTGTGGCAGTGCACTGTATGCCTTGAGGGAGGCTGTGTGAAGCATAAGAGCTGTGGCCCAAGGTTAAGGTGTCCCATCCTCTGGCTGCAGAGAGGAACTGGTGAGAGTATATCTTAATCTGTGAAGTGGTACAGAAGCTACATGGATACTTTATGATATTCAAGATCAAAATTTTTGAAAATTACAAGAGTAGCTAATCTAGCACTACACATGCAGCTAACACAACCAAAATACTTCAGAACCTCTGAAGGAACATATTACTAGCAAAGCTCACTGAGTGGATTTGTAGCAAGGCTGGTGAGTTGGACAGTATCAGTTGTATGCCACAAAGCCCTGTTAGACTGTATAAACAGTCTGTTGTTATAAAGGAAAACATGTAGAGAGACACAGCAAGAGATCTGCTGCCATAGAAACAGATGTAGCTGCTAGATGTGCTGCATCATTGCTACACTGAAGAAAAGCCATGGATCAGCAGTATACTACAGACTGCATCTAACTTGCTTTGTTCAATCAGAATTTAAAACCTGAAACAGATAAATGATGATCAGTTATTTATTATAACATAATGTAGCTGCACAGGCTTAGCATACTTTCTATCAGGACTTAATAACTAGTGGAAAACTGGAGATGAAAAACTAAAAAATTAAGGAATAAATATCATTCAGATGTTCATAGTGCTTTGCATTCTCAGAAAAATATAAAAAGCTATAGTGCCTGATTGTTCATTTCTTATCCAGACATTGCTCCTATAACAGTTAGAGTGCTTTACTTTTGAAGTGTTTGTTCCTATTTGCTAACAAATGAAGCTGAAATTCCATATTTCTAATCCATCTCTCCTTTTCCAGTTGATGATACTTTCTTTTTCATAAGGAATCCAGCTACCAGAACCACACACTACAAGAGTGCCCATTCCATCTTCTATTACACCCAGTCTTGTTCCAGCCTTGTAGAGACTTAACCAGTCTGTTTCACCTACAGTGCAACTGCTTTATGTGGAATCGATGAACATTTTTAACAAATAAAATAAGCCACTGTCTAAATCACTGCAGAAACAGGACTTTAAATTTTACTTTTATAAAAAAAATTATAATGACAACAGTTCAAGGCTGGAATGTTATTTCTCTGTAGTCAGTATCTTATTATTCATAATTCTCTAGAAAAGTGCAAATGTACTCCTCCTTTTAAATTATGGCAACATGGAGCTTTGGATTATCCAGAGAGACTTTAGCACTGATATATAGCTGATAAATTGAATTCTGAGTCCCCCTGATTCTCCACTTCTTAAAGGATTGGACTACATAAAACAAAGTAGTCATATAATAAATTACAGGCAGAGATGTAATATCTGTTATGCGTATTACATTTAGGGCACAAGGATGACATTTGGTAGATGCCATAATCTCATGCAATGTATTAATCTTTACTGAGTGTTGCCAGTTCCTGGTAGAATTCTGATGTTATCATTTAAATAGGAAAAAAAAATTGTATGCTGGAAATTTATTCAGTTTTTCTCTCTTCCATGAGACAAAAATAAAGTGCTCCATTTAAATGAACTCCTACATGGTTTTCACTGCATAATGGTACTCTGTGGCAGCAGCTTGCACAGTAATGCTGCTTTCTACTAAAAAGTATGAATTGACCTTATGTAAACTGCAGTGATTGTTTCCTGCATTAATGAAAAGATCCTTCATTTTTCCAGAAGAGGAAATTCAATTGAATTGAGGTACTATGAATCCAGAAGTTCACATATTTGCAATAGTTATATGTCTCTGGTGCCAATACCAGAGAACAACCTATGCAAGCAGAAGCTTCTGGATATGAACATCACAGATCTATCACTTAAGCATTAAAGTGTTGAAAGTACTTTATGTTTTTTTAGCATAAACTTTCCAAATACATATTTTTAGAAGTTTCACTGAGCATCTAGTTGATTATGTTGTCTCTTCATTAAACACAAAGTTCAAATCTATGTCTTCTACTACCAAGTGCCTGAAAGTAGTCTTAAGAAAAAAACACTTTCATTCAGGTTGGCCTTGTTTTTACTCCTTGAGGGTGCTTGGTATATATCAGAGTAATGAGTACTTATTAAGAAGATGAGATAAAAGGACAGAAGATTTTTATATTGCATGCTGTTTCTTTTCAAACTGTGATCTACATCACCTTAAAAAAAATTTTAAAACCTAGAGGTTCTTGGGACAGTGAAGAGTCAGTTACAATAAATAAGATCCTTTTAGCTATCATACTGAATGTCAAAAAATTTCTGGAACTCTGTGTGTTAGCACAGAGTTCATAATCACTCAGTCTTTTCAGCATCTGAAGTCCACTGGAACCAAATCAATCTTGAGAAAATGTAAACTGTCAAGATTAAATAACCTTGTATGTTTGAAAACTAGCAGGAAATCTTCTAGCTGCTGCTACAACTTACAGCTCTGCCCAGATAAGCAATCATAATGTCAAAATATGGCATACACATGGATACATTGATAGGCAGATTAAATTAATTTCTAAACAATTTAAAAAACAGAAATAAATATTCCCTTGAAATTGCCAGAATTACTTGATAACTGCCAGTAAGAAACCCATTGCACTATCCTTAGTATGATTGTGTAGAATTCTTATTGTAGAATGTGGATTCAAATGGGCTGAGTGTAGCCCTGGGTGTCTTTGGTCCAGCATAAGTAGCCCGTGTGAGGCTTTGGGTTTTGAAAGTTGCTAGCAGTAAGAACCTGGGAAATGATAAACCTGGAGTAGTAGTGGCAGCAGGGTCAGTGATTCACCAGCATGGACAAGAACATGGACTGAATATGAACAAAAGGGGAAGACAATGAGTTATGGTAGGGTGTATGTTTCCAATTCCCACACCATGACACTTAGCTTTCAAAACAGGAGTGTCTTCCAAAACAGATCAAATAATCAGCAGTAGCAAAACCATCAAATCAAGCAGTGGCTAGTTATTAACCCACATCAGCAAACAAAAGCAGCAGCATTTCAGCTCTCCCCTTAGTGTAAAAATTCAAAATTGTGAAATGAGAAATGTTCTAGCTGGAACCTCACAAATGTCCTAACCCCATTTCTCACCAATCTGTCTTTCCTGCCTATCAAATTCAATTGACTGACAGGCAATTTTTATGAGCCTTTGTACTATGTAAACTCCAGTAATTTCTTCTTTAAAAAGCCTTTCACTCCCGCACACTGCAAGAGGTGAAAAAATGTGTGAAGAAAACAAGCACATTTGGCAGACAGGGATCCATCAACTGCCATTAGCACTACCCTTAGGTATGGCAGCTGGGATGAGCCAAAGGCCATAACTGGCAACTTTCTCATTGTTTTACATCATCTCTCAAGAGATAGTGATGGGATCTTATTGTCCCAATTAACATCTAAGCCCCATCAGACTATTTTAGATCAGATGAAGTCAAGATTGTTTGGACAGATGAAGATACAGAGCTAAAAATACTGAGAATGACACACTTTATGACATGAATTGGTCATTCTTTTAAGGAAGAGAAGGATTATTTCTCTCTCCCCTTTTCCCTAGCAACCATGAAAATTTTGGGTTCTTTTTCATTTCTAGAAGAGCCCTGATTTCAGGATTGCCAGAAAATAGAGGCATCTGTTTGTAACCAAGGCATCTTCTGAATAGCACAGGACCTTAGTTAAAGCTTTTTAAACCCTATGTCTTATTATGGAAATTATTTCAGCTAAAAGGAAATTACAAAGCCTGAGGTATGGGAAGCCTCTCATCACACCATGGAGTGCTCATATTATAATTCATCCCTAGGAGAGAACTTGCTTGACAAATACTATAAATGGGAGCCTCTATAAGAGGATACATAATTATTTATCTGCTGATAAATTCTGACAGATCATCTTTCCTATGCAGCTTCAGTAAAAGACATAATCAGAAAGTGCTTGATCTGTTAATGGGCTAATAGCACTCTAAATCCAAACTACCATGAAAAACACTGTCAGCTTTAAAATACTATTTTACATTTTTTTTTCTTTTTCAGTGAAGTAGTATCACTGAACTCTATGCATCATATTGATATTGTACTGGGAGTGTTGGAGTTTGTTTGTGTGGTTGTTATAATTTTTCACTCAATTAATGTTTAGCAGAGTTATTTTCATTCCCACTAAATTCAGCCTGAATTCTCAAGCAGTGCTTTTTGTCAGGGTGGTTGGCCAGTGTCTCAGATAGGGTAAAAATGAATAAAAATTTGTTACTTAAATGAATGTACAACTGCTACATTTGTTCTTTAAGCCAGAGTCATTTTGTGTCAAAAGGACAAGCAAGTAATATTGAAGGAAAAAGGAAAAAAGAACCCTGAAACCTCCAACTATAATCCCATTATGCAATCATTGCTGAAGACTCCAAACCAAGAATGTCAGCCAGTCACATTCCTAACAGAGACTGAAGAAATTTCTAGGCAAGACACTCAGGTGACTATGCAAGTACATGTCATTAAACTGAACCTAGAAGTAGAAACCATCTTCTTCTGTCCAGACAATTTGCAGAGAGAGGAGGTGACTAGTACTGAAGAGGAATGAGAGAAGTATTCCTCCTTTTCTGACAGCCCAATTATTTTATTATCACTGTGCTGCTGAGAGTTTGGGGTCTGCTGTGGTAGTAGATCTGAAAAATCAGAATTGCACATCTCTAGTGCACAAAGGGGTAATGATTTTCCAAAGATTTAAAAATGTATGAACATCTAACAACCTGCATCCTGAAAATCTTCCACTGAATCCATGGGGGGAGGTAGCAACAAAATAATAAAAATTTTAACCATGTAAAATGGTCACATTAATTTTAGATATTTATAGACATTTTGTGGAACAGACTAGGATTTGGGGGTTTTACCATTTTGCCATGAAATGAAACATATAAAATAAAATTAAAATGAACCCTCCATGACAGATCTCTGAAGCATAATGATGCTAAAAATAAAATGTTACCAGGGAAACCGAATGGAACAGAAATTAGTGATACGGCCTGATCTAAAGCCACTGAAATAAAATGAGAACAGGATAAAATTACACTGAAGAAAATAAATCAAAAGAGAAACAGTCCTTCAACAGCAAAAGCTTTATTCTGATAGTATCTCTGGTTATAAACCAAAATCAATGTAAGGCTCCTAGTATGGTTTTATTCAATGGTCTGAATGCTCTCATACAGGGCTCTGGGTGTGTGTGTGTGTGTGTGTGTGTGTGTGTGCAAGACTCAACAACTGAGCACCAACAGACTGCAAGGGGTGCCCAGCCTGCACGGCAATGATTTCTTCCTCAGCATAAGAGCTCGTAACTTGAGCCAGCTTTACATAACTAAAACTAAATCTGTTCTATCACTTATGTTGGCAACTCTTCCATCTTATGTTTTTAAACTTCTTTGAGAGAAAGTTAAAAGGTGGAAAATTATTCAAGATACATTTCATTAAGAGTCTAGATACTCTAATTTCAGCAGACACATGCATTCGTAAGGAGCATAGAGTCACCTACCACTCCAAACTTCTCTATTTCTGAAAATGGTAATCTACTGCTATAAAATGGCCAAATAGCTATTTTCAGACAGAAGACATTATTTCAGGACTAAATTATTTACAGAGAAGTACAATGACTCCAGACTTGATATGTCCATCCTACATTTGTGAATTTTATCACCAAACTCGAGCTTATTTCCTCACTTCACCCACAACTTCACCGTGGTATTGGTATAATATATCTCTGCCACAATATCCATTCTTACCCAGTGATGGCAGGAAAGCTCCCCATTTGTATTACTGCACCTCAACTAAAAAAACCTTAATGTTTACATCCTCCTTCAAAAGAGCAAAAGATTAATTCTCACCAAAGCAACTACCTGGCAGCTGAGCATTATTTTACCTAAAATATTATTGATTGTTTTTTTCTGAAATGGGACGGTCTCACAATATAGGGGATAATCAGTGATTTTTAATGGCTATTCATTTTACTCATTTTTGGTTCTTTGTTCAGATTTCAGCTGAACAACATAGGTCCACCACACTACCTTTCTTTCAAGTGACTTCTGTCCTTTTAGTTATATGCTGAGGCCAAGGAGAGAGTGGCCTTGATGGCAGACACCAAGGTCTGCCTTTGCCACAAGGAAAATTAATACGTCATCTTCAAGTCAAGGCATATTAATGAAGAAAATGCACACCTTCGGTTTTGATGGTTTTTGACATGTAAATGAGCATAGCAGTGACACTTCTATGTTTTATTTATAAGACATAAACAGAATTAATCTTTAGAGTTATTCTGAAGCATTTTGTTGAAGTAGGCGGTCTACTATCATGTTATAGAGCACAAAATAGCAACATTTACCTTAAAAAGTTCACTTGGAATGGCATCAGGATTAAAATAGCAAACCTCTGGCTCGAATTATTCTGTTAGCAGCTCATTTGTTACTTCACTATGAACTGAGTTAATTTCTCTTGTAAAAACTTCTTTTTAGATAAACAAATCATCAGAGAATAATTGATTCAAAATGCATACATTCCCAGTTGTAGTTTAGAGGTTATATGTTTGCTACTTTTCTTGTTACTCATTTATTATTATTTTTAGATATTACTTTATATATATAATCGCCATTATTTCAAATCTGAACTCAGTCTAAATGATGTTCAAGCATCTTGCAGACTTTTACTACCCTAAATGCAAGCACAGCTGCTGAATATGTCAACGAAGCCAAATGGCAGCAGCTGTCTAGATTCCACTCTGGAAAATGCTACTGGAAAGGTGGCTTATCAGAAAGAAAGAGAAAATCCCATGATACCCAGGTTTTATTCTCCAAATGATTTTTTAAAATCCTACAGTGCAGTATAGTGGCAAAAGAAGGCTTACTGAACCTGATAAAAGCAGATTTCTGGTTGAGATCAAAGCAAAAGTACAGTCAGAGTCGGAGTAGCTTTGCCTCTGCCAATGAGCTCACCTGATGATGGAAATACCTCTTATATGTTCACAAAATCTGAGGGAAAAAATCTGATTTCTGACACAGACTGGACAGTTTGAGAAAGGCATTGGTTGCTCATTGAAAAATGCTTTCTAGGCAGCGCTGTAGCAGCAGCCTGGCTGGTGGCAGGACAGACAGATGGCTGCACATCCACCTGCAGACTGAAATAATTATATCACCGAGGATTTCTGAGTTACAAACAACAGCACAGTACAAAACCAGCAAATAAAATGTATCCTCCTACAACTGTACCAACATGTTTTTCTGGATCCTTTAACTGAAATGTAAGCCTGGCAATGAAGCACCCCCCATGTTTGTGATTACCAGCTGGCTATTACCAGAGACATACATGACTCAACATTTCTGCAAATCCACAACTCACCACCACTCCTCAGCATTCTCAATCTTGTGACTCAGTAAAAGAAAGCCTATGAAACTCTTATCTTTGCCATCAGCCATGGCAAACTACACACACATCTAATGTACCATATTCAGATTTCCTGACATCCATCAAGTTCTTTGATAATAATTTAGTTTAAATAATCCTGTGTGCTTGTGTATCTTGTAATCGGGACTAACTGGAGCTTCAAAGTGAAAATAAAAAGTGCTACAAGAATCAGGACTAGAATGGCTTGATGGAAAACAATATCTCAGGATATGGAAGACCAAGTAGAAATATCAATATAATGACGTAAGAAAAATCTCAGCTGCTTGACAGCTCATGGTTCAGAGGGTTCTCAAACAACAACTTTGTGGCCTGTTGCAAACTGGGTTTAGTGCAGCCATGTTAAAGGACTGTGATTTCCTAAACCAGAGCCATCTTTAACAAGTGTCTGATTCAAACTCTTGCAAAAACATTTACTCTGCAATTTTCTGAAATTTTTTATGCAGTTTATTATCACCTACAGTTTGGTCATGATAAAACCTTTCTTCTTCAAAGAATACAGCTCTGCTGCTCTTCCATTCTTGCTATTCTCTTCTAAGAAAACTGCAGCTGCTACTAAGAATACATTAAGGCTTCATAAAACAGCTGTCCCTAAATGTCTCATCACACTTCTCCATAGACAAGCATGGCATAAAGCCATATTTCTGGTTTTGTTCTTTGCATCCATGTCAGTTACAGTCACAAATTCATACAGACATTTTGTGATAAACCTGATGAATCTTGTTACTCTTGCAGTAACTTCCACTTCAAAGTGCAATTGCAAAGCACCCAAAAGAGAGAAAATAGAAAAATTTGCAAAGCAGACATTGTATTTCTGCTTGGGTACCAATGGTTAAAAATGCAGGCTTCTTTAGGATTGTATAAAATATTAATGTTAACTTCCCTTTTATATTTCCAGATGAGACCTTGTTTACAGATTCTTCTGCAGAAAGCCTCTAAAAGGCAAGTTGGGAAAAACAAACCACTAAAAGGCTGAGTTTATGTCTCATTTGAAGCAGCAACACAATGCTAAAAGCAGCTGAGTGCCTGAAAAAATTAAGGATTTACAAGAAAATTACTTCTACCAGTTACAGTTTAAAAGACAAAGAGTGATCAAAAAATAAACTAGATTAAAAGCAAATATAATCTGTCCCTTTCTATGATTGCTAACATAAAACTTATACAAATTGAAGAAATAGAGCAAGTTTTGCTACAAAACCAAAACAAATCTTTCTAAATCTTGTCTAGTATTTTTATATTAGGGAAATTTTCCCAAATTAGACAGATTTGACAGAAATCCAATCAATTCTATTAGGAAAACATCAATGTGCATGAAAATCTCAAAGAGAAACTATCCTAATCACAAACTTATAGCACATGTCACTAGTTCCAAACATCCTTCTAAAATACACCAACTAATAACTTCATTGTTCATGACAATGTGCCAACAAAATTACACTTAGTAACAGAGGATAACACAGGCCGCAGCTGTGGGGAAATGCATGTGAATTCACCATTGGGAAGATGTGGTGTATGCCCACCACAGGCCCTAACCCACCCACAATGTAGGACCTGCAGATTCAGCTTTAACCTTTCTGACATCCCTAATGAAATAAACTTAGAAAAAAGGGGAGGGGACAGAAAAGGGAAATGAGGTTCGGGGGTTACCCACAGATCCTTAAAATTGGATGGAAGGTAGGGAAGGTAATGAACACAAAATCTTCCAGTGTCCTGCTCAGATCCCGTACTAAAACTGCTAAAAGCAGTAATTTCCAAATGTATTTACAGCAAGCCTGTAGGCACCTTTGTATTAAAGAAAATGAAACAAACAAAACCAACAAACAAACAAAAAAAAGGGTTACAAAGAGAAGATACAAAGATATACAGATTTAATGTTCTTACAGAAATAACCTTCTAATAACCTTCTACCTTGCTCTAGCTGACATAATCACTATCAGCTATTGTCAGTGCAAAATACTGATTTAATGTGGGGTAACATGTCCTGCAGCAGTGTTATTTATGCCCTCTTTCTTCCTTTTAATTTTTCAAAGATGTTTCATAATTGATGACACATGGCAACAATTTAATGGGACTCTTAGTATCTTCATCATAGCTTTGTACCTTAAAATCACATCTGTCATGGGACTAATTTCGGCTGTTATAACTACAAAACTCAACATTTGTCATCTTTTAACTGATCTTAGTTATGATTAAAATGGTTTCTAACTGTAATTAGATAATGATAAAAATACTTTATGTCTTTTCACAACAGATTGATTGAAATCACATTTGCTTTGTCCTCTTTTATTTACATAGCAGAAAAATCAAAGTAAGACATCAGTCTCATAAAACTGCTGAAAAGGTTTCTGTCCTGCACTTTTTTTATTTCTCTGTCCATCTATTCCATCTTCATGGCCACTAGGTTCATCCTAACCCCTTGGCTAAGATGGTAATGTTGATTACAAGATTCAGAACCATAATTTCCAGATCACTGTTTCCAGATGGTTTGCCATTCAATACAAGGAACCAGCCATGATTTAGGGTTCCCACTTCCTAGCAAAATATTCCCACACCATAATGTGAGAATGAAGAATTCTCTTTCTCTTCAGCATACTACATTTCTTCTTGCTTTCCGACAGTTAATGTCACACTCAATTCACTCAAAACTTCAGACAAAACTATTCTAAACACTTCTTTCTTTTAAAAAAAAATAACAAATTTTAACTCATGCTGGTGACCTATATTACAAAAAAACCCCAAGACAACAAGTTTAAAATATTGGGGGTGGGGAGGAGGTGGGGAGGTTCACTGAAAACTTTTTTTATCATTTTCTTGGGGTAATTTCTTGTGTTCTTCCTTTAGAGTTAGAATAACACATATTCTGTTTAGTTCTAAATGAAACATGCAGTAAGGTAAGATACTTCTTTAGCAGACCAGACAGCTAATTTATGTATGAAATGCAATTTATAAAGCTTTTTAAGCACTCCCAGAAGCTCACATAGATTCCATAATATATTTCCATAGATCTCAACCATGAAGGACAGGCTAGGGCCCACATACAGGTATAAACAGGATACTGTGAAGTGATGTACAGAGGCAGTCAGGCATAAACCAGAAAATGATTCATATATAGAATTTTCTTCCATCAGTAGTAAAACTCTGAGTAGCTTCAGTTAAAGCAGCATGTCTGGAAAATCAGGACCAGAAGAGTATTGCACATCATTTGAACACCTCTCCCTGCTGATTTTTGCCTTGAAAAATGAAAGTGCAGGTGTGATTTCAGTGTTTTGAACTGCTGTAGTCTGCTGTCCATTCTCCTTTGTCAGAGCATGAGAGTTACTCACGTGTGGTCATTAAGCTACAGTATGTCACCTAAAATTTAGAATTTACACAATTGACAAGAAACTGTAGTGCTCAGGATGTAGGTGCTGATACCCAACATTCAGCTGTAAGGTGATTTACACTAAAAAAAAAAAAAAAGAAAAATCCAATTATAACTTTCTATACCACCAATGTTCCCTGTATTGCCAAAATGAGGAAGTAATAATAATTACAATAAGCAGACTCTATACAACAAGGTAAGCGATTCTCCTTTTTCCTACACTTTGTACAGGTCCTTTCACTGTCACACAAAAGCCACCAACAGTAACTAACACAGATTTTGTATGAAACTTTCACAAACGACTGCAAAAATTACATGTTAGAAAACCAGATGCAATGTCTGGGGGAACATTAAAACTTTCAGGACTTCGATATTCCTCTCCAAAAATTAACATTCAAAATTGTGTCCAGTACTTTGTGCATGCAGTTATTTAGTACCCTGTCATATGAAACCTCAGCTTTGCTGAAAGAGATCTTTAATACCTTCTCTTCAGCCTTCTACAGTAAGAGCTCACTTACAACTGCAGTCTTTCCTGCAAACAATAACACTAAAAGCACAAGGCTGACAGCTCGGTAAGAGTAGGTGCCTGTCATATGCAATGACAGATAGTCATCCATCCACCCATCTACAATGACAGAGCCTAAAATTATTATTTTTAAAAATCATTGGGTGTTGTTAAAATATCTTACAGAGAAGGAAACATAATTTTAAAAAACCCTTAAGAGCCAATTAAAACAGAATTCTTTACAGTATTCAACTTTTCTCAAATTCATTTGAGAAGCCAGAACTCCTAAAAAGTAATATTATATTAAAGTAATATTATATTAGGTTGGCCTTCTAAAGAACCTTGACTATTTCCATCAAAGTCACTGTGAAAAGATACATGTAATTAACAGCCAAACTGTTCAACATTAGTATTAAGCTACAACAGCTTTGCTCTGAATCTTTGCCCATAAAAGAACTCACAGGAGGCTTCCAGCATGGGTCAAAGGGCACAGGATCACCCTAATAAAATAACAAAATCTTCTTAACTAAGGAGGTGTGCTGTCTTCAGTCTAAGTTGTCACAGACAAAGTATCTGATCCTAAAATATAGTTGTGTTTGGGATGTATTACACTCTCTTTAAGACAATGGATGGAGCAACTCCAAAATTCTCCCTGTGAAGGGAATAAAAATTCTGATCACGATTTTAATGACATTTTTTAGAAGAAGCTGGAGCATTAACACAATGAATAAGATAAGCCCAATTTTAGGAACAAGGTTGAAGAGGAGAGTACTTGGGCACTTAAAAGCTGAGGTTTTAATCTCAGTTCCCTAGGAAAAAAATACTGCCCTAAAAAGCCACCAATCTATCAATGATTTCACTTACCACTGCTATCTTTCAACACAGCTTCACCAGCTATATATGTAAAGAATAAGTAATATAAGTGAAAAGTGGAGAGGGGAATTTAGATACATCAGAAAGATGAAAATCCACAACATTAGAAATACAATTTAGGCCAGCTAAAAGTCCTGAAGCCTTATTTTTCATTAACAGATACGTCTAATACATAGTAGGATACATAAGCTAATATGGAGATGCTGATTTTGATCAGAATAAAAGAAAAACCATTATTATCTTTTAATCTATAATTAAAAATAAAAATTGAGGCTTCTGCAAATACTAGCAAATACTCTGTGTGTGTGTGTATAATACCCTTGGTGCCTTAAGTCAGGAATAAATTCACATTTAAACTAACCATAAATGGGATTGTAGCAATGACACACCTGTTTCAGTGGAATACCTTGCCATAAGATGGCCATGACTACACTACATTTCTCTGTGTGATAGAATGATAATATTCTTTAACATTTCTGTATCATTAATGTTGTTTTAATACTGATACAACATTGTACCGAAGCTCTGATATCTTAACATAGAAGCCCACATCCAGATATCTAACTAAGCTGAGAACACTCTCCCCATTTTCAGACCTGGGTTTTTGGCTGTGAGGCCAAAATTGTAAAGCACAAATGCCACACACACACACACACACACACACACACACACACACACACACAGTGCTCGGCCTCTATTTAAATATCCAGCTTGGATTCATGGTGCAACTAAAGGTGTTACATTTTAGCTACCAAGTCTCATAAAGCATAATTTCATTTTCAAGAGCACTGGTTGCTTACACTTTTTTTATTGAATTTTATGAAAGCATTGAATAATACTTAGTTATTTTTTAGATTCCTGAATTTGCATTAATTTCAATAATAAAGAACTTCAACTAAAGAACAACAAAAAAGGATTTTATGAGTTGGGAGAGATCAAACAAAGCAAGATTAGAATTATTTTACAAGATTTAAGTATTACAGAGCCTTCCTAGTGGTTAGCAAATGCACAATGATTCTAATTCCCTGCTAAAGGAACCACATAGCCTAAAGTCATGGCAGATTTGCTTTTCACAGTCGGCTGTCCCAACAAGTTCCCATGAATTAATGAAATCTCACTATGCTGTTTCTTAGGAGAAGGTACCTATGGACAGCTATGAGGGTCCAGGGAACTGGGACTGAGAGATTTATGCTAATAAAAACTCACTTTAATCTTTAACACCCTTAAGTGAGGATTTACATTAAATCCTCTCCTTAATGTTTTAATTCTAAGCCAGGAGGAACAAATTCTGATCCATGGAGTCCATGATACAAATTTAATCCACTTGGAGATCAGGATTCATCACACCTACAAAACATTAACCATGTTATGGTGTGAAACAGCAAAGCTTTCATTAAATAGCATTCTTTGACAGAAAATTTAACATCAGTCTGTCTGGGATCCTTTAAGGTCTGATACTAGTTTAGTCTATTTTGAAGAGACCCTATTGAAAGAATAGCCAATGGAGCCTGATGAATTGCTGATCTACAATAACTTCTGCTATTCCACAAAGACAAAAAAGCACTTCTTGAAGAAATGATCTCCTTGTCACAACCAATACAGCATTAGCATGGCATAGTGCCCAAGGGAGCTGTGAGAAATGGGTCTGGAGGAAACTGCCAGAACTCAGCATTGCCACATAAACTGAGCACTGAACCTCAGAAACATGAAAAAATTTCTGAATCAGAACATATTTGGTATGTTTGACACTTTCTTGTCCTACTTCACACAACCAATCCCCTATAAAATGTTTAAGTGCTCAAGTGAATGCTTAAGCAAGAGTCTGAAGCTTCACTTTTCTTAGAAGTACCGTAATTTGAAAAATAGTGGTGAAAAAATTATGACAGCTGATGGACTTTATGAATTAAACTAGCAGAGACATTAGAGCTGATTTGTGGATGGCCTTCTATAAGTAGGTAGGTTGCAGACCACAGTATCTATTGTATGCAATACACACAAAGAATACATCTGTAATTCTGGCTCTTTTGTTTCTACTAGGAAGGATCTAAAAACTAAACTATCAATTCCAGTAGTTACCTAGAAGAAAACACTGCAGGCAGTACCATGAGAAAAAGGGTTGCCTCATGGTACATGTCAAAGGTCTGCAGGACCCAGCCTGTGCCTCAGATAAGAGATGCAGCAGTAGTTCATCTGGCAAATAGCTACAGTGAAAGCCTAGAGGAACTGCTCCTGTACTGCCTAAGTTGCCTGCATCGTGCAGCCAGGCTGTACCTCATGGGCATGGGACTGCCACATGGCCCTGCTCTCCTGTCACCTGCTGACAAGGCCCCAAAGGCTCTCAATCTGTCAGGCTCTCCTGCTGCAGGATGCTTGCTAACCCACATAGGTATATTTATTCCCTCACCTTTGGGGTCCTGTCTCTACCAGATCAGCCTACACTTTCTACAGCTGACATGAGAATGCAAGTTTTTACAGTGGGGAATTCTTAGCCCCTGAGCCCCTGTCTCAAACATGATAGCTGGGAGATTATCCCTCTCCCCTTGAACAATGCCAGAAGTCTGTGGAGATCCAAGAGCCCAGCCAGCAATTACATTAGGTGACATCCCCTTGTAGCTCAGCCCCTGTTTGCTGGTGATGTGCACTGATGAGGTGCACTGATCACGGACATTGTTGACCTGGAGACACATCTGCCATTTCAACGGAAGTGCCTCGTCAGTTTAGAGGACATTTACTCAGAGGAGCAAAATCATGGCATGTTGGGGGACCCCTGCTCTCTGCTACAGAGAACATTACCTTCTCACCCCTATATTACTTTGAATATGTCAAGTGGTTTTTGTATTCAGCATAAGGCCCCCTTCAGCATAGGCATAATCTATCTAAGATAGTTCAGCACTGTGTCAATGTGAAAGCTCTGACAAAAGTTCTCATTATCATATTTTGGTGACTGAACTGCTGCAAAGATTGATAAAATAGTGGGTTTGCTCAGTTTCCTGAAATTATGGTAAATATGGTAAATGTCCTATATTGTCTCCTTTTTTTAATTAAATGGCAGTAAACAAATCTAGTATTGGTTGGCTCAGAAATTAATATAAGAGTGAAGTCTGTAGCGCAGGTAGATGAGAAGTGTTTGACTAATCATTTTCAATTAAAAATATGGCATTCTCAGAGCTAAAACATTTTGTGAAAAAGAAATACTAACTAATTTCTTGGTTAAGAGAAGTGGAAAAATATCTGTAGGTATCCAAATAGTTTACGCTACTTTTTCAAAACACAGAAAATACTATTTTTTGTTAGAATTTCTTTTTATGTCTGTACATATAAACTTAGCATATGAAATGAGGATAAGAAATAAATTTAATATTTCAAAGTCAATTCAATTAAATGTTTCAAGTTTCCTGACTGCATTTTTCCACAATATAAATTCATTAATGTTTTAAAGGGTCCATATTTCATTATGAGAAAGAAGGTATTTAAATAGTGAATATTTATAGGGATAGTAAAAATAATTTCCTATCCTGCCATAAAGAAATTGTTTTTATTAAAAATCGCTTGGTTTTCTTTAAATCATATACAAAATCATGCTTTTATTCACTCAAATTAATGCATCAGTAAATAAGAACCCTATCTCCACAATCATGACTTTTGTGGCATAAATGTTATATGCAGGGGAGAAAATTGTCGCACAAAATCACTTCATTTCCAGCAGGTAAGTTTCCTGTAGAGTATCTTATACACAAAAAGCCTTTTAAATTGCTTGTCTTTTGTACTTCTGTAAAATGCACAATCACTGGGGAAAAAAACAAGCTGAGAGAGATAATGACAGGCAGGCTAAGTATACAGAACTGGCAGGAAAATTTCTTTTCCAAGTCCAACATATTTGGCAGGCAGGAACATACATATTAGCTGGCATTTATATTGGAAATCAGAAGAATGTTCTGGTAACAAGTACAATCTTTTACATTCTGTAAGACTCTTATATTTATTTTGTTCAGCCCAATCATCCATTTCTCACTTTCTGTTATTGTATCCTGAGCCCTAGCTAGAGACCCAGATGGTAGACATAGCAACGTTAAAGCCAGGTAGAAGCACTAATGAAAGAGCTGAAAATGACAACAGCATCAGAAAACACATGGGTTCACTGATGAAGAAAAAGCATGGCTGAATTTTCAAATCCTTCCTAGTTCATTGAATAGCATGAGAAATCTAGATTTTAGAAATAAAAGCCAACCCCACTGCTATCCACAGGTTAATACTTAATCAGCCCACAGTTCTCAGCAGAAATTTTCCCACATGAAGGTAATGAGCTCTACTAAAACTTGGTGGATTAAGTACATGGATTTTTAATCATGTCATATCTGTCCAAATCCATACAGTAATTTAATTTGTGTCCAACATGATATTTTCTCCCTCCAAATCAAGCCTTTTTCCTTCAAATAATTTTTCTTTGATCTTTTCACAACCATTAAAAAAGATTTCCATACTGGAATCTCCCACCACTGTCTGCACTTGACAGTGTGCCACCCACACAGTTTTGTGCAAGCGTTAAGCCTACAGTATTCATAATCTCTCTAAACTGCAATTCAGAATATTTTCTACAGCAGATGTTTTTCCTTGTCTCTGCTTTCATATTTAGTAAGATTTTTTAAAAATTAAAAATCAGCATATATTAAAAATAAAGATGATAGAAATATAATTGCAGCCAGCTGAAGCCTGGAAGGAAAATCTCCATTCAAGGACATCTAAACAATCAGCATCCAGGTCTAAGCCCAGCTGCTAAGAAGTGAGAGCATCTGTCAGCCCCCCATTTTTACTTCCACTGAAAGGATTAAGAGGGTGAGGGCTGATTGATCTCTGTTTGCATTGCTCCAGTCTTTTGGTGTGTGTATATAATGAGTGAACTTCTGAGTACAAATCAATAATCAAAGATGGCCCAGCTTGTTCTATGTGTTCAGTAACACACATGAACATTGGAACTAGTAGATGGGGACAGTGAGGCACCTGCTGCGCCCTTGTGTGAAAACAATTTGTTTGTCTTTTTAAAATATTGAATCTTTAGGGTTTTTCCATTGAACTCACAAATGTTCAAAGACTACTGTACTTATTGCACACACTTCAGCAGTCTTGAGTAAACATGGTCACAGTGTACATATCACTTTGTGGGGGGGAAGGTTGTGAGCAAATCAGCCAGATTTTGCTGCAGGGTGAGCTTAAGATCTAAGACTCAAATCCACATTAAAATGTATCAGAGTAGGGTATATATATGTCACTATTTTACTTTCCCACAGTTTCATATCTTTGTTTAGTTAATGTCTAGCTATATACCAAACTCATCCAACAGATACTGAATTTACCAAATAAATTCAAAAACTCATCATACCACACCCAGCACTGATATAAACAGTTGCAATTCATTAATAACAGATGTAGGAAGTCAGCTACTGGTATGTGACATAAAATAATTTCTCTCACTCTGCTTTCACTACCACTCTTCATAAACAAAGATATAAAATCTTCAACCTGGAATTAGTATTATTCCTTATTTGGCTGTACATTTTTTACTGAGGAACAAACAGATCTAGAGAGTTAAAATGTAAATAACTACAAAACAATCCTTACTTTGCTATACTTGAGATCCTAATTTTATATTCAGATACACCCGATGTGAAGCAGAAGCATTAAGACTTCATTGGTTGTGAACACAATACCTCTGTTATGAGAGGCATTTCACCAACATCCTCTCATGCACACTTCACATCCAGACTGAATGTTAGTGTGAAGAATTACAAACCCAAGAAAAAGAAAAACTTAACTTTTAACTTTTGATTTTGTTTTGATTTTACTCAGGAGTTTGGAAGAGAAAAAAAGTACTGCAATTCTTATTTCTACCATAAAATCTGAATTTATGAAAGCTTGGGATTTAAAAATAAAAAATACTCGGGATGTTTCAATGCATCTTGTTCAATGTAAATGCTGTTTCACATACTATTATGTAACATCCAGGAGGGACACAGGTGAAATGAGCAAATGGTGCTTCAAATATCTTCCAGTTCACTGGCAAATTGCCAGGGCCTGCAAGCAGATCCTGGAGGAGGCAGAGCCAGGACCTTTACACTGGTGCATAGCAGGAGAGTGGTGGGGATAAACTGAAACAAGAGAGGTTCAGGCTAGTTGTGAGGAGGGACTTTCCCTTTGTGAAGCCATCAGGTAATAAAGCAGGTACCCCAAGGATTCTGTGCCATCTCCCCCCATGGAAATTTTCAAGACTGAACAAAGCCCTGAGGAACCTGGTCTGAGCTGATATCTAAACATGCTTTGAGGTTTGACTAGATATATCTGTAACTTAATCATTGCCATAAGATACTATAATGGCAAGGTCCTTCCTCTGCAGTTGTAAAGGTGTGATCAAAGTTTTCTTCTCCATACACAATTCAGTCTGTTAAGAGAGGCGATTCTCCAACAGTATTTAGCTGTGGTACAATCTCACCTGGAGTTCTGTGTGCAACTCTGGGCTCCACCATTTCAGGAGGATGTGAAGGTACTCAAATGCATCCAGAGGAGGGCAACCGAGCTGGGGAAAGGGCAGGGACATCCTATGAGAGCAGTAAAGGACTTAGGGTTTGTCCAGTTTGGAGAAAAGGAGGCTGAGGGGTGACCTCATTGCCCTCTACAGCTTCCTGAGGAGAGGGAAGTGAAGGGGAAGGTGCTGGTCTCTTCTCCCTGGTATTCAGTGACAGAACACATGGGAATGGTTGAAAGCTGTGCCAGAGGAGGTTTAGACTGGACATTAGGGAGCATTTGTTTACTGAGAGGGTGGACTTGCACTGGCTCAGGTTTCCTAGAGAGGTGGTTGCTGCCCCAAGCCTGTCAACATCTAAGAATTTAGACAATGCCCTTAATAACAAGCTCTGACCCTTGGTCAGCCCTCAGCTGGCCAGGCATTTATATAAGATCATAATTATAGGTCCTCTCCAATTGAAATATTCTACTGTAATTCAAAAGGCAAAAAATCCTCCTGATCTTAGCTAGGTCACTAGACCAAGTGACAACTAAGACACACTAGCCTGAAAATTTAAGCTTTGTGTGCCAATTGGACAACAGGCAACTGACACATCCGTGTAACTGCAATCCCTATGGTCACTTCAGATTACACCAGGTGCTCTCCCTCTCAGACACACCTTTCTGCAAAGACATCTGAATATTTATTTGCCTAGAATTATTTAGAGTGCACAATATATATCATCCTGCTCATGTGTAAAAGTTGCTGAACTGATACTTTAAAATCCTGTAGAGACAAAAAAAAAGAAAATAATTATGATAGAAACAAGTACTCCTCATAAGTGCAGTAACCAGCAGAAAAATTATAATTTCTTCTCTTTCATGCTCATATGAATCGGCTATGCAAACACAGGAGTAGACATTTATTCAAAATGGTTCTGCACAAGCTGCTATGAAATAAGCTCTAGAGAAAGAGTAGTCAAGCTGAACTGCTACACGAAAATCTCATATATCATATATTTTATGTCTCAGTAGAGCTGAGTAAGTACAGTAATGACTAATAGAGAACTTCACAGGGCAACAAATCTCTCCTGAATATTTCATCAGAGATGTCCATCTTAGAGTCCTTAACAAATTTGGGAGAACTGTGTTAAATTAATTTATAAAGTAATTTCTGTTAGATGTATTTAAAAAGACTCATTCTTCCTGCTTGCCTAAATAAAAAAAAAAAAAAAAAAAAAAAAAAAAAAAGAAAAAAAAAAGCAACC
>VZRH01004833.1:1423885-1435475 GCA_013397555.1 Urocynchramus pylzowi
AAAAAAAAAAGGACAGTAGTGTGCAAAACTAAGTCTAGAAGCATTATTCACATCAATGGGTGGAATTTTGCTTGGCTGATAAGAACATGGCTAGTCATTGGCTGAAAAGAAACTGTTTGCCCTACATTTTTTGTACGTATTCCAGTTTGGTTAAATAGAATAAAGATATTAATGGAAATATTTTTGTTTCCAATGGAAAACAAAAGCTGAGAAAGTTGTTTAGACTAGTAAAATTTTCTGAAGTGGGTATAGGTCTCTGTGAGAGTTTGCACTAATCACTGTCAATCTGGTCTTTTTTACTGCTAAGCTTCAATTAGCACCTCAGAGAGAATAAAACAAACCAAAACCAACTCATTGAAATTTTTCATCAGAGAAGACTTGCCCTTCTTACTTACTGTGCAGCTAAGCAGTGTACTGATGTCTAGCAGGCAATTTCTCTCAGCCCCAACAAAGAGCAGGCAGTGGCTCCTAAACTAAGACACCTGTTTGTTAATCAATTATCAATTAAAAACTAGCAAAGTGTAAGATAAATAAGATGTACTATGGCAAAACATTATCCTGACAATGGAGTAGAAACCACTCAGCTTTACTATAGTATTATTACACTTAAACAAAAATACAGTTGCTATACAATTGAAAGAATAGGGATCCCATCAAAATAGAAGTATCTCATAGGGTTAAAATATTGCTTCATTCCTATGAAATGATATTTTAGAGCTCGTCTTGAGATATATTCTGGGTTCTGACTGCATATATTCAGGATGTTTGTAGATCAAAAAATAAGCAAGAAATTAGGAAACTACTACTGAAATTATATGCATGGGAATTTGAGGGCAAAACATAGACAGAAAGAATATCTCTATTTCCATTTGCAAAAGAAAATAAAGGTTTTCTTACAGTGTTAGAAAAGGCTATATAAAAGACCTTCAGCAAAACCAATACTGCTGATTAATGCTCTTTTAAAAACCAATTTTTCAGAAGGCTGTCATTGTCTTAAGCCTTCACTTACCAAAAAGGAGCTTCAACACACAATGAGAAAAAGTAATAAACGAACATGCCTCAAAGAGTGAAGGAGTTCATCTTGCTCATTGTGATGAAAAATAAAGGCTATTTTAATAGTTATGCAGAAGGATCAGCGTGTATCTCAGCAGGCTACTGCATGTCAAGAAGGAGCATTGTGGTGCCTAAGTGTGCCCTGTTCAGGCAGCCATGATGGTGTATCAGTGCTTTTGCTTACAGCAGTTATTTCCACCAAAGTAAAAGTAAGTCTTTGAGAGTTAAGTATTCTACATCTTCATAACACCACCAGAGGTAAAAACAAATTATCGGCTGCTGAGTTTCTTACCACAATTAGAGAGAGTAAAGGCTGGCATTCAGTCTGTAACAACATGATACCCTAGAAACAGATACAGATTTACTCTCCTCAGTACTACAGAATGTGCTTCAGTACTCAATCTTCCTTTCACCATGAAAAGTGAAAGGTACTGCTCTCTGCACCCCATCCATGCCTGTAGGAATGGACCACAATGGATCCCAATGCATGGGATTGTTCCTGTGTATTTAAGGTATTTTTTTCCATACCATTGTGGGAATCTGAACATGTTTTGCACAGGAAGGGACCATATGGGCTGGGTTTGTTTTGCTCTTTTTTTTTCCCCCCAGAGCATCTCCTAGGGACAACAGCTTTGTGCCTACTGCTGTTCAGAACAGTCCGTCCCAACAAGAAAAATGACACCAAGGAAGAATTGTTTAATGCCATATAGTAGAGATTTCAAATTGAGCTACTTTAATGAAAGCATTTGTAATAAATATCAGCCAAGATATCTAAACTGACAAAAGCACGGCTACAAAATTACTGAATTTAACAACAGATTTTCCTGAGATTAAAAGCAATTGGCAGATGCCAAAGGGGGAAAAAAGTGGTGTCACATATTGCAACTTTTTATGACAGATGGTTTCAAACGGATTAATGAGGTGAGTGCTGAATTTCTAGGTTGTGGTTAATGTTTAACCTCCACTCAGCAGACACCGCCAAGAATTTTACACCTGAGTGGTCAAGTGGCCTACCTAATTGACCTGTTAGAAACACTGTCTGCTAATTTTAAGAGTACCTACCAAATAAAAAGAAAGTTGATAAATATTGCAAAGTGGGGAGGGGATTAGAGAGACCTTGTCACAACAGTGGTATAGAACTGAACTTCAATACTTTCTTTTCCTTCTGAGAAGGTGAGGAGAGACACACAAACTCCATGAGCTCATATTATGCTGTGTCAGTCAGGAGGAGCATTGCCCCAAGCTGAGGGAGGTGATCCTGCCCCTCTACTCAGCCCAAGTGAGGCACATCTGGAGAGCTGTGACCAGCTCTGGGCTCCTCTGTACAAGACAGACAGAGAGCTCCTGGAGTGGGTCTGGCAGAGGTTGACAAAGACAAATAAGGTACTGGAGCATTTCACCAGGAAAGGCTGAGGGAGGCTGGGGGCTGTTCAGCCAGGAAGAGATGACTGAGAGAGGATCTCACCAGTGTCCACCTGCAGGGAGGTGTCAGAGGATGGACCAGGCTCTGCTCGGTGGTGCTGAGCAGCAGGACAAGAGGCAATGGGCAGGAACTGATGCACAGGGAGTTCCACCTGAACATGAGGAAGAACTTCTTTACTGGAACTGATTGACCAGAGAGGGTGTGGAGTCTCCCTGCCTGGAGACATTCCAGAATCGTCTGACACAACCCTGAGCCAAGTGCTCTAGGATCACTCTGAGCAGGGAGGTGGGACCACAGGACCCACTGTGGTCCCTTCCATTCATACCCTTTCTGTGATTCATCTGCAGTAGAGTCCTCTCACTGCATTTAGGATACCACAGAAGTCACTTGCTTGATATAACCAGCAGACATGGCCTGCTTCAACACCTTCATTATCTCCTGACTTTACCAGCTCATTTGGCTAAGTTACACTAAAGTATCACATTACAAAAGATAGAACCTTTCAGACACTGAAAGTTGAAAATCTGTTTGAAGCACTAAAATCAGGGTTTGTAGCTAAACCAATGCGAATTTGATTCATATCTGTAGAGTTGTTACTTAAACACTTCACTGTGATCACCAATATTCAGTCATTTGTATTTTGAAGGAACTACTGGAAACACAGTGTACAACAGTATCTACAGGAGTTCAAAGGTGAATGAGAGTACAGTCAAATGAGAAACAGTAACATTCACACTGTTTATTTACCATCCTAAAAAAAATTAGTTATCAAGACATTCTATTTCACTACCTTCCTCCTGAATTTATTTTCCTGGAATATAAATGAAGTCATTCTGAAGTGACTTGCTTGTATATTGAACATCCTGCATTTCTCCAGCAAAATGGAAAAAACAGTGCCTGGTCACACACTCTTATACTGTAGCTATTTACACAGTACTTGTTTCACAGAGAACCTAGGCATACCCTAATCTTTAAGAGCATAGGGAATGTTCCTTGTTCTCTAATAAATTAGGAAGAAAGAAATGAAGAAACAAATTACTAACTTATTAAAGGGAAAAAGTAGTTAATTAAGAGGGTAACAAATTTATTTTGGTTTCAAAATTCTTAAAGAGAATACTGCCAAATAATCTGTGACAAAACAAGAGTGATACTCTTAGTTCAAACTGCAGTCCGTATATCTGAATACCCTTCTTTAAAAAATCTTTGTACAAAGCATTAATTTCTACAAAAAGCTGTCACATAAATTGTTATATAACATATTTTTGTAAGTCTTTGAGAAGAAAAAATGTGTGCAATATACATAAATTGTATTTATGTATATTGCACACATAAGTGCAATATACATAAATACAATATATTAAATGTTCCATATATGTTTAATATTTTATATAAAATGTATTTGTATGTAAATAAAATGCAGAATATGCTCCTTGATGATTGGCAATATCCTCATCATTTACCAAATGTATCTACTGTGCTATGTTTGAGTATATCCCAGGTAGACATTCAAGAAGTAAAATATTTAGCCAAACTGGAATACACTGAGGTAATCTGAAATGGTACTTAGAATTCTGCTCTAGAAATGTGATGAAGCCCTTAATGACTTCAAGCAATGGGGGGGAGGGGAAAGTGAAGAGGAGAGTTTGAAGCTGTTTTCATAATGAAAACCGACAGCTCTTGGTTCCAATTTCACCCCAAACTGCCATCAAGATTAATATTTTTCTCTCAAAGCCACATATTTTAAGAGATTACATTTTCCTCTGAAAGCAGAAGGGCTCCATTCAAAGGCATGCCCATTTGTTGTTGTCAGCTTCTGCCTAACTGGGCTGAAAGCCTACTGTAGCTCTGCGGATCTGTGACCTGCACTTCACTCCCTCCAGGCACTATAAATAATTTCCATGGAAACAGCTCTGAAGAAGATATCTGCAAGCCAAGAAGATATCTATAGCCTTTCTGCTGGATTTATGTCTTTTATTTTATCCTCTACATTTTCTCAGTTAAACCAATATTAAATACATTTATTCTACAAAATTTGTTACACACAAAACTAAAGTTATAAAAGAAATGGAGGGGAAATAAAAGAAATAAGGGAGGAAAAAATAAGGGAGATTCCTACTCCACAATATGTATGCATCTATAGAGTATTTTTATATCCTGTACTACCCTTTATCCCAAGGAAACAGTACATTGCATCCATACTGCATTTTTTTCACAAAAGGAAGCATTCTCCCTAAGTCATAAGGTGTGAAGAGGTGTATAGTAATATCATTAGGTATTTAATGAAGAGTGTTGTAATTCACACCTTGATGAAGCTGAGAAGTAGTAGATGAATGTGAAATCAAGGCTGATGGGCTCTGACACAGCCACATCAGACCACAAAGGGAGGAACTGAACACAGTGGATGCACTGCAGTCTTGCCAAGTGCAAGTCTGCTCTTCAGGCCTTGATGCCAATTCCTAAACAGTGAGAATCAGCTAGCTTCCAAACCATGCAAAGTAATGCTCAACATGGAGACTTAGTAAGGATAATCTGGAAATGTACCAAATTCTGTTCCCTCATGATCCTCCAGCTCATGAGGGTCCATGTATGGTGGAGGTGTGCAGCACTCCCTCTTTCTCCTGCTGGCCACAGGAATACCAAGGCTTTAGGCCCTCCTGGCAAACTGCACAGCCTGTACTGCTTTCTTTGTCCACTGAAGCTGCAGATGACTAGCCCCAAATTAAGAGACTCCTGACTCCGAGATCAGTCTACAGTTATGGGAAGAAACTGAGAATTTCTCTTCTTTGACTGAGCTTGTGCAACCTGCCTGTGGCTTAGGGGATGAAGGAAGTGAGTCAAAGCATCAAATCAAAACTCAAACACAAGCACCTAAGGAGAAAGAGTAATCCCTGCTCTGTTTGTTGGTTTTTGGGTTTTTTTTTCAGTATAAAAATAACAGTCATTGAGTGCAACAATAAATTTAAATAGTTACTCTTAGCTGTGTTACAGGTATTTTTGGGGCTGCTTTTCCCCTCCATATTCCTTCTGTAGGAGCTGGTTTATACTCACACAATCTTTGAGTTCTGTCTATGAGGCTTTTCTTCATTAAAACACATCAGATTACATATAATCTCTTAGATTCTTTCCCGTTTATTGGTTCTCATTGGAAGAATTCATACAGTTAATAGTAATATCAACACTAGGATTAAAAATAACAGCTTAGGTGTCCTCAAGTCACTGCTCTAAAGCAAAGATTTCTTTGAGGAAATGTTGCCTACTATTACATAAGCCCTTAGCTGTAATCATCCTTTAAGGCTTCTCTCTATATCAAAAATGATGGAAGAAGCCAAGACTCTCTTGAAATGTTTTGATCCAATGAAGTTTAGAAAAATATCAAATAGAAGCTAATTCATCATAAGAAATACTTGTATTTACATCTTCCAACAGCTACTGATATCCAGATTACTTTTAAACTCATGTTTGACAGCTTTTAGTTCCAGTAGTTAGAAGAAAAAGAGTATCAAGATTAGAAAAGTTATTTCTTGTTCTCAATCTAAAATATTCTGAAGGGGGCTATTTTTTCAGATTGTTCTCATATCCCAGGTCTGTCAGAATTCTCACTTTGACTACTTAAGATGCTACCTAAGTATTTAACATTATGAAAACTGCTTAATTCCTCTGTGCCGTTTTTTTTTACCATGAACTAAAATGGAAAGTTCTGACTTGATTAGGAAAATAGTTTTTGACAGTGGCAGGACAGGAAGCAGTAGAATGGGTTGTCCAGGGAGCCCAAGAAGTCTCTAAGACTGGAGGCCTCAAAAACCTGAAGAACCTACTTTAAATTCAGTATAGATTATGCTCTGAGAAGTGGGTTGGGCTGGATGCTGCATAACTTTGTGAGTCTGTGTACACTTAAAAGTATAGATTATGAAGCATTCCAGGCTCTGGACTTTTAATTTTTTCCTATAGTTCTGAGTTATGAAATGAGAAAAACATCCCAAGGATATATAGAAGAAACATACTCAAAGTCTCTGGCAGATTTGGAAGAGAACTGGCAGATGATCACAAACATGTGATTGCGACAGAGGTGCTACTTGACTCCTGCACTGTGGTCACTTCCTGTAAATACTTTCATCAACACAATCCACCAGCACCCAAAGCCCTTGCTTAGGTTTTGACAGGGCAGAGCATGGTGCTGAGATTCACAGTTTCAATTCAGAAGTGATAGGTAAGAAATAGCATATATCAGCCTCCATGCAGTTGTTTACCACCCTGAGCATTCAGACCTTCCACATCTGTTTGCATTTATTCTAAGTACCGGCTTGACACAGCTGACCTACTCGAATAACTTACCTCTCAAGCCAAATGCAGCACTGAAGCATAAAGTTTAAATGAAAAACAAAAACTTCAGAGATACTCAAGTTGTTGGAATCTTTAATTACAGGTCATAAAGAGAATCTCCTTCTCTTAAACAAAGGGGGCACTGCTTTGCTGGTAACTGCTAAAACACATTCCTTAAGCCTTTCCTTAGGCAAAGTTAAGCATATTGTTAATTTTAAGTTGCTTTCTCACTGCCAAAGCTATGAGGGATGAAAACTCACTTTTTCTCAGCACAGTTGCTGGTGCATCACAATTTGTACCTTTGGTAATATACATGTAAAATCATGACTGTTAGTAACCCACAGGTACCTGCTGCAGGCTTCACACCTCAGCTGTGGGTTTGGAATGGCCTGGTAACTAGATGACACATTTCTAGTCTCAGATGGTTCTCACCTTTAGCAGATATTAAATTTTGTGCTGTAATTACTAAAAAGTCTCTCACAATCTTCTTGCTCTGAGATGAGCACTTGAATCATCTGGGATTAGGCTATAATTAATTATGAACAGAATTCATTACAAGTACTTCCACTTCCATGAACAAACCCAGTTTTTGCATTGAGTTTTGCTCCTCCTAGCTAAGAACGATTTATGGTTGGGCTAGACAGCCTTCAGTCAATGATCTCCTCCCATCAGAGCACAAGTGGGTCACTGCAATATCTTAGAAAGTAGGCTGCCTTCTGCATTATTCCTAGACACAAGAAGCACTTACAACATCAGATTTCTCCTGTAATTGGGCATATGCTAAGCCTCAGGCTCCTCCTATGTTGTTTTTACAAAGAACAATATAATGTTAGTCTTGAATTGCAGAGTCTCTTCCAATTTTGTTTAAGAAAAATGATAGCTAAAACACTGCAGAGGGGATTTAAAGAACAACTTTTTACAAGATGTGAAACAAACAGATTTATTATATAGCTCTACATAGTTAAAAAGTGCTTCTGTAAATACACCACTGGAGTTCTGTTTCTGAGGCCATACAGTACCTCAGAAGCAGTGATGTCTATGTTCACTAAAGCAGAAGCCAAGCATTGTTTACATAACCCCCCTTCAAAAAAAAAAAGCAAACCAAAAAACGGAATACTGGCTTTCACTTAGATAGCCATACCGCTGCAGAGCTTGTGCCTTTGCAAAAATTAAGGCTGGGGGGGATAAAGAGCAGGGCTGCTGGGTTTGTCCCCTTGGCACTCCTTAATTTTTGTCTCGTCCTGCCCCCTGGTGGGAGCACAGGCCGCGGGTTTCTCGCTTCCACAGACACAATTCTGCAATGCAACCCCAAACTACACTGACTTCTTACATTGCTTTTTGTGATAAAGAATGTGTGTCAATTGCCTTACGAATTATTCAATTGAATACTAACTGAAATAAAATATTATTACTTAATAAAATAATTGCTTTATCCAAACAATTAAATAAAATAATTGCTTTCTCTAAAACTTAAAAAAATCACCTGCACAATATTCACATTGCAATAAATATCCTTTTTATTCCAGATCGATATTTAATACTTATGATTAAATGAGAATGGATAGAAAATTTTATATATATAAATATACAGTGCTTATTACTCAGTGCTGTTTTAGTAGGTGCTCAAGATATAGCAACATCTATAGCGTGAGAGTTTCTTTACTTAAAGATTATGTAAATTCCTTTCTTTTATTTCTAGAAGGATCAACAAAATTATGCACAGACCTGCATTGGGTTACTGCTCAGCAGTTAAAAAAATATTTTAGATCTAACAGGTGGGAAGAAAAAAAGCAGAATAAAAGCAGATAGAAGCAGAATAAAAGGCCTTAAAAGTGTTAACACTTGCCATCCATTTAACAGCTGCAATTCTACTCTCACTGAATGATACCCTCTAAGAGTAGCAAAATAAGATACTGCCAGTGCAAGCAAATGCCAATCTTAAACTTGTCAACCATGTTCAGATTATTTTTGACACAACAGTGTTGCACCCTCAATTCCTTCATTTCATTTAAGCTCAAAACACTTCTGCATACTCTTAAACTCCTTTAGGCAGCCAAGTCACCCACTGGCCTTTTAGGTGTCTCTTGTCCCAAACTCCAGGTTCTACAGACACTAATGGTTGTAGGCAGCACATTCTGCTCTTGTCTACACCAAAGCTGCAGTGGAGGGGGGAAAAGTCATTCAGCCCCACTCACTTCACTGAACTGACAGAGCAAACAGCAGCACTGCAGTCTCTGAGCACACCTGAGCCATTGAGGTAATGATGGCTGGCTGGGGTGTGACACTGGAGTACATTCAGCCCCCAGTGCTTCAGGAGCCACCACTGGCATCCTGATAACCCAGATCAGTCTCAGCAGCAGCCAGAGCCCTGTCCACCTCACTTTTTGCAGGTACAGCTGCCAAAAAACAAAGGGATTCTCACTCTTGTCCTTGGTTTCCCACTGCAGAGAGCAAGAACTACATTTGAACATGTATCTCTACATGCAAGCTGATAGAAAAGCTCAATCCCGTTTGCACCCAGACAATACAAATCAGAAATTACTGTAAAGGCACAGAGAAGGACAGAAGATCAAAGTAGCAGAAAATATCAGAAGTAGCAGAGGTTTTATGATTCCCACGTGTATTTTGGCCTGGGTTCTCAGCTGGTAGAGCAACACAATTTCCACTGCCTTCAGTAACTGTTCTGCAGCCACCAAGAATCCAGCCATGTGTGACAGCTTAGGGCAAAGGGAGGTTAGACATCTTCCTGCAATAACATAACAGTTTGCCGAAGTGGTGAATTTACAAGTTGCAATCAACTGGTCTACCCTGCAGAGGCGTGTGAAAATGCCTCGGGTTACGTGACACAGAACTACATCGTGTCTCTGACTGATCAAAAACCCAGTAAGAAATGGTAGGTTGAAGATGAACTGCCAGCTGCAGTCTAAAACCAAAATGTTTGAAGAACAATTTCTTATGACTGCATATTACCACAGCACAACCTTTTCTCTACTGAAGCATCCAACCCAGACTAATTTGTGGTGCAACATTTAGGGACTATATGCCTTTATGAACTCCAAGTACTGGGGTAAAAAGGATTGTGTTTTTAGGGCTGTTTGATGGCTTGTCTTAATGATGCTCTCACCACAAAATTAAAATCTAATGAGATCTCAGTTTGGATAAGTTCAGTTAAATTGTCAAGGGTACAAGAAAGAGCTGTAAAGTCTAATTAAAGAAAAAACAAAACAAAACAAAACAAAACAAAACAAACTCTTCATACATTGAAAAACAGAAAGGATTTTAGTTCATCTCCAGTGGCTGCAATTGATTTAGTCCCTGATCTATACAATTTATATTCTCAATAATTAATATGAGGACCTGATTATGCAATCCCTGTTTATGTCAAACAGCATACACTCAGGTGAATAATAACATTGATTTTAATATTGTAACTGCACATAGGAAATAAGTAGGAAGCTTTGCAAGGTGAGAAAGTAGCTTATTATTTTGTGATACTTTGAACACATTACCATGCTTTTAAATTGTTTGTTTGGGCCATCCACTCCATAAGTAGTTTACTTGACATGATCAGGGAAGAGGCAAATAGTCAAACCCTGCCTACTAAAAACAGCCTGAAAGTTGGAGCAAGCTTCCTGAAGCCAACTAGAGACAGCACAGGTCTGTCCCACCTCTAGGCTGCCGAAAGGTCCCCTCAGGGCCCAGCTCATGTTAAATCCTGCAGGTGGAAATTTATAAAAACCATTTCCATTTATGTTCTCTTAGGCTGTATCAGATCAAACATGCTGTACTACACGATGTAAATTGCAAATATTTGTTTTCACTATAAAAATAGACAAACTATAGCTAATTAAATAACACACTGCCTTTGGAAAAGCAAACAGGATAAGAGGGGGCTGAGGGCTATCTGTACTCAGGCCAGTGACCAGAAACAGTAAGTAAAGGAAAATATCTCACTTCTAGTGCTGGGCCCTGCTTTGTGATTTCACTGCAGCCACAGTGGTCTGTGGCTGGGCTCTCACTCCCTATAGCCTGACTGGAAGTGAATTCACCTTATGGAAAAACTCCTTGTAGAGATTTTGTGGCAATGCCTAGTGTGGATGATGACTATCTTGTCAGACTCCCAGTGCTTTAAGAAATATGATCAAAAAGAGAATGACCCAGTTCAATAATGAAATATCATTAATACTTGTATATTTTCTGTCTCCTAGGCAACCACACTTTTTTGTTCGTTTCAGAAGATTTAAAATACAAACTCACATATGAAAAGACTCAGGCAAGAACTCTCATTATTTCCTTCAGAAGGAGATGTGCTCTCCCATGCCTGAGATACTGTTTTGCCATGGCTTGTAACAAGCAAGCGCTGGAAAGACAATTGCATCACCTCATCCGAGAGACTTGAGGGAACCTGCTGGCTGCGTCATGGAGCTCCCGTCCAATTCACGGATCTCTGCTCCGGCGCTCGGATTGCCTCCTCGCCCCTCCTGCCCTGACCCCGAGGGTCGCAGGGCTGTTGTTTTCCACACTTTTCTCCTCGCTGCTCAGCACCTTTGCGGCCTTTCCCCCTTTCTTAGGGGCCACGAGCGTTCCCCGGCTGTGGGTGCTGCGGGCCCGGCTCGGCCTCCCCTCAGGGCGGCCGCCCTCAGCGCGGAGCTCCGGCAGACCCGCGGCGCGGACAGCACTGCACAGGAAAGCACTGCACTGCACAGGACAGCACCGCATCGCACTGCACTGCACAGGACAGCGCTGCACTGCACAGGACAGCACAGGACAGCCCAGCACAGCCCAGCACCGCAC
>VZRH01004833.1:1435773-1449094 GCA_013397555.1 Urocynchramus pylzowi
CTGAAATTTTCGTGATCCCTCGCAGTTCAAGCAAGTTGAAATTGACTTCTCTGTGGTGAAATGAGTCATTGCAATCTTTCACTCACATTTGTAATTACATCCCATCCTGGCTATTTGAGCTGGTCAAAATTACCATGAAAGAAATATACCAGCAGCTCAAAAGCACTTGCATGAAATAAATGAATGGAATTTGAGAAATAAAACATTCCCAGGTGACAGCTGTATTGCCTGTTAGCAGCTCAAGAAGCACCAAAAATTCCAATCTGGTTTTCCTAAAACAGTTTTTACCCCAAGAGAAACTGTGAACTCTTGCTTTTTATCTTAATTGAGGATGAAAAAAAAATCTTAAAAGACAAAAAATCACTTGAATGTTTTCCTGGAAGACATGTCTTTCCAATTTCCTATCTCCTTTGAGCAGTCTCTCTCTGCAAAAGCACTTTTATCCCAGGAGGGAATATTTTAATGGAATACATTTGAAATGCATGTTCATCACCCAAAAGACACAAGCACACATCTTAGCTTCCCCGATGAGCAATGTCATTCTCCTCTCAGATCAGCCAAACACAAACTTACTTCAACAGAGCAGCAAACATGCTGGACATTCCTTACCTCTGCTTTTCCAGCACGCACTGCTGGAAAAATGCTCACCGCTCACTTGACAAAGGGCAGGCTAGCAGGAAAATAAAAGATAAGTGAATATGCAAACAGGAGTCTAATCTCTTTCTTATCTGTAACCTATTCATAAAATAAAAAGTAACAGCTTGGAATTAATTGTTGAGAGTACTCAGTATACTAAGAAGGAAAAAAAGAGGCAGACTTTGATCAAAGTTTCTTCTAGAAGTTGCTATATAGAGACAAAACTCTCCTTTTGTGCAACTACTTTTTAATTTGCTAGATTTTTAATATAATTAACACATACTGTCTATAAAGGGCCATTAAATCCTCTAATTATACATTTAGAAACTCACAGACTTTCTTCAAAATCTTCCATTTTTTTACTTGAAGCCATTTAAAGTTCATCGCCCTTCTCCTGATTCCTTTAGTCATAAATAACTCTAACTTACAAAACATTCACATGAAGCACTATAAACCCACAGCAATATAATCATGAGAGTTGCCTCTTTACTGCAGCAAGATTACAAATAGGAATGTTCCTCTTAACATGGCTGTAGAGTTACAGTCCATCTTCTTAGTTCTTAGGGTTAAAGAACTGGTTAAGGAGTTTTTGCCTGGGTTTTATAGGAGAAATCATGCTTTATAAATCATGTGTGGCATATCCCCTCAGAGCCGAGAGCTGTCAGGAAGCTCAGTTTCCTTTTCCTACCTTCACCACATATACCATAATTATTGGTTTTATCTTCCCACTAGTACTGAAAGAAAGTCTCTTCTACTGCTCTTTTACATTTTTCAGTAGATTTATACAAGTTATATTGCATGAAGATCTGGACCTTCATTAAAGCAAAGTAATGAGATAACTTTTATATTTGCATTCAGTTACAAAAAATACACCTATTTTTAGGAAGTAGTTTATACTGAATCACAGAATACGCTAAATTGGAAAGGTCCATCAAGTCCAACTCTTCAACCTTGGGGTAATATCATTCCTGCATTCCTGTGAGTTCTTCAAGAGAAAAAAATTATGCATACTACAGTAGTGATTATATCCCCCTAAGAGTGCCTGACTGTGCTAGGCACAAGTAAATACATGAAACAATAAAGTCACTTCCTGCCCCAAAGAGCTACACTTTAGGCATACATGGCAACAGATGGAGAAAACCCTGGAGTATTAATATTGCATGCACCAGAAGGGATTATTCTCACTGTGCTTGGATTAGACTGTATGCTGTTGCTACTTGTACTGAAAGTCCTTGGTCCAATATCACATCTTGCAGGACTGGAGGTGGAATAAAATTTTCTTTCAAAGTCTGCAGATTGAGTGTAGCCTCCCACACATTTCATTATACTGCTGTCAAGGTTCATTCTCACTGGCATTGTCATTTTTATCTTGAAAATGTTTTCAGAATGCAAGAGGCTCAATGGAAAGAATCACTGACACAAGTTTGGCATGCTTTTCTGTAAGCTGTAGAAGAAAACTCTGCCTGCATTGCAGGCATGATAATCAGCATATCCCATGGGTAAGTACTTGTCTCCCTCATCTGAAAGCATCACACACCAAAATTGTACCAACAGTCATCACTTACTTTTATATCCACGCACCAGTGGTCAGCAGCAGGGGAAAAGCATAACTTAGTAAAATATATAATGTTGTCTTTCTTTTAATATGCAATGTCTGGAGCATTTCTGCACCAAACTACTGACCTGAAAGTCCAGATGGTTTGTAAGCTGTGCCCTTACAGGCAATTTTCCCTCCCACCAAGTCCTTTTAAAACCTGTAATGCTAGTCTCTACTGAGAGCAGTGTGAGGCAGGCCTCAAACACATTGTAGAGTGTGTTTCATTTTTTAGAAGCTTTCTTCTTATGTCCAATACATTGAACTTGCATAGAAAGACTAATCAAACCAAAAGAATACTCTGTCACAGACTGTGTGTGTGGACCAGATGTGATTCTGTTGATGTTGCTGAGAGGTTTTTCCCCGTGGATTTGAACTGGGAACATGAAGAGGCCATATGGTAGTAAAGATAATTTACATAGCACCTTTTATCAACAAATATTGCAAAGGCCCTTGCAAATCACCTACTGTACAGGAAGAATTTCACTCAGAACTCAAACACAAATATCTCTGGGGTAAAACCTGGACATACATAATAGCACACAGTAATGCTATGAAATTATTTCTAATTAGTTGTGAAAAATAAAGTCACAGCAAACTGAAATTGTGAGAGGAGCACAGGTGGACAAGTTCTATTTACAAATCAGTTGCAAACTGCACAGTTTCACCCTATATGTGAAGTAATAATTTAGGGAAAGTAGTTTATTCCTTTTGAGAAGTGCAACTCTGATAAAATGATCTTCAAATATAGACACTGAAAACAGAACAGAATACTAAGTGGATAACTTCATTTCAGTTTTGCAGACATACATATGCACAGTAAATGTGTATACCTCATCTTAATCTCAGTGTCCCAGTAGGTAATGTGGCCAAGAAAAGTTATACTATTTTTTTATATTTGTTATAGGTGGGAGTGTAGGAGGCTCTGGACATTTTCCAGTACTGTCACAAATGTCACTACTGAAGCAAGAATAATCAAGAAAAAACAATTGTTTCAAAGATAATGTAATTTTCTTTCTATCCATGTTGGGGAAGATTAACAGTAGGAGATAGAAAATGTGATATATTGCAATATGCATCAGGGTCAGCAAAGAAAACAGTCATAATTTTCAAATGAAACTATGTAAAATCCTTTAGTGAGATTTATTATTTGAAAATGTTACCTTCTTCCAACCTTACTTCCAGGTTGAACCTTGTTTCAGTCCCAAATCTGTTTAATGTGCTGTAGATACATTCATGCTATAAGAAGAATATAGCATATTTTCTGCTGTAAGAAGGCAATTCTAAATGCTGCTCAACAAATCAAATGAATATTAAGTTGACATACAACATAATTTATATTGTATATTTATAGAGCTCCCAGAACAACTTACTACAAAATCATTCACTGAATTTAAAATGAAATTGGAAACATATTTTTATGTAAAGAGACTTTTGAAACAAGACTTCTCAAAGAATCCAGAAAGTTCAGCTTCCAGGTCCTATCTTTTGATTTTCTAAGAACTTCTGCCATCCACAGTAATCCAGGCCTGGTCACACAAAGTCCCAGCAGTCTTAGTATCACATTTATCCTCATAACCCAGCCATAGAGGTCCTTCCTGTCCCAGAAAAGATAAGGACAATGTTACCGATTTGATAGTAAATGACCAGCAGGTCTTTTCCTGATTCCAGCATTGCAGCGCTTTGTAACCATGAGTGCAATGATTTTCAGTATAGCCATGTGACAGCTGCAAAACCTCTGTGCATTAAACTAGCTGCTAATTAGGAGTAAAGAGTTTTCTTGAAGCTGTTCGATCTCTTAAAATTGACTGTGCCAAGATCCATTGGCCAGATATTCCTGTTCACTTCAAAGGAATAACAGCAGAGAGAAACTGTGTGTACTGCAGACACACCAGTACTTGAAAATTATAGGTTAGAAAAGACACTAAAGATTTCATTATTGGAATTGTATATCTCTGAGGGGGAACAGCACAGCCCTGTGTGGAAGTTCTGTGTGCTTACCCCTGACATGCAACCACTAAGCATTCCTGAAATATGGGCACTAGCAGTATCACTCCACAATTATGATGCCCATTTTCATGGTCCTGCTTTGTTCACCCTCCTGATGGCACTACTTACAGTCAGAGGTGTGGAATAACATGAACACAGTGCGCTCCTACCCCCAGGAGTATTGTCCTTTTTTTATTTGTATAGTCATATGCACTAAAAGGATGTGAAAAGACTATTATTAAACTACACTTAAATATGTTTAATGGCACCACATGCTGACTCAGAAATCCCTTTCTTCCAAGCCCATATAAAGCTGAGGGTCTAATTGCAAATGCTCTATTACTGTGTTGATAAACGTACCATATCATTCATTCCTTTTCAGAAAAAATTTCATGCAGGCCCTTTTTAATACAATGTTTTAAAGATCAAACTCAGTATATCCATTTAGAAGAGCAATCGCAGTTCTTAGCTGTAGTAAAAGTAGTAATAATAACACTTACTGTACTTTAGATCTTCAAAGCACTGTATGGGTATTAAGCAGTTTGTCTCTCTTGGCAAGGATTTTAGTATGCATTGGACAGTAAGTAGCAGTAGGTACCTTGTTTCTCTTTTTTTTTATTCATTGTTTTCTCCTTTCTGTTTTATTCCCCATAGGCTACCAGAATAAGCAACAATCTTGTCTTTTGCATGTGCTAGGGTAGAAGCTCACAAGGAGTGCAGTCCCAAGGGTGGTGTTTTCACAAATACAAGGATAAACATTATTGGTTTTGTGCTTTTCAAAGTAGCCCAGTGAAAGAGGGCTTGACAATCCTCGCTTTCCATAGGAGACTACCTCCTTTCTAGGTAACAGAGGTAGTGCAAGCAAAAGAGCCAGTTCTGCTCAGAACTGGGTCAAAGGTACAGCAACCATGATCTGAAAGCCAGAGCTTGTCACAGCAGCAGGGAGAGTTTCCCATTCCAGAAATCAGTTGAACTTCAAACCTATTGCACTCCCATTCCACCCAGAAGCTGCTACAGTCTCCATTCCTTTTTGCAGCAACTCTTCTTTCTGTAAATGTTCAGCATGGTAAAGTACTCATGTCCTTGAAATTTCTAATTAAATCCCAAGGAGACTCAGTAGGCAGATGTAACAAGCATTAATTCGGTGGTCAAAAAAGCAGTCAATGTTTAAGTGTGTTACATCCATTTAACTTTTGGTTATCCAGGAAACTCTTTCTATAAGCTTGTGATGCAAACATTTTCAATAAGCACTAAAATAAAATCACTGGAGCAGTTTGGCTTGTGGAAATTCTCCCAAAATTGAGAATTACCAACAAACAGAGGTGCAATCTCACTTCTAAATTGTATCAACATATGTGTGAGTCATATTCACAGCAACTGTGAATGTGGTGTGACTTTGTGTTGCTTCACTGTCTTCACTTCCTATCTCCTAACAGTGTGTGTCCTGGAAGTGCTCTGCCACGTGCTTGCTTCCCCAGGCCTGCATGGGTATTTCTGCAGAAGCAATTCTGAAGAGCTAAATACCCAACTCTCTCCTTCCATGACCAGTAGATCTGGAGAAACCAGTCCCTGCCCAGTGATCAACTTGACCTCTGCCAATACCACTAAACAGTGCTCCAGGAATTAGCAGGCTGATATTTTGCCATAGAGACAGCACTTTTCTGTCACACAACAAAAAAAGACATTAGCTTCTTAGATGACCAAGTCAATCATCTTTGATTCAGATGTGTTTTTAAGCTTTTTTCTTGAAAAAATATCATGCACATGGTTTATGTTTCCTATTATATCTAGGGATATATTCTGAATTTTCCTTTGGAGCTTTCAGTATCTATATCAGAATAAGTCAGTATTCTTATCAGAATAAGTCTTGATGACAAGAAATTAAGAAAGTGGAGGGTAGGACTTGCTAGAAGAATTTATGCAGCTAAGGACAGAATACAAGACTTCAGGGTCTGAAAGGGTGAAGCAGAACTGTTTATCTGTCATGCCACATAGAAAAGATTTCTGAGCTGATTTATTGCTTAGCTTTTGAAAGATCAACACAATCACATAGGAAAAAAAAAATAAATCACTGTTTTCTTTTCTTCTTTCCAGAACTATAAACCTATATTTCAAAAGCCATTGTTGAAGTGGAGGATTAGATGAAAAGGTTGATCCCTGACTCAGTTTTCAAGGGCAGGTCTCATGCTACTTAACCCAGGAATTTCTTCAGTTTTCTGTTGCATTCTATGCTGCCATCATCTGGTTCTTTTCATAAAAACTGACATTTTCTAAATCTCAGTTATCTCCAGGCCTGAATTTCTCTTTGGGTAAGAATCTTCAATGCTTTTCATGGTGATCTCTCAGAGTAAGAATTTACCTTTTCTCAAGCAGCAAGCATCTCTCTGCAGCTACCACTGCCAGAACATTTACCCAGACTCTGGGCTGGGCATGCAGCTCCCTTTGCCTAGCTGAGTACTCAGGATGGAGGGAGGATATTAATTTACGTGTCTGTTCATACTTCAACGAACCATTCTGTTTCTAAATCTCTTCAATCACCTAGCAGAGATTTCTTGATAGTAAGCCAGTTACTTCTAGCCTGCCTGCCACCAGCATCTTGACTATGCCTCCCTAACTCAGGGAATGCAGACATTTGGTCATGGAAAACACCTCTCCTCCCACAGTAAAGGGTGTTACCAACTCTCCCAGTGATTTACTTAAATATAACAGGTCGTTTACATATTCCAAAGCAAAAAAAAAAGGTGACAGAAGTTTTCCAATGGGCTTAGATGGATCCAAGGCCACACTGCTTCCAAGACAACACAACCTTAACCCCCTTCTCATATGGCTAGCAGACAGAGTACTGGGGAAGATTCAGAAACATTCACCTGGCTAAACTCTGGATTTGTGACGGCAGGTAAAACTCTAAGGGAACTGTGAAAGCACTGGCACCAATGCAGACATGGGGAAGAACAAGGCATACAATAAACTTTGCATCATCTTTATGTTGCAGCATACCACTCTAGGTTCTGAGGAAAGGCTTTTTCTGGAGCATTTTCCAGTGCTTGGCTTTTTGTCTATTCTGATCTTCACAGAAGCCCTCTGTCTCTGTGCATGCCAGGCAAAAGCCTGCCTAGCCAAACATGCTCAGCTGCTTTGTCCTCCTGTTAAAGGATTCACCTAACCTGTTCTGTAGGTAACAAGGACAGGAGAGCAAGGTTGCCTCTCTGCTGCTCAGCCACACCTCTTGCCCAGCTCCAACAGCAAAACAGAAGGATGCTGCAAAGAACATTTCTGTCTTATATGGAACTGCAAAAAAGCAAGCACAGCATATCCCTCTATCACAGCACACATCAATCAAGGCATGCAGTTTTTGACAGGACACTAATCAATCACCACAGGCAGACAGCAGCATGGGGAGACATTCCAATATGTTTTCCTTCATTCTTTTTCCTGAAACAGGAGAGGCAGGTTAAATAAGGCTCTGCTGGAGCTTGTGATGCACATTTTTCAGGTATGGTAATTACTGCATACAAAGGAGACTTTGAGGTCTATAAATTAGAATGAACAAGTCTTGAGGCAAACCAGAAAAAAAAAGGGCATATTTACATAGGGACTCTAAGGAGAGATGAACCTCAAAAGAAAAAAGAAGATGGGAAACTTGGTCTTAGAAACAAAAATTTCTGCTTGGTTTTAATTTCCACATCCAAGTCCTGCAAAAATCTACAGAATGAAAACCAACATTAAATAGACATTTCTTTAATGGACAAAGTAGAAACATGCCTAATATTTGAATTTGCAGCAGTGACCACTTATTTTGCCTGAGTACTAACTTCTAAGGGCAGTGTGCTGAAACTTACAGATTCTGTATTTGCTATTTATTTTTGTAATGACAGAACAGAAGTGGGGAAAAGTGGCTGGACAACCACACAAAGTGGTATGAAACCTCCATTCTGCATTCAAATCTGAATTTGACCTCAACCAATACATGCAGGTCTTGAGCATCACTACGTGCCTCCCTTTAAAATCTTCTCTGCTCTGAATACTGGATGAATGTCTCCTTATGCATCCTGGCTGAACTGGGCTGAGACTTTCAGACCCTCTTGGGAACTGGCAGCAGCTAAACTGGGCTCCCAAGTTTTAAAAGAAGTATCAATCCTAATGAAGCAGCACAGAAATTAAATATGTACCTCTAAAAGTACTCATGTCAGCACAGTAAATATTAGAGGCTTGAGGAAACACCTTTCATACAGTTGCTGGTAGAAGAAATGCAGACAGGCCTATATTGACCCTATATAACATTGTATTTATTTCTTATACCACCAGTTTTCATAGCCTTGACCTGTGTAACTGTAGAGTAAGAAGAAAATAAAGAAGCAAACCACATAGAAAAATGTGCCCCATGTTCCTCACTTGGGGATTAAACAAAACAAAGAATGTTTCATTTCAATTTTCAAGCAGGCTCTCTATGTTTCTGAAGAGTGCTGATGCCCTGTGATGTCTGAGCAAGGCAGCACTAGGACTGTACACACTGTATTCCTCCCTGCTTTTTTAATAAAACAATAATGAACTCAGTGGTGCAGAAGCAACAAAACATGCTGCTATGAAGGAGACCTCAAAGCCCACTCAGCTGCTTCACTGCTGTATATTAAAATTAATGAGTTTCTGCTGAAGAAGGAAAGAGGTGTCCTTACAGAGGAATGAGATCTATGATCTTTATATTGTAGCACAACCAGCACAGAAATCTGCACAGCTCAGTCTCGAATAAGAAATATCTTTTTACAGGGGAAGGCAAGGACAGGCTGAATACACTTGCTATACATATGGAAAGAGGGGATAGAAGAGTTTTTCATTTGCATCTTAAGCACCTTCCCACTAGTAAAAACTGGATCAAGGCTCTCTCCCTCCCCCCACCCCCATTTTTATAGCTAAGTGAGAATAATATTGGCGATATTGAATGCCAGCCAGCAGCTGAGGCTGCTAACTCAGCCATTATAATCACATTATTTAATAGCTGTCAGTTAAAGAGCCCTGGTATTTATACATGGGAACATATACCTGCAGGTCAGCACATTTCTTTAATATTTTTGTTTATGACATCCTTCACAGTGGTTTCAAGCTTTTAATGCTTTCCAGTTAACAAAACAAAATTTTGAAGCAACTATTAGGTTGGTAAATAATACAAGTTTTAAATTGTTGTTTCATTAAAGACAGCTCAGTTTTATTCCAAATTCTTCAAGGCTTCATTTGACTGAAAAGAGCAGTTAATAACACACTGCTACAATAGCATCTCTCTGAAACTTATTTCCTGCTTAAGAGCTCCAATGAGAAACAAAAGTTGCTAGCATATTTCATATCTGAAGCATGTCATGTATTTTGTGAGCTCAGTTCAAGCCACTTGCTTGGACTGAAGTTGTAACTGGAGAGTAATTTTACCAGAGATTATCCTAATTCTATAGAACAATTATCTAAAATCTTAAAGAGGATCATTTTCTTATCACTTCCTTTTCTTAGGTATTCCTAGAGATACATTGACCGTAGATATATTAATGAGTGCTAGCTTCAAACATAGTTTGAAACAACAAGTGCTGAATCATGATAAAATTTAGAAAACCAGGATCAACTCAAAACTTCTCTGAACTGTCCTATAGGCACCAGGTACTCCCATTTAATGAGGATATTTGATCTCAATCTATTAAGATTTGAATTTTATGCACTTTCTATTCCAGAGTTCATTGCAATCTACAGAGAACTGCTACAGAGCAGGAAAAAAAGAGCAGGGGAGAAGGTGGGAAGGGGACACAGACAACACACAGGATAGGCAGGCCCAAACAAAACCACCAACAAACAAAGAAACACAAAATACCTGCACCAAAACCAGACTTGAGGAAGCATTAACAATTCAATTTCCTAGTGTGTGGCTATGATTTACACCTAAAATATTTACATCACTTCTGTAAAGCTTAGTGTTTTCCACAGCATAACCTACATCTCAGTCTGCAAACTCTTTCTGTTCTAATTTAGCCAAGTTCAGCCTATTAACAGTATCATATAAAGGGCAGCATTTTGTTTATCTCATTAAAATCCAGAAATTTGCTGCACTGTCCTTCCATTAAGTCCCTGTCAGTCCAGAAGCATTCCATTAGGGCTGCATTAGTTCATTACTGAAATATACTTTTCTTTTAGTGTTACTAGAGTCAAACTTTATCAACACTACATGAAGAAACATAGTATCTTAAGTTCAGCCTCTCTCACTTCTTTTTTGGAGAAGGTTTTTGGAAAGGCAAGAAAGACTATGGAAGTGAAAATCTGTCCCAGAAGACTCCAAAATCAGTTACTTATATGACATAAAGAGAGGATGACCTATTTTGTCACTTGCAAATCTCGCTTTGTGTCCCTTCCCTCTCCCCTCCTGTTGTAGATGGGGCAAACCTGAAGCTGAGCTCCAGAAAGTACCTGGGGAATGCTCTGATTCTGGGGATAATTTGAACCCAAACACAGCTGATTCCAGCTTGTCCAGTTTGAGCAAAGCAGAACCTCAGCACTGAACAATCTGACATGTATACAGCAAAATCTCACACTGGGCTGTGGCAAGGAATTTATTTCCTTCCTTCTTCCCTGCTAACACAGAGAAGTGCAATTAGGTGTGTGGCCCCACAAAAGAGTGATTGTTAAGAGACATTTCCACAAGTACTTTCAAGGCCAAAGAGTCAGAGCCCACCTCTGCTAAAAGGAACCATAAGCAGCCAGAGGCCATGTCCACATCACCAAGGACTGGGGTTCACTAGAAACAGAGCTGGGCAATGAGACAGTTGGTGCTCATGACCTGACATGCTACCATGAATATTTCATTAGGGTTTATCTCAAAAAGAACAAGTCTGGTCTCACTAGGGATTGAATGCAGTGAGCACTGAGCATGAGTGAGTCAGTGAGCATTGAAAATGCTCTTGGAAAACATTGCCCTTTCAGTTTAATCTGAAAGAGATCCAATAAAGCACTCCAAGACTGCTCCATGGTATGAATCAAAGCACATTTACCAGGGACAAGCAGATTAGCTTCAGAAGCACATTCCTGATCTGAACTAAACTACTAATCTAGATGCACTATAAATTCTTCTGCATGAGAGTCTAACAGCAGAATATACAGAAGGAAAAAATTATTTTGTACTATGCTCAGAGATGCACCACTTAAAGTGGAATTAGGATGCATCTTCCAAAGTAAAGTGATGCTATGTAAAAGCCAAACAGATAGGCAGGCATTTTTTTAAATCAAAGATAATGGAAGGAAGCAATTTAAGGTAATTTTACTCCCTTTAAGAGTAAAAATTAGTTTTACATTTCAATCAAATAGGAGTATCTATGCAGCATAAGCCACAGAGCTAAGCACCAAGCAGTGTCTCCTCTAGTGTCTTGGATGTTTCTCCAGCGCCATTCAGGTGACAGAAGAAAAAACCAGGATTTTTTACAGTCTTAAGACCTTTGACACTCTCAGCTTTTTTTTTCTTGCTTTTTTTTTAATCTAATCACACAAAATAAATTAAAGGTATTTTTGGCATGCCTCAATGGAAATAAAATTATTTTTATTCAGAGAGATATTAAATATAGTAACAAAACTCCAAAACAATCTATTGTCAGTACCCTGTGAGGGGCTAGAAGACAATAGCAAATGTGAATATTTATAAGAATTGTATATTTTTAAGTATTTCTTTTTTAATTGAGGAATTTCAAAGTTACTAATGTCAATGGTGATCTGGTGCCAAATGAAACATGATTTTTATCCCCTGCAGTTGCTCAGTTCTCAGTGATCATGGGTAATATTTGCAAATCTGTAGAGACTTCAAGTCAAGTTGTGAACTTGAGCTTCAGTATCTCAATATTTTTACACAATTTTAAGGGAGTCTAAATACGCACATCTCTTGACTGATTTAGGTGGCGCCACATGAGAACTACATAGAAAAGTTGAGACTTCACACACTTTGCTTCTGCCTCTCAGAGCTGGCCAGTATAACAAAAAATAATGAAGCGTAAATCATTAGCTGCCCAGAATGGTTCAGTTGCTTTCTGCTCTGGTTAAACTGAAGATCAGTGAAGCAGATGATAACAGAGGAGGAAAAGGTGCTCTTTTGCTTTGAAGCGGTTTTGGGTTAAAATTCAATAGTAGCAAGAGTCAAAAGAAAGTATCAAGCAAGTATCATGACATCTATAATACTGTGTAGTAGTTCTGGGAACAAAAATCACCTATTCAGACAAACAAAATTCCTGTAGTCCAAATTCCAAATAATATTAATTTCAAGCTGCAGACACTACTATATCAAGATGAGGGTCTCAGGATAACATAAAGCCAAAGTGGTCAGCAGTCCTTAATGTACATGTGTGCATAGATTTGATTACAGAGCACTGACTGCATGATCCTGCCTTATGCACCACATAGATGTAGATAATGCTTTCATGAATAAACAAAAAAAAAATTATCTTATGGAATAAATTTTCTTACCAAAGTCAGGCAGGTCCATCTCTGCTCCAGTCTTTTCTCAGCATTTGTGTAAGTTCATTACCTTCTCATCATGGCTTTAATATCATCATTCAGACATTTTTTTTTTACTCAAAATTGACCAAACCATTCACAGTAGACCAGAATTAAACTTTAGTGAGATCATCTAAAAAACAATTCCAGAGGGAAATACTCACAAATGAGATGCAGCAGCCGCCAGAGGGAGAGCTGGCCGCGCCAGGGAGAGCCAGGGGAGCTCGGCAGTGGCTGCAGCATCACTGCCCGCACCGCACACAGACAGACAGACAGACACACACACAGACAGACAGACACAGATACACACACACAGACACACACACACACACTGCTGACAGTCAGCGGGACTCCAGTGCACAGAGCTCCTCCTAAAAGAAATGTCTACAACCCCAGCCTTTGGGTTCCTATGTAATCTAAAGAGGCAAGTCTCGACTAAAGGAGTTGATACTCAGTGCCGTTAAGGATTAGTCTTTTAACCTCCTTTAAAATTATTTCCTTACTAGTATTTAATGTATTTTTCTTATCCTTTCCTGGATTAAAAAAAGAAAAAAAAAAAAAAAAAAAAAAAAAAAACAAAAAAAAAAATAGGCAAACAAC
>VZRH01004833.1:1449127-1496601 GCA_013397555.1 Urocynchramus pylzowi
AGAGGAGAATCAAAGGATCTGTAGGAGTCTTACCTCACCAAGTGAGGAAAGGACACTTACAAAACCATATTTCCTTCTTTTATGTTTGCCTACCCAAAAGATGGGAAGTCAAGAAGGAAAGCTAGGAGGTGGTACCATGACAGAGTTCACCAGCCTTCAATCTCTGCTGGTAGGAGGCCAGACTCTGTGGCTAGTGAGTCTCAAAAGTCAGTAGATCTCCCTATCAGCAGGAAGCAGACCTTACTTCGAGCTGGTAACTTCAGCCAGCAGAACCTCTGGGAACTGGGGCACTCTGCTGCAGAACACAGCTGGATCAGCCAAGTCCATGGACTTGGACACAGATTGCCACACAGCTGGTGTTCCGTGCTAACCAAAGCCTGTGCCAACTTTTACTTGTATTACAAAACATATAACAATATCCCAGCTGGCCTTTGAATATTTCCAGAAAGCAAAGAGATCCCACATTGCCAAAATGGAAAGAATTAGAAAGACCATACCTTTCTATATATATATATATATATATATATATATATATATATATCTTATAATTCAGAGATTTACCAGTCCCTGAAACCTCCACTGCAAAGGGGCTATGAGCCCTCACATTTCTGACCTGTTCACTATCTTCCTGCTTCCTTAACTCTTTGGTCCTGACATATCTATTTAGCGAAGCAGCTTTGCTGGGTTACTCAATTTGTCTCATATACAGCTTGAACAGTTCAAAATTAATATTCCTTTGGCTAAATCCCCTGAAGATTTGATGGAGATATTCTCTGTTATGGAAGTGTATGTTGAATCCTGCAGAGTCTGAGATATGGCTCAGAGGGCATCCTGCCAAAGAACAGAGCCATTTTCCCTCTCATTCTTCCCACACAACTAAATGGATAAATCGAGTTGTGAAAATTGACACAGGAAAATCCAACAGGTGCCATGAAATTATTGGTTTCAAAGCAATTTTGCATGAAACAAAACATGTATTGATTACATATGCAATATAGCATTCTCATTGTATCTCTAAGAAAATTCCCTGATCACAGAAGCTCCATTTTAGAATGCATTTGCTGTGTTTTTTCCTGAGTACTGTCAAGAAACCATCTATTTAAAAAGTTCATCATATGAAAGTTTATAATTTTTTTAAAAAACAACCTTTAGCATCTGCCCAGCATTTTTATCTGTTCAGAAATTACAGTAAATCACAGCCTTTACCTCACCCGCTAATTTAGCTAGGATATGCTCAGAACAAAGGGCCACAATAAATGCCAAAGTGAGGGCTACACCCACTTATAAATCACACAGCCCCAGGTCTCTTAGTTAGCAGGTTAAAAATTTACTAGTTTTTAACTGACATACAAGACAAGTAGGTCCCTTCAATGACAACTGATTTATCAGAGGAAAAGTCTTTAGCAAGTACTCCTTAGCCCACCATGGACATTTCTAAAAGATCTGTTTCCATCTGTTTATCTTAGCCCCAAAAAAGACTTCACCTGGATAGACATGTGCATGAAGAAAGCCCAATAACATTGCATCAAAAGGATTTATAATCTCAGATTACTGCTCCCAGTCCCCATCCAGATTTGCTGCTTCCAGTCCTCTACCTTGTTGTCAATTGCAAAGTGGTAGTGATAAATGTGACATCAAAATGCAGTCTCACCCTTTGGTTTCTGAACATCAACAACAAAAAAGGTAAGGTCACTATTTCTTAAAAATCTATTTTCTTAAGAAATGTGTCGATCAAAACTTGTCTTTACGTAGTATTTTCATCCTGCTCTTCATTCTGCTTTTCTTACTAAAAAAAACCTCCTGGTTTATAGATCTACAGTTATGATGTGGATGTGGAGTATGAGTTCTTGTGCTTTCAGACGTGGGAGGAAAGGACTGAGAACTATTTGTATGAATGCACTATAACTTCAATGCATTTGTGCCAGCTCACAATGGATGGGTACCTATTTCAAAGGTGGAGCTACACAAATCTTAAAACATATGTGACTGCAGCTATTCTTGAGAGACAAGGGGAAAATGGTGAGAGAGGACAGAAAGAGAAGATGGAGAAGAAAGAAGATGGTGTTATTGAAATGTAGGTGGATTTAATGTAATTGTTCTAATACTGCTTCTGTGACATGAAATAGTATTAGAGAGTGACTTTGAATACAGAAAAATACAGTGGTCACTGTGCTCATCTGGCCATCAGCAAAGCAGCAATGCACAGCAATAATTCCAATTTACATAGATACACAGATCTTGTGGTTTGGCCTTAATTTAAACCAGACTTTTTCACTGAAAAACTAGAATAATTTATTTTACTATGCGAGTCTAGTTAGCCAGTTCTGGTTGTTTAAATATCCTGTATGATCAGGAAAGGCATCAAAAACCACTGTGAGGAGAGCCATCACCAAGTAACAAATATATTTATGTGTAACAAATGTATAAACAAATACTACTTCTGCTTTGCTCTGTGCATATTCTTCAGACCTCAGAGCTATATCCAGCAATGGACTGCATTAAACACCCCCCACACTGAGTTTTCTGCTGTCTCATGTGATGATTCCATTATCAGAAGTCACTTTCTCATGAAGATTTTGTCTGACCTAACTTCTCAGTCCCTAACCTCCATAAATTACAATTCCTGCTCAGATTTTCTCACTCTCAAAATTGGTTACTTCACCTTTCAAACACTCTAGCACCTTAACCTTCTCTTTAAGTTGCTGAAAAAAGGTAATTTTAATCTTCTCCTTCTTGCCTCTCTAAATTATATCCTCAGATTGAAATAAAAGGACAATCTCAATTTTCTGTTGTATTTTGCCCTTCCCCTCCCTAGTCCCCAACCTGTCTATAGATGCCTGCACAGACAGAGCTTTTCTTTTGCATGGAGACATGTCCCCTGACAATTTTACCCTTCTGTCACACCCTGCTTTAATAGGGATAGGCAGAATATTCATTTCAGATTTAAGTCTCAGAGAAGAAAATCAACCACAGTGATTTTTGTCTGCTTGTGGTAAATTATAGCCTTGGACATTCATTGTTTTGGATCTGTTTTGGTAAGGATATTTGTCTGGTTTAGGAAAACATGCAGATGAATTAGGAACTGGTTGAGAAATTACCAAGTTCTCCCATGCTTTCAATATAGCAGTTGGTGTTCATTATTTCATTTAAATCATACACATAACATAAAATACAGGGTTTTTTCCTTTCATGTGTAAAGGTACAAATCAAATTAAAGTGTTCCTGTGCAGATTACCTAGGAATGTAGAATCCCAGTTCCACTGTCAATCAACTGACCATGCACATCACAACAGAAATATTGATGCTTTCACCAGGCACCCAAACACACTGTGTGAAAGGACACAAAGAAGAGAAAGGCAAATCAGAGCTCATCAACGTGGTATGAATTCTAGGGCACTTTGCTGAACTCTGAAATCTACCCTACTTTTATGGTGAAGCTTGCACATGGAATTGGTGGAATGACATTTTCCACAAACTTCTAAAACTATTGGCATGAAATGGGTTTAATCTCAGGATACCTATCTCAAAGAACTCCTCCACTAAGTTCCTGGGAGAGATATTAATCAGATGCAGGGTAATGTAGTGAAGATTTTTATTGACTATGGTTTTAAAATATTACTTATCTTAAAAATTACAATACATCCAACCTCAGGCACAGAGAATGGTGAAATCAAATTCTGGCAATTTTAGTCTAATGAGTGGCCATTGATTTCCATAGCCTTTTTTTTCCCAAGGAAAGGACATATAAAGTTGTCTCCGTATTTGTGTGCTTCTGTTGGCTAAATATCATGGTAAATTCCTCTCAGAAATCCATGACCTAGACAAACATAAATGTTTTCCAGACTTTCAGCAGTGCTACAGTGCCATTCTTTTTCTAGTTTGCATCAGAAAAAAGTATTTTAAAAAAAATTCCTGGTGGGACTGTGTCAGAAGTGTCAGAACATGGCTCTACAGAGCAAAAGGCAGAGGGCAAACAGCAGCCCTGTGACTGCCTGGCACTGCGTGTGTCACCTTCAGCCTGGGACTTGGGCAAATCAGTCACAACCAGCTCTGCAACTGATAGCAAGGTTCATGTGCACACAGAGCAACAGCAGCCTGCCTGAGTTCACTAATTTAAGCACTTGGGAACAGGAAAGAAAAGGCATAATAGTCTTGCCATGAAAGTCTGAAGGTAAAAGGGATCAGGGGAGAGGAGGAAGGCTGGGTGTTGAGGGTAAGTCTGGGCTGACTCAGAGTGACATCAGTAACAGTCTGTTCCACTGTGGTCTGCCAGTGCACACAATTTCCAGCAGTGCTACAGAGCTGGACTCAGCAGTGGTAATCATAGCTCAACACCTTTCCAGCTGTTTCCAGGTGGTATTTTTTGTAACAAAACAGAGTCACTTCATGAAAGCATTTGAATCAGAGTAAACTGGTACTCACTGTACACGATCACAACTTAAGAGAGATGCTTCTATTTGTTTAAAGACACTTCAAGTTTTGCAATTCCAGTGGGATTTCACAATCTGCAATGGAAATACAGTGTCAGATTCTCCAGTATGATGCATTTCCATACATGCCAAAGGACAATGTGACTCCTAGCAAACACTATAAAGGAGTGGCTATAGAGTTTTTCCTACCTATACTTTTCTACAGGTAGCACCAAACCTTCGCTAAATATAATTTGAGAAAGCATTCCTCTGCTTACACTAAAGCCAACACACTTCTCCTATTCCTTTTAATTCCTGCACACCTTGAAGCACCTTTGTCCATACTAATTACTAAGGAGGTTCCAAGAGCCAGGTTTCCTGGAGGCTGATGGGAGGCAGTAAGGATGAAAGGGAAGCTGCCAGTGTATTAGCCATTAGCTAGGGAGACTCCCACTTCAGCTGTTGCCTGAGAGAGATTTCAATGGAAAGATTACCCACATTTGATAAGGAATATTCCCAGCTTGGGAAGGACTCATGCTTAGTAGATGGTAATAATATTAGTCTAATATTTAAAGTATGTCAAGCAGTGCAAACAGGTTAAAATATTTCATTATGGATTCATTGAGGTATAAATTAACTTGGTGGTGCTAGGCTGATAGCTTAATTCTCAAATTCATATGTAATTTTCTACCTTGGATGAGCCAGGCATTGATTGAAATAGCCAACATAGACCTGTGAACAAATAAAATTAGGGAACAGGAGGTGAATTTTTTTCCAGGTTTTCTTTATAACATTGTATTTACTTTCAGTCTACAATATAGTCCCAGAAATGAACATACCAAAATAATTTTTGGGCAATTAACACACATAAGAAAGACTTTGGAGAGATCATTGACAAAGCAAACACTTGACAGACCTGCCAATGAATGTTCTTATGAAAACAAACACATAGAAGCTACTGGAAGTTCTTTCCCAAAATGTCTGCTGGGGTCCAGACACCAAGTGATGGGTGACTTGTCACACATTATTCCTACAAAGCAACCATTTCTAGCAATCACATGGTCTATATAAATATGCAAATAAACTTATATGAAACAGGACTTTTTGCTGGTATTTTAACTTGTATTTTTCTGGCAAATACCACATAAAAGCTATAGAAAAGCATGGCTCCCTCTGTAATATATATATATAAATGGAATTACCATTTAGTGAATAATCCATCCCCATTTCCTAATCTGATTTTAGAGCAGGGAGATCACAATATCTTAATATTTAACAATGAAATCTGGTCTGTCTAAAGCTTGTTACAGAATGTTGGAATCTTTTTTACATGTCCATTTACTTATAGATTTATTTGTGTGGTTCTATTTTTAAATGTGCAAAACTGTCTTAACTATACAATTATCCCATACAGTCAGTGAATCTGAGAAATAACTCAAGATAGCAGCATTTTCTACCCTGAATAATATTCTGGGCAACTCTGGCTGCAAATTGCAGAAAAGGAATAAACACTAGTTATGGTGCCAATTGTATTGTGCTTTTTTGGGAGGCCTGAAAATGTTGCCTTGATAACAAAAAAGGCCAGATTTGTAGGATCCTGAATCCCTGTCAGAAAAATTACACAAGACTTCTCATAAGTAGGTTACAGACATCTCTGTCACTGTGGTTGCACCCATAATACCTGACCCACTCCCAGTTATAGAACAGGATCAACCAACTAAAAGTACATCAGGACAAAGGCTCAGAGATCCTTGCACTTTAACAGCTGTACATGGAGGTGGACAAGTGGCCCTTGAGCCCAGTTCTAAAGTTTCTGCTGATGACTACAATGGAATTTGGGTGTGAATCCATTCACCTTCAATTCCTCTATCTAGAATGTGATAAAACCAAGCCAACAATCCAGGCTACAGTTGTGCTTATACTTAAATGCCTTCTTTTCCTGCTGGCCACATTTCCTTTTTTAAAAGGCCATCCTGTGGGAATAAAGAGCTCAAAAGCAAAATAAAATAAAAACCTTTTGCATTTCATAATGAGATGTTTAGAGCACTCATCTTCCTTCACATTATCAAACATTTTTCCAGCTCACGTATATTTCAAAGATGTATTTGAGGTCTGGGCACAAACAGTACTTTGTTTCTATATTTATGGTAAGATCTTTGTATGCAAAGATTATAGATGTTTTCCACTTTCAAATAGATGACATTACAACTTGCTTTACTCAGAAGAAAGTTTCCATTAGTCTGGAAACAGCCAATGTTGGCAGTGTTAGCTGAGCGAACAGTAAACTGAAAAATATAGCAGATGTTACATGAGAGAGAATAAAGTAGGAAAATTAACAAACACTTGTCTCCAAGCCTGGGCTTGTCCATCAGTTAGTATCACTGTGATGGCCTCCCAGAAGCAACTACTTGAAGGCAAGTATTTGTCTGCTGCATAAACTGGAATGCCAAGTATTTGCAACTTGCTCTAGGTTGCAAGAGGTGTGAGTCAGTGCTGTTGAAATCATTATAACATGATGCTAAAGTCGGGGTATTGGAGAAAACTACCATGGGGATTACCAGCTACAGAAACAATTCCCCAAGGAAAAAGCCATCGCAAGGCAGCTAGTGGAAAAAAGTCTGAACAAGGGTATTGTTCTTCCTAGTGGGATCACACAAATGTTTATGCAAACGACTTCCTCTACTTTTTGTATCAGCTTAAGATATAGATGAAGTAAGTCCCTACATTGAGAGTTAGGGGAAAGGAGAACAAATATTTTTCCCTGCTAGTAACCTTGACTGCAACCTAGGTGAAAGTTTGTAAAGATATCGAGCCCACCATGACTTTTTACACACAGCAGAGAGGATGAGGTAAAGACACAGGAATCAAATAGTAAAATGTACCCTATGAAGTCTTTTGGGCATCAAGAGACCTTTAAATGCAATAGTACAAAATAAAACATTGTCACAGAAATGCCTTTTACCCTAGCTGACCTATCTCCTCATTTTCCCACAGCATACTGATGGGCCTAGGCATGACTCTTAATTGTTTCATGAGATTTTTTTCATTTTCACTGAAAACTGAGAAAAGGCAAAACCATGTCTTTGCAAATGCAGCTTTTGAACTGGCAGCAGCATGACTCATCATGAAAAATGGAAAGCCATGCTAAACACTGCAACCATTAGAGAAAGGCTCTGAAAAGGGGATTCTCCTGTGAGATTCAGCACAGCCTTTGTACTAAGAAGCTTGTACAGCTTAGTACAGTTATAACTCCTCTGACTTCAAAGGTACCCAAAGAATTAATTTGGCCCTGTTTGTTTTGGTAATGGCTGACTAGCCAAAAACAAAACCCAAAAGGTTCAGGAAATGCCAGGGTAATCTTATTTCCTTTCACCCTCATACAACAAGTATAGCACTCCCAGCTGACTACATAATACCCAGGATGATGTGTGTCTTGACTGTCATTTGTCAATGCTGCTGCTGCTGCTAGAAATCAAAGATTTATGTTCTCAAAAGAGCTTTTTGGCAGAAACTCCCAATTGCACTGCAGGGTAATTCAATATACTGAGGCATGTCAATGCAGTTTGCTTTGTGTATTTGCCCCCTGCCCAAATAGTCCTCTATAGACTTAATACTTAGCTGTCATTTCCCATATTCTCTGTCTCCAGGCAACAAGCATGAACTTGAATCTGTCCAGACAGATTTTGTAATTATATGTTTTGAACAACAAATGCTTAATTTCTAGGTGCTCTTTACCTCCTCAGCTCCTGCATCAAAGAGATTACCATGCCCTGGGATTGCTCAATTGAGTCCAAAAAGAGTCAGCAAATTCCTTACAACAAGATGAGACTTTTTTCCAATTAATCCTCATATTTCAAGGCATTATTTTACATAGTGAAACATAAATAAACTCTATCAACATGTTACTCTATTTAAGAATTAGAATTCAGAGATGCTTAAACTAGTAATGGATGACTGCTGTTTTGGTATTTACACTGTGATCCATGCACAACTGAGCATGAAGATGGAGAGAGTCCATTCCCTAAGTGGTATTTTTGCTTAAAGTTCAAGAACATTTTTTTCAAAATAAACACTTTCTTTTGAAGACATTCACAAAATACACAGAAATTGCCTGCTTGAAGTAAGAATTGCATATAGAAAATATTAATTCCCATCTACCCAGAGCTTTTAAAGGGCTTTCAAGGCTAAATCCAGGTTATTACTCCCAGCATAACTCTAGAACATCTCTCAAAATAAAAGATAATGGCAGTGTTCCTTACAAAGTCAATGCTAGGGGAATAAAGATTATATTTGTATGTGTCTTTACAAAGATTCTCACAAGAAACATTATTTTAGAAAACTACCCCCAGGAGTCCATGAATGAGCCAAAAACTACCTTAAACATGCCACTGAAAATTACTTCTAGCTTTCCAGGCAATTTTGAGGACTGCAAGAGTAATGTTCCTTTGGCTAATTACCTCAGTGCAGATGAGGTGCTAAACCCTTTGGCTGGTCCCTCCATCAGCCCAAGCTTGCAATACCCCAGCAGATGCTATAAAGAAATTACTTTGCTCAGCCAGAACCTTCTTTAATAAATTTGATCCCTACAAATAATTAAACTTCTTCCCCTCCAGCCCCAAAAAAACCCCAGGAGGAAACTTTATGCTGTAACTCAGAGGACTAAAGCTCTTTGGAACCTCATGCTGCTTGACAGTCCCCAGAGCTGCTCACAAACAGACCTGATTCTTGCATTCTTGACAGAAAATTGAAGGTTTCACATGAGTTTAAGGGGACTTAGACTAGATGGGAACTGGTGAACAGACACAGAGGATCAGGCTCTATAAATTGAGGTTTCATAAGTTTCAGGTCCTAGACACATTCAGTTGTTAATAACAATTTCCCCATGCTGTAGGCTGGAAGGATCACAATCAGTCCCTATGAAGTGTGCTGGTACCCACATGGCTCACAGAGTGATGGTGTACAGCTCCTGCAGGCACTGCCTTGGCAACATTAGCTCAATCCAGCATAGAAAGCAAAGGGGGCTGCTGGTACCCTCAGAAAGAACAATTATCACATCAGGACTTCAAAAGAGGAAGAACTCTCTCTTACATTAGATGCCATCTCAAGCAGTGCCTTTCTGCTCTCGATGAGTTTCATGTGGTCTGATGATTGTGTCACTACGTTGTTTCCACACAGTTACTGTGTCATCCCATATTTACCTGTCAGAACACAACACAGCCCTCCTTCATAGGCAGTGAAGATGCCAGGGTCTGACAGAACGTGTCCAGGATCTCCCCACCCACCACAGACAGCCAAGCTCTACAAGCCCTAGCAGGTTCATGGCGGGAGGAGCGCCAGTTTCTGCGTCTCCTTTTCTGAAAGTGCTTCCTCGCTGCAGCTGAACAAGTCATACTGGATGTGCTGTTGGTTAACCTGCCCATGCTCTTACTTCTCCTGCAAACAGTTGTTGATAGAAGTTTACTCTACTACTGTTTTCACTGATGCCACACCAACTCCTGTTCTATGTCCCTCCTGTAACTCAGTTTCTTTGTCAGAATGAGGTATCAGCTGAGCAAGCCCTGCCTCACTCCCAGTGTGGGAGCTGAACTGCTGATCAAAGAGCTTTCAAGCTTTGTTATTACATACCTGATGAAGGCCAGACAAAAGGCCAAACTATAGATCATGAAACTGCTTCTTCAGCAACTTACTTTCTCATGTATCAGTTAACTTTTTCCTAGTGTTCATCATGATCTCTGAACCTCATGATATCTTCCCTGGTTTTTGTGTTGTTGAGGCTCCAATTACAATTAAATATCTTCCAGAAGTTCAAGCATGATCTATTTGAATGTCTCCAGAGGTGTAAAGGTACATCTATAAGTTAGTCATTGATATGAAATAGTACCACAAATAAAAGGAAACCAAAGCAAGTAGCAGGCTTCCTGTAGAAGAAGGGCTCTGATTTCCTGATTTTTTTCTTTTTCTGGTCTAAAATACACTTTCTGAGGTTAATTCTCCCCTCATCTTGCTCAATGGTAGTACTACAGCCCAGAGAAGTGTCCTACTACCTATGACCATTCATTAGAAACATCAGTTTACTCTCGTATTTTGTGTGTTTGGGACCATGGCACACTATGCTCTACCCTTCCCATTAAATTTTGTAACCTCTCAGGCAGTGAAATGTTCTGCATCTATCCCAAGCTGGAAGGTATTGTTAGGAAAAAACACCATAAACACCCTAAGCTAGGCTATTGCCATGAATAAATATATACATGAGTTAGAAAAGGGGTTATCTAGTTAGAGCTAAAGTTAAGGGAGTAGTAGGCTAAGTAATTCCAGCTAGTTTTACATGGGCTTTGGTCACAGTAAACATTGAATCGTGTTATGGTATTTAAAGTACATTAAATGTTTTCTAACAGCACACTTGTCCTGGTATAGATAAGGTCTCTAATGTTATCAGAAAAGGTAGCACATACAAGGCATCACAGATTCAAAGCCAAGACTTTTATGAAGATCCCTTTCACTTCTTAGTTTATAAGCTCACCACTGGCACCACTGCCCAAATGTTTGTAAAACCCCCAGTATGACAGGACCACAATATGCAACACTGGTAGTAAAAGACTGCCCAGACTGCATTCTGTCAGTGGTCAGATCTCTGAGTGAAGGAGCAGTTAATTTATAGAGATACACAAGTAAGAAGAATAGTTATGGATTTTACATTCCTAGATACACATTTTAGTAATATGTAGGCCTCATCACCAAACCCAGCACCGTCATCTGTTAATGCATGACATCAGTCTGGTTGCTCATTTAGAAAGGGCAGCAGATGAGATCATAGAGTCATTAAGGGTTAGAAAATACCTCTAAGATCAGCTGAACTATAGCCCTCTGTGAAGATAGCCAGCCTGCTACACTCAGTGGCAGCATGCAATGAACTGAGAAGTCAGCCAAGCCACACACAGAGACCTTTTTTGAGAGTGACTAAATCACATGACAGGACCTCCCCCTGGCAAACCAACAGGGCCAGGCTGCTTTTAGCAAGGGCAGCTACTCCTGAAAAAGGATGGTGATGGCAGAAAATGATTAGCATAGGAGACTGTTCAAGGGCAAAGCACATTTGCTAATGATGACTATAGTGCATTAGACCATATAGCCTGCTGCTGGGTCCACGCCATGCGAAATAATTTGTTAAAAGGAAAAGTTCTGGAGACCAATAAGGCACAGAAGCCTATTGCAACAGAAACAAACTAGAACAGAGACATCCTTTGAAACAGAGGCAGCTTATACTTCATGGTGAGCACTCGCTTATGAGTTCCAGGGTTTTCAACAAAAATCAAGCAGGTGCTCCCATTCTCTTCTGGGCTGGGCTGGCCTGAATTTTGGTAGCACAGTTTTGGCAGTACTCCATTATTACTATGGCTGGTTGCAATTGTTATTTTGCATGGAAATCTATAAATCAAAAGGCTGTTTAAAGTGATTTTTTTTCCCCAAGATTTATTTTACCAAATGACCAACCATCATTTTAGGAACACTCCAAATTCAAACATCATCTAAATGGCTGTGTAAGGAACAGTCCATATTTAACAATGGCACTCTTCTCTGTGAGCTAGGAAAGTACCATCCTGCCCATCTGTCAGATGGGAAGCAGGAAATACACAGAGAAGCAGGGCTGATTTTCCTGACTTACACAGATTCATTCACAATTCTCCTTGGCTCATGAAAAGACAGCATCTTTATACTCACATTTCTTGATTCATGATGCCAAAAAGAATGGCAAATTCAGCCCCTATTTGAAAATCACTGGTTCTGGGTTATAAAAGGTTACTGATTAAAATGTACAAAGTTCCAAAAGGAAGGCTGCAAGCAAGTGGATCCAGCAGCAACTGTCACGTGTCTTGTAAATATATTCTGTAACTGGCACAGTAGGACTGAAGATTACATTATTATACTGACAAATAAAACAACCATCTACCCAGGACAAATAGCAAATTCTGAACTGTCAAAATTTTTTAAGGATTTCTTCAGGAAGTGTGAAAAGTCAAAAGGAAATTGAAAAAATATCAATAAGAAATCTTTTTAAACTGCCCTTGATTAAGCCATTTTTGTATCAATCTACTAGTCACTTTCCTGAGCATGCTAAAAATGTTCTCAGGTTTTGTGACAGGTTTCATCACTTTGCTTTTGTCACTGCCCTGTAATTACTGTCCCTCCTAAAAATCTCTTCTCCCATGCAGTAATTTTACCTTTCAACATCCAATTACAGAATTTTGTTATCATTTTGCCTTTTACTGTCAAATTTCCATCAGTAAGAAACTGTGTTTTCCTGAAGAGCCAATTAACTTTCTATTTAATGAGTTATTCTCATTTTGTAGAACATGCTTTCTATTAAATTCTTCAATTATTCTTCTCATAACATTCCAGTCAGATTTCAGCATCCCTCTTGAAATATTTCCAGCAAAATTGGACAATCTATTCCCCACAACTGTTACACTCATCCCTAACTCAGAGGAACTCTCAAACTCTTTAGAACATTAGCCATTCTAGCTACAGGTCTGCTGTCAGAGTTAATATTCATCTGATTCAGTATGACTCCCAAATTCTCCTCAGAATCTTGAAATGTCAGGGCATGCCTTAATCTGAGGAATTTGATCCTTCCTAAACACAATCCCTGCTTTTGATAGTATTCTTACACATGTGAGTCTTAACAAAAAGAAATAAGATTCACTTTCTTACAACTACAAAACACATATAGAGCAGTTTGTTACTGCTGTATTGCAGAGGGCCACAGCAAAGGTCCACTTGCCATGTTCAGACATTATTGTCATGAACAAATATGAAACACTGCTAAGGAAGAACCTTCATGATGGCAGAAGTGTAAAGGAAAATAGAAATCTTCAGCTATTCCTGCATAAGGCTTTGTTATTGATATGAGCCTTGTGAACCAGGGTTTGAAAGAAAAATGTCCAAAAGCCTTTTTTAGCAGATCTGAATCTTGTCATTAAACAGATTGGAGGCAGAAGCCATCAGAGACTCTCTGTAAACTTCTGACGTGCTGAAATTAACCCAGGCATACTACTAATTTAGCCTATCATTCCGGAATGCATGACAGATGGGAAACTTTATTAATCATCCCACATACACATGGAAAGAGAGAGCACCTTGTTCATAAATTATTGTAAACCTTTTATTGCCCAGGAGGATCCAATTATTTTGAATGATTAAGTGACAAAATAATTAAATAATCAAAGTTGCACAAACCAAAGCATTAAACTAATTCCTATCCCACCTTTGTTTCTGAACATGAGAGTATCTAGTGTTAGAGGTAAACTGAAAATTAGAGAGATCAGACATTGTTCTCAGTACCTAGGAGTGTTCCTGCAAATCAAGGCAAGAGTTTGTTGGCTAACAACTCAAATGTTCAGGAAAAATAGGAAATTAAAGTCAAAACTAGATTTAGAAAATACGACTAAAATGATAATGTGGGAAAATAGATTGTAGGATCTAACTCTTTTAGAATTCATTGTCAGGATGCAAATAGCATTAAAAAGAGGAGGTAATGGAACAGAAAATTCCAAGATGTTCTTTTAGCACAGGAGGGTTTGTGTCAGCTTCTAGCCTTTTCTATAAAATGTTTTTGACAAGCTCTACTACAGGTAGCTTTTACTGCCAAGAATTAAAAAATCACAAGTGAATAAGTACACTCAATAAAAGGTTAATTAGAGAATTTAAAGTAATTTTCTGCAAGAGAAACAAGAAGAATCAACAGTCAGGATGTTTTTCTGATTGAAATCTCTATGTAACCAGGGCAGAATCCCACTTGCTTGAGTCATGCTCATGATCTTTCAAAGTCTAACCTATACACCACTTATTGTATCATTCATGTTGTTTTCACAACTGGCATTTAAATTTCACGAACTCAGAGACAGTTCTATACTACCAGCATTATACACAACAAAACCAAAAGGACCAGTATGTAAAAAACCATTTTCAGAATATCTTATGAGCACTTAGAGCTGCTCTGTGGACTTCATAACTGCTTGTTAGGGACAATGAAATGGGGAGAGTCAAGCTATGGTCGTTTCATTGCCGCCTATCAGTGCAGACAGTGCACACTGGGAGCTGTCCCCTGGACCTTCTTCATCAAATACTGACAGAGGTAGGCAGACTTGCTCAGGGTTTATGGGATTAATACAGGATAGGAGAAAGACTGAGAATTAGGATAATGTAGTAGGAGGAGTTGGAAGGGGTTGAGGCTCTAGCTGAAGTAGAAGGAGTTGGAAGGGGTTGAGGCTCTCCCAAGGTTTTTTTGGAAAGCAGGTGTTATCAGTTTGGAGAAAGTACAAGCCAGAGGTATTGCAGGACCAGCCAGGACATGAGGTATTGCAGTCAGTTCTCCTGAAGATATCATAATAGTAAGGCAATTAAGAAAAAAGGTTGCAGTCAAAGGAATAAGGATTTGGAGGAAGAAGCCCCTAGAGGGAGCCACCAAAGAGACCCATTCCACTACCACCACTGCCAATTCTAATTGCTAATTTGCATATGGTAGCACACAGCTGCAGTGTGAGATCAGCCCTGGAAAACCCCATTAGCACCAGTACAAGACACTCACGTAGCTCTGAAATGTGGATTAAATTTCTAATTCAAACCCCAAGAACAGGTTTCTTAATGTCTTGTAGCTGCATCAGCTGACAATACAGCTAGATCCATTTGGCAGCAGGCTATTATAATAGCTAGTGAAATGAGAAATTACCTGCCAAGCCCCTTTTCAAGATTAAAACAATGCATCAAACCCTTTTCAAATAATAATTTCACCTACAGGCAATACACAATGGCATTTCCAAATTTTCAAAGATTTTGTTGAAATAGGTTATTAAAATAGTATTTAACTCCAGCCTTTGCAAGCCATCAGTCTCCAAATGCATTTGGACAGTGAGAAATCTGTAAAGACAATAATGGTTCTCCAAACCAGCTACAGGTCCTACTTGCCAGGCTGCAGAGAAATTTGCAAAGACACTCTTCAGAAATTATATCTAACGAATCAGTGCCATCACATGCAGATTAGCTTGGCTCTCCTTAACTCACTGGGTAAAGAGCCCATTCACATCTTAAGAAGATATGACTAGAAAAGAACTTTTATAGTCCCCAAAATATTCTTTCATACAACCACATTATTCTTTGCATTCATGAAAGGTAATAAGATATTAACCTTTGATCTGATGAAAGTGTTTCAAAGGCCTATTCAGCCTCCAGGGAGGAAGAAAAAGGGAAAAAGAAAGCTTCCAAACACTGTGTTACATAGTCTGTAAAGGTAAATTTACATTTAACAGCTTATTTTATCGAACAGTTTACCACTTTCCCTTTCTTCCCATTTGTCCCTCCTCTTCCACCGCTCTTTCCTCCTCCTTTGCATTTTCCAGTAGCCACAGTTTCACCCTCTATCCTCTCTCTTTACCACATTTTGGCACTCATCAGGCTTCCCTGGGCAATGATCTGACTCATCAGCATGGCAATAACCACCTTTTAGCTTGGTTAGTTCTCAGCCAGCTTAGTGAGCAGATTCAATGAGCAGACAGCCACGTTAACTGTGGGATATGGTACATGGAGACAGAAGCAGGATGTCTTCCTTCAGCTCCACAGAGCCAGTATATCGGTTCAAACTTCTTACAAAATTTCACCATGAGCAAATACCAAGCAAAGAACAGAATATCACTAAGAGGATCCACTTCAGATTCAGGTGAAAATAAGGACAATAATATCTTTCTGATTAGAAAATGTAGCTATGAAACAGGTCTGGAATCAAAACCAAACTTCCACGAAAAATAAGGAAACTGTATAATACCAAGTTTTTTGCTCCTAGTTGATGACCACCACTTTAAGTAAAGGGTTAAGTAAATGTACAGTGCTGTGTGAAGCAGCAGTGAAATATTTGAATCTGTTGAAAAATAAGAGCTGGTGACATACTGTCACAGGCATCCGGATGGCTCCTCAGGTTCAGCTGCCCCGCCTGGCACTCGGCACAGCCGGCGTCAGCTGCCAGAGCCCCAGCTCTGTGCTCTTGAGGTGACCTCCCTGGCACTGGCAGCAAGCAGGGGACAGCTGACATTAACAGTTTGAGTGACTGACAAGCTGAGAGTTTTTCCTCAGTCACTGCTTCCAAATAACAAACTCCTCAGCAAAAAACAACAGGTCTTCACTGAAGAAACTAGGCCTGTGTTTGCAACACTCATCATCTGACATAAACAATCTTATCACCTCTGCTAACAATAAAGTTATACATAATCTTATCTTGTTTTTTTTTTTTTTTTCCATTAATACTTGGAAAGGCTTACGCAAAACAAATTGTATGTGGGATATTTTTTGCCCACCCACAGTGGAGGATACTGAATATCTGGAAGCACAGGAAGGATTGCCAGAGTCTGAAGTCATCGTGTTTTCACAGCAGTTTCAAGCTTCAGATAAATAGCTAAGCATACATGCTTATCATACTTGTCAACATGAGGTCTCTCATGGTCTCTGGACCACTCAGTAAGGTAAGCCTGAGGTCTGCAAGGTGGCTGAGTCCATCTCTTTGCTGCCACAAGTCACATTTCCTCCATCTTTCTTCTCTTGCTGCTTGTCTCCTGATCAGAATTAGAGCTCTTCTTACTCCCTAATACTACTGTTCCTGTCATCTCCTATCGAGCCTATTCAGCTCACTGACATAGTGGAGATTGGATTTGGAGATTTAGGTTAGTTTTCAAGTTTTCCTTTTAATTACTTTCCTGACAGATTAGCAAATATAATTGCTTCACAGATTAATCAGACGAAGGGAAGTGACAGGAAAATGTGGCTGGAAGTGTGGGAGGAGAAAGCAATAACTCCTCTTTGCTCTGCTGGGAGCTATCAGATAAGGTTCATCCCATCTTGCAGAACGTCTGAGCTCCAGTGCTACAGGCACAGACTCGTCAGGCAGCTTCTCAAAGGAGCAACATGAGAGCTCAGCCCATGCCTCAGGAGAAGGGAGCCAGCTGACGTAACCCACACGGGCTGCTCAAAGGCTTCTCCACCTCCAGTCTTGTCCCTGCCTCTTGCACACCACACCCTCCCCAGCCCAGCTGCAGAAAGAGCTTTTCTCATAAGGAATGCCTACTGCAGCTCATCCTCTAGAACAAATCATCTGTACTTTTAAGGCTTTCACCAGCAGCACTTGGTTCTGTGGCACTGGTACACCTGGCATTAAGTGTTCACAAAAATATGTCTGCAAGGCCTTAATTTTGCTCTGCCATCTTACTGAAGTCTCTTAGATCCAAACATCACAACTGCTCTCATTGTGCTTTCCAAGAACATCATAAAATAAGAATCAGAAGAATATGAGATGTAGTTTCCTTATTATGGACAGCAGAGTACCTGTTTGGGTTTTGTTACTTTTTTCAGGATTTGGCCCTGGTTATGGAGTGGTTTGTTTTCACTTAATAAAACATAACCAAGCTATGCAATAACTAAAGCTGGTTCTCAGAGCCCTGCTAAAAATTCCCCACACAGTTGGCTGGGTAGGATTTAAAACTCAGCCCTATTCTTAGAAGTGCATATCTGCAGCAGTTGGAAAATGCTAGGTTGCAAGCAATGCATTCCACAATGTGTGTAAGGGACCCATCCTGAGTAGCTCAGATTCTGTGAGTTTGTTTCAGTTTACATTTAAAAAACAAAACAAACAAAAAAACCCTGAAAAAACTCCCCAAACCACCACAAAACAAACACAGTCCTACCACTTATCTGGGCACCTGAACACATTCTGTTAAGAGTCTCACATTTAATATCACCACAGTAATTACACTTGAACTATTCATTGAAGTGGGATTTTTAGATGAGGCACAACACAGTGTTAAAGGTGCTTTGGAAAGCCTCCCACATCCAGAGGTTCATAAAATACACAAGACTAAGAACAGACGAATCTGGGAATATGAGAAACGCTACACAAAACATTGTTAACTGATTAAAAAATAATCAGTATACTTCACAAAGTTCACTGTGCAATTTTAGAAAATAGGGGCAGGATGGTCCATATTTAGCACAATAGCACTTTTAGCTGGGTTCAATTGTGTCTTATCAACATAAGATAGACCCCTACCACAGAAGGGACGCCTAAGCCTGTGCTGCATTCTAAAACCTCTGCATAACACTGAAAGATGCCTGAGTAGCAGATGTACCATAAAATAAAAAAATCAATGTGTTAAAAAACCTGATGATAATGACAAATAGCAGGGTTTTTAGTTTGAGTTTAAAGAAGTAATATATTTATAGTTATGAATAGCTACAGGAAGGGAGTAGTACCAACTGAAACATAATAGTCCAAGGCTTTTCCTCCCAGAGATTTAGGGTGTGTATCTACTCAAACAAGTAAATGAGGTAGAATTTTGCTTCATAAAACTGTATAAATCTGAGATATTTGGATATTGTTTTGCTTCAGTGAGAGGACCCAAGAAATTAATTATGTTAAAAGACATGCCTAGCAGGGCATTACTTCTCCAAAACTGGCCTTCAGAGCAAAATTTAATTCCTCCTGAGAGCTGGCAGATGTTTTGTTATAAACATCCTCTAAGATCCTAAAATGCATACATTTTTTGATAATTTCAAATGTATAATTTGATGGAGGGATGGCAAGCCTAATTTAGATTTTCAAATTTCTAGTTCTTGTTGGTTTATTTTCCACCTGTAAAATGCAACACTGGATAAGAGACTGTCTGTCAATCAATTGAGGCACCCCTGATAACAGACTTTTGGGCCAATTGACAGGATGGCTTCAGTAAACATTCCTATTGAGAGATCTTCAATGAAATTTATCTCCTGCCTATTCCTGCTGTCAGAGTCAAGGCTACATGTGGAGAAATGCATAGTGGCAGTACATTTGCTCACTGTCAGAATATAGAATTCCTTTCTGTACTGAGTCCAAAGCACCATTTCCATGTTTCAAACACATTTACCAAAGGCAGCTCATCACAAAGCAAAATTGTCAAACTAGTTAAGATGAACAAAATGCAAATTAATGACCTCAGTAACCACTCTTTCCAGAAAGTGTAGGCTGTGTTTTCAGCTGGTAATTATCTAATCAACTCCATTCACTTCACTAATCAACTAATCAATTTCCACTCACTTTTTGAAAAAGTGAAAGCTGCTTTCTCCTTACCTTTAATGCAATGTTTCTTCTCAGAGAAGAAACAGAAATTGTTTGCTGCCACAATAACCTATATCTCACTGTACTTTAGGCTAGTTATGTGTTTCAAAAGAAATCCCAGTACAATGAGCAAGAGTAGAACTGAGGCTGATATTGTATGTAGAGTATGGCCAGGGAAAACCAGTACAGTTCTGAAGACCATTCCAGGACTCAACGTGGCTCAGAAAGGAACAACAGAATTTGCATTTTCAGCTGTGAAAGTGCTTCTATGGTCCTTCTAGATTTTGGTTCATGATATTGCCTTCTTCTAAATTAGCGCCTCCTTTTCTCTAAGCCTTCATAATGGAACTCTCTCACCTTGTGCTATAAATTTCCATTATTATTCCTAAATTAGGTACATAGTGCAAAAGGGAAATGAACAAAGAAATAAGTGAAGCCAAAAAATCCAACCTGTATGACTCATTATATGATACACAAACATTTTCTGCATCTCTCAGGGAATCTATTCAACCAAAAGAAAAATAAACTTTTTCTTAAAGTTGCAGAAGAGGTAGATAGTTTCCTCTGAATATGTTCCTGGCAGGCAGGTTCTAAGAAACCTTGTTCCAAGAATCCTGCAGGCTGAAAACACAGCTGTTCAGATTCACTGCTCTTACCTTTACGCCATGGATACTCCTACTGGTAAGGCAGGCTTACCGGGCAGACAAAATGACAGCTGGTCCATTTCTTCTCTTGCACATAAATCCCAATTAGAATAGGATTAAGATAAGTGGAAAACAACCTATTGACTGAACAACAAATCCTGCCTAACAAGGGGATATATGTGATTCAAACAATTTAAAATATTTAAAGTGGGTTTTAAATACTTTCTTAATAATAGTCACCTAAAAACAGAAGCAACATTCTAGAAACCTTCTCCAGGTTACCTCAATTTACTGGCTTAGATTAGGGAAAGACATGTTAAATACTTTTCCAGTCTGTAACTATATAAAATCCACAAGTAGGGTTTTTCAAAACACAATTTTCAAGCATAAATTTAGGACAATATTTTAGATAATAAAAATTCTAAGCAATGCAAACCCATTGATTTTAATTTGATCTTGAAATACAGATCTAATTCCTCCAGCCATTGAGTGTAGATCCCATTTATTTCACAGTAGATTCTGGCCCAAAACAGACATCCTTACTTCTGATGTAATCCATTGCTGCTTTGAATATTTTTCAAACATTCTGAAGTCCACCTACACACTTAAAATTTAAGATGAACTTCACAGAGGACAAAGGTAAAATAAGTTGGTTTCGGTTTTTAAAATGTTTGGTAAGGCAGGCTATACTAACTTATGAAAGCTTAAACAAAGACTGTCTCTCTATTGGCTTCTGCAGCAACAATATATTTATTTTCACGGGGTGGTTGAATTTATTCTCTTATCCATAAACCAAAATTACTTAAACTCCCATGTAATCTGTCTCTTGATACACCTCAATATACTTGCCTTTGAACTTTGCATTAACTTTAATATTTTAATTTTTAAAATTTCAGATGCTGAACAAGCAGAGCATATATTAATATTTTAAAAATAGAAATTAACTCTTCACTGGAGATTAAAAATGGGATCTTTGCAAGTTTCAACAAAACCTCGGCGTGGATCAGAGTATAAAGAAAACAGTAATGAATCCTTAATCCCCAGTGCAGAGGGGGGAAATCTGCTTGTGTATACAGAGGAGTGATGACATACTAGAAAGGAGGAAATTGAAATTAAATATTTGTTTCTATTGAATTATAAGGCTGCAATTTCACCATCAAGTGTTCAATTCTGTAGCAACTTATAATTTGCTAATAATGAGCTTGATTTACCATTAAGCTTCAGATCACTGCACCAACATGTAAAATATACCCTGTCACAAATCCTGCTGAGTTGAGTCATATCAGTGAATTAGCAGGAAAAACCCAAACATGCTGACTGACTCTTCTGCTGGTGCCCTTACAAAGACTTAAGTTACGTGATACTGAAGGTAACAAAGGGATTCCAGATTCACATTACACCTTTATGCTGTTTGATTTGCTAAGAATTCTTTCCACAACTGGATTTTACTAAGGCAGTTCCACTTGTTCTGCAAGTCTCCCAGATTGATTTTGGATGGCTGACTCTCACTCAGGTAAATGGAAAGGTCAAAATGTACACCATCCCTAAAGGCACAGAATGCTGTTTTCAGCAGAATTCTGCAGCAAGTCAACTGAATAAAAATCCAGCCTGAGAGCCACCAGCATTTTAGATTCATCTTGGTAACACTGCAGTGATGATCCTGAAATCCTTACTTAGACAAAGCTTCCCCTGAGTCCCAGATAGCTGACCAGTAATTGCACAGATTAACACTTGCATTTAATGAAAGACCTGACTGCTTAAAGTTTATCTTACTTCAGGTTAGCAGTTCTAAAGCTCTTCCAGCTATGAATACAGCTTTTCTAAAAATTTCACCTACAAAACTAAATTGAAACAGCCATCTCAAAAAAACTCCATGCCATCTACAATGCTAATATTACAACAGGTCAAAACATACTGGTTAAATAAGATAAGTAATTTAAATAATAAACTTTATTAGTTTAAATAAATTTAATAAGTCTAAAATATCTGTTTATCATCAGAAGCATAGAAAAAGAAAGGAAAGATAAACAGGAACATAATAAAAGTTTACTTCAAGCATGGTCCTGTAAGAGTCTGTTTTGGGCATTTAACAGTTAAAGAAGCAGTGGCACGCTAACCGAGCACATTAAAACAAAGAGTTGGCAGCTCCTGAAGGAAAAGAGCTTGTGCTCCACTGTTCCAACTTGTCAGTCAACTCATGCCAGCACTCTCCCTGTCTGCCTCTTCTCCACACCCTCATTACATGTGTCTGTCTGGACTGATCTGCTCATCTGTTCAGGGACTCTTCTGACAAGTCAAAAATTCTGCCTCTTTCTGCTCTGGAATTGGATAAAATCCCCCCAGCTTTTTTTTTTTTTTTTTTGTAGCCCCACCAGGAGGTTTTTTGCTTATGGTCTCATTCTGTTTGCCTTCACTACTTGTCTGTTTTTGATTTGTAGAATGGAGGAAGCCGAATTGCTGAAAGAAAGATTCCAGGCCATAACAGTAAGTGCCCATGGTTATAATTCACTATTTAAAAAAAAAAAAAAAAAAAGCTTAGAAGTAATATTAGTAATGAGCTGCTGTGTGTTTGCTGAATAATGATTTAGCTCAGGACAGAAAAGGAAAAGACTTTATGTCTGCTTGAAATTGTTATTTAATTCTAGTTTATAAGATATTGCTTTAAGACAGCTAAGTTGACTCTACTGACTTTATTATGGGTTGTATTGGTTGTATTGCACCTTAAAATTAAATTCAAAGCAGTGAAAGTATGTGTGCAAATCACTACTGGACAGTCTAAAACACACATTACAGAATGTTTGCCTGAAGGTCAGAAGGCAGCTAGAGAATTCCAGAACAAATCAATTTTTACATTTCACAATGTAAGATTAAAAATTTTTCATTTGCACTGTGGAATTAAATACAAGTTCTGAATTATTAATGATCTGTCATAAGTATTGCTGTCAAAAGTAAAAAAAGGACAAGCTTGGATTAAGCAAACTCCTACTTGTCAGTTTTCAGAGGACAGATTCAGTGAAGTTTTTATGCTGGAGACATTATAAAACATTTTCAGTTTCTCTTCTAAAAGGAAATCTGAGTGATGATTTCTAGTGTGTAAAAGGAACAACTAAACAATTTTTAAAGTAACACAACCTGATGTTATAAAAATTGGCTGAAGTCAAATCCTCCTCTGATTTGATCTCCAACTGAACTTATTCAGTTACAAAAGACTTAAACTGAAACAAATTTGGCCCTTTGAGATGAAAGGAAGCCTCCAGAAGGATCACTCACTCTCTTAGTTAATAATAAATAATGGAAAAATATGTATTTGTCACACTCCTAACATGACAGAGTAGTTGTGAAACTCTACTAGCAGAATAAATGGTGGGCAGAATTTAAAACTACCTTATTGGAATCAAAATAAATGTAAGAAGGCATAACTAGAAATCTATGGGAATCTAACAGGTTGGGTTAATTCAGTTGAGTTTTAATTATGGCATTTGATAAGAGCCAACAGGACCATTTATTGTATTTACTTGGAGCCTGATACAAGCCCACAATAAGGTAATTTGAAATGTTTTAGAGGGTTTAGAGTACATTTGTTTGTTTAACTGCAATGTTGCCTGAACCAGGGTCAGAACCTGGACTTTGTCTCTAGTGTATGGACTCAAAAGATAACAACAATTTTGGCACTCCAGAGAAGCCCAGGCCTCACAATGTTTTATGCTCCCTGGGATCCAGGGGCAGGAATGGGGCAGCACTGTTGGCTGATGAGGACTCCTATGAACATACTGAGGCTGGTGTCCTCCAGCTGCAGCTTTGCTTCCAAATGAATACTGGAGCAGGTATTTTTTTAAGAAAGTGGGCCAGCTTCCAGTGTCTAGCATTAGAAGAAATAGTAAATCATATTTGGGTTCTGCCTATGACTTCGTTTATTACACTTAATGTGTCAAGGAGCAATGTGCTCTCTACTTTCATCAATCCAGAGCATTCACTTGGAGTGGTCTGACTGCAGAAATGCAGTAGCCTGAATAAGGTGAAGTTATCAGCCTTAACAAGCTGCAGTAAGAGTTGTCCAGGGAAACAACACCCTGCAATTACAATAGCAAGCTCCTCCGTGGCTCTGGGAGGTTTGGCTCAGGTAAAGTACCTGGGAATTTCAAGTGCTACCTTCCAGATATTTGGTGTACAGGATCTAACAGGATAGCAAGGGGCACTCCAGCAGTCAGCAACTGCACCTGCACTGAACCTTGTTGGTTTCTGTTGTCAAATACCTGTCTCCTTGACAGCAACACAACCAGTAGGAGTTTTCAAAGTCTTTTGCAAATCTTTTCTCCCTATAGCAAACAAAAAGGAAAACATGATTATTGTTTTCGTTCATGATGTTGTTATTAAATGTTTTGATGCTCCCACGGCTCTGAAAATGAAACTTTTTCCTTTGTTATGTGGCTACCACCTGCTGCTGGTGTACCTAGAATATAAAAGCAAAAAATAAAATGCCTTTATTTTGCTAGAAAGACTTTCACACCTTAAAATATGAAAGATTTAATACTTTTGATGTTTAATGGGTCTTCATGTCTGGAAAATTACATGAAAATAAAAATACATTAGTTAAAACATTAGCTGATTCATGGAATTTGACAGCATGTGGCATTTACCAGGGGACCAAGACCACCATCTTTGGCACCACTGTAGAAAAGCAACACAAACTAATGGACTTGGCAGACAAGACATTTCACAAGTCACTGCCCTGTGGATGCCATTCCCTTTCTTACAGACAGATCCAGTCTAGAACACAATTCATTCCAGTGCACAAAAGTCAGGAAAGAGCCCACATGTTTCAGCAGGAGAGAAAATTAATACCAAGTCTTACCTTGCACTGATGCACAACAGAAAGGAGTGGCTGAAGATGCTCTGTCATAAAAAGCAAATCCTGTTCACATTAACAAGAGCACAGGAAGAGAGGATTCAAGGACTTCTGCCAGCAACATGATCATCTGCAGGGGCAGAGCACAAGGTTTAATAGAAGCATGGCTCCCTTTGCTATCCAGGAGTAAACTTTTCTTCCATTAGATGTACAGTCAAAACCTCATAAAGCAAGACATGATGTGCAGACAAAGCATAGCAGAATGCATGGTAGAAAGTGTTCTAACAGGTTTTTAAAGTTATTTTGGCACGCAAGGTTCAAAAGGAACTTCTTAGCTACTGGAATTAGTCTAAACTATATAGATATATAGACTGACAAATAAAAGACAATCCATTTCAACTGATTTAATCTGGATAACTGTGTAATGTATATTTAATACCTACTGGAGCATGCTAGAACACCAAAGGATACAAGGAGAAAATTTTCAGAGAAAAAACTTTGGACATAGAAGAAACATGGACCTCTGGAAAAAAACAGGCAAAGGTTTCTTTACTGAATAGGTTCCTTATAATACAGTTAGTTTAAAATACCCTAATTTATGCCTTTATATTCAGGTTTCTTTCTGCACAGTAGTTTATGTACAAATACTCATTTCAGACTGCCCAAACTCTTATTACATCACCACTGGTACAAAAAAGAATACTCAAATTGACTTAAAATATTTTTTATAGTATAAAGCAAGTAAAAGTTTATTCTCTGGCAAAGAATCTTATCCAGAACTTTAGTAAAGACAAAAAGAGTTTTCCTTAAGAATTGTAATAATCTGTAAACACAAGTTCTTGTCACACTGGTCATCTAATGATAGGTTATTTAAAGGCCATTCATACCATGAGATCCTTACTTTCAAAGTAAGGAAAAGTGTGAAGATCAGAGACCAGATATTCTGTCTTCAAAATAAGGTCTGGCTAAGAAAAATCCAGCATAGCAGTTTTTGGATAAAGGCTCACACAAGGGTCATTGCAGAAAAATTACATATTGTAGTAATCCTAAATCTGTAACTTTGTTTATTGTATTAAAGAGCATCGGCAAAACCACAAAACCACTGCAGAGATAAAAATAGCATGTATTTTGAGGAAAGAGCCCCACCTGTTCTGTTTGGAGTATTAAAAAGGCAGACTAACACCATCAAGGAAAAATTGTAAAGGGGTTATAAATAACTGCTATACTTTGCAGACTGTGAGAGATCATTGACACTGATGTTCACCTACAAAACCCCAGCACAGTATCAGCAATGCCTGGCCAGCCTGTGTCCTGCACTTGGTCCCCATAAAGCTGGGTGGCTTCTTCCACTTCCTATCCTATCCTTCAGAGAAGGACCCTTAGAGCCTGTGGCCCCCCTGCTAATTTCTCATTTCCAGTACCAGTGAAGTGATTCAGCCAAGCACACCACAGCTCTTCCTGTTTCCAAATCCCAGATCCTAGGGAAATGGTGGAGAACAACTCCCAGCCTCATGTCCAGCACTTCCTTACTGACTTTCTCCAGCCCTTACACACAGCTGGTTCCACAGGTGGGCTGAAAGGGTGAGGCTCTTCCTCTCTCCGTGAAGAGGTTAACCCCTTCCTAAACCATACTTGTCTGAAAACAGACTCTTCATTGAAAATGTACCACTTTTTAACAGAGCCAAGCTGTTCTAATTGAAAGGAAAGAAGGATTAGCCTTCAGTCAGCAAACATTTCTGCACAGCACAACAGAAGATTCCATTTACTTCCCCAAAATGTATCAAGAGACAAGTTCAAATATTTCTTGATTGGCATATGGCAAGCTGCCATGCCCAACAACAGAATTTTATAGCATTAAGGCTGGCCAAGACAATAGCCTATTAATACACCTTATTAAAGTTACTTTCCTTTGGCATGATTTCTTTCCCCCTGGCTGCTGAGGACACAAGGTACTAAATCAGTGTTTGGCCTCACACAGAGGAGCCACAAGGTTATTCCATGTGACAGTGCTATCCAAAAACAGGAGAGACTCAAGCATTGCCAATGTTCAGACATTGCTCACCCATTTCCTTTTTTCTCTAATCTGTAATAAAAAGGATTAAGGTAGCACTGGGATAGACCAGCACTACACGAGGTTTTTCCTTCTAAAGATCAGTAGCCATGAAAACAGCCTGAGCACAAGCAAAATTTTTTTTTTTTTAAATTGAGAAAACAACATGTATTAAGTATATTACATTTATCTTTTCCCATCTTTACCATTATTTGACTAACAGAATACATTTCTAAGTCTCTGTTTATTCCTGTTTATTTCAGCTATTAGCCACAGGATACATAAACTCAGTGCTGGATTCACTGACAGCCCATTTCATCTAGTGATGTATCACAGCTGCTCAGTGTAGACCATGCAGACTCTTTCCTCTCCTAAACGATGCGTGGGCTGCCTTAGGAATTTTGGTCAGGACCCATTTTTAGTCTCACTCTGCATGTACAATTTTGCTCAGCTGTACTTTCTTCCTGTTTTTGCCCCCTACCCTAAGACCACCCCCAAGACTAAATAATTTTTATTTTGCATCATCCCTCCTTTGTGGTCATTAACACATTTAAGTGTACTTTGGAGAAGGAACATTGGAAACCATACCTGTGTAGGATCAAGTTATTGCTGCAAAGAATTATGCACTGCCTAAGCACCACATAAGCTTTATAATAAGGCTTTATTTGCATGGATTGATTTCACCCTACTGAACAACACTTACATAATAATTTTATTAACAAGTAATTTCTCTAAACAAAGTTTTATTGTTCTTAATTTGTAGGACAAAAGAAAACTGCAAGAAGAAATTACACAGAAACGTCTAAAAGTAGAAGAGGAAAAAATGAAACACCAGCATTTAAAAGTAAGTAAAGTGTTAGATTTATGTTACTAAAGATAGCCTCAAGTCATACAGCAGGAATAAAGGTTGGGGATGTTGGAATGCAAATCTTCATGCATTTAAGTCGTGCTTTTACTGTCAAATTTTCACAGCTTTGTGGAGTCTTGCCAGGACTCCATTTGACTTTAATAAGCATCACTCTTTGAAAAAAATTACACTAGGGAGTTAATGTTACTTGATCACTTACATGGCATAAAATGAGATCATAACCAGGAAAAACTCACAAATGAAAATTAAGCTTCACATTTTAGACTGGGTGTGTTCACTCCCTAATCCCACAACAGCAACCCCACTTGGTACAGGGTGCAGCAAAATAATGAGGTCTAATTGCATTTTTTCCTAGAAAAAAAAAATCCACCCTATTTATTTGACTGTAGGCTTTTGTCAGCTTGTTTAATTATTCTTTAGTAAAATAATGCAGAAATAATATATAATAATGCAAAAATAATATATTTTTGAATATAAAAATAATTCTTTTTATATTCAAAAATATATATATATAAATGCTACAAATATTGTTCTCAAATATGGCCTAGTAAACTCAGGATTACAAAGTCCAAAGATATGAGAAACCTAAAGCCCCACCTCTGTAGAGAACTGAAATTGCAATGATCTCTACCCAACACAACTATTCTTCGAATGTTTATAGCAGTTTGGCAGCATGTGACATTTAGAGAGATGAGACAAAATCTATGCTTCTAGAATATGCAAGACTTGGTATTTTACATACACTTTTCATTATGTGAGCAGATAAACAGTCTCAAGAAAGATATATTGAATCTAACACCAGGAGTGTGGTGTATCTCCTCCAGCAAATGTGAGAGAAGCATATTTAAAACAGATTCCTCTTCAAAACAGACACCAGAGTCTGAGTTTCATCCACCCTTTTCTTTTGTGTCAAGCCAAAAACATGAAAAGCCATGATAAACTAGTTCACTGCGCCAGGCAAACCAACATGCAGCCATGCCCAGGTTTTATTGGAAGCTAGCTACTCCAAGGACAGGCTTGGCCATTTGTGGAATGTCTTGTCTAAAAGGGAGGGGAATATCTTTTCCAAATCCTGTAACCTTTGAGTAGCAAACATGTGACTCCATCATGGTACACGACTACATCGTGTACTGAAAGTTTTATTTCAAGTTTCCATGTCTATAAATCCAGATGACTCTTTTGCCCTTCTTTATAGAGGGATAAACTGATCTGTTGTAGACAACCAGCTAATCCTCACTACTGCTGTGTGCAGACAGAGCCCTAGGGCAGTTTCCTTACAGACTTAGTACATGTTCATAGCTAAAATTAATAGGTTCAGTGGAGTTTTAAAAGTTAAGAAAGCAAAAACCAACATTGCACTTATTCTGAAAAAAATTTTATGAAGTGTTTAGAGAAGCTAAAACACTCCTGGAAAAATACTACAGAAATGGTTTTGCTTTGCAGGAGAACAGAGGATGTGATTTCTCTGCCTGTTGTATGAGAAATCATACAGAAAAGCTTTTAAATTACATCAGCCCTATTGCATTTACAAAGTAAAGCAAGGATCTGTTGAGGAAATTATTCACTTGGAAAAGAAGAATCAAGCATACATTTAAAGATACACTTCAAATATATACTTACATACACATGTATGCTGTATAAATACATACATATCATTAGTTATTTGGAGCACACAAAACGTAGACTACTTTTTCCAGCTCAGGAATACAGGCACCTAATATCAAACACAACATTAGTACACGAACATCTTTTGCTTTATACCCCAGAAGTTTTGTCCCTTAATGAACATTCTTGCTTCAGACTAATTCAGGTATTTTGGAGTCAAACAACAAAAGGATCCAGTGCATGAATTGCTTTAAAACCGATTTAGACTTCTAAAACATTTAAACACTGCAGTAAATTTCATTAAGGGGTCATTTCCCTAGCAATTCAGGCTGATTCCACCCATTTATACACATACCAGTTGTGTGCATGGTGAAATCCAGTGCTCCATGATCTATTAACACAACTCACACCTGTCCCCTAGGAAACTGTTGCAGGTTAGTAAATCTCACTGCCAGAGATGTTCTTGTTAGATGGATAGCACTATCCTGTTCCTCATTTAGTCCTTCCTATTTATAATCCTTAGCAACAGATTTACCAAAAGGTTGTTGGTTTGTGGTTATTGTTTTGTTTGTTTGTTTTTTTATTGGAGCTTTTCTTTGGTATGTTTTTTGTTTGTTGCCTAAAAAAGGAAGTTCTGTCTTCCATTGCTGCAAATAGGAATCCCTGCTCTGGCTTCCCAATTACTTTGTTTGCTGCCCCCAAGTAAACTTCTTACTAGAAATACACGAGGCCTCATGACAGATCTTAGTTTTGGTAGAAGTGGAGAAGGAACATTTATTCCATACATGTGCACTTCTCTCAAAAGAAGTGAAGGGCATGAAAGCAAATACACTTGTCTGGACAGGGCTTCACAGAACTGCAAGGGGTGTTGGGGGCTGCTAGTGTGGGTGCAGAAGAAATTTTATCCAGTATTTCTAGATGCACCAACAACTAACCCTTCCTTCTACCTGGAGTCCTTCTCACTGAAGCGACAAGGGAAAGGACCAGACAGAATTGTTTGAAAAGTGCAGTCAGTACTGATTTGCATGTACTTTCTCAGAGCTTTCACAATTTAGTTTATTAATTTTCAGGCTTCTGACATGCCTGAACTCCATTAGTGCTAGCTTGTAGGTGCTCATCACACACCTCCTCCTTCTAGTAGTTAAAAGTGTTGAACCACTTTTTTTTTAAAAAAAATGTGAAATTTATTTATGCCTTCCCCAAAATGTTCTAAGGTAAATTGACATACTCCTGGGAGAGCAAGACTCACAAACTGAAAATACGTTTGCTTTCCAGTGAAGGATGACTGTCTCAATGCTAGTCCAGCCTTGTTAAGGATGGTAGTGGAGTTATACCTGGAGCACACACTGTAAATTATTCACAGAATCTGCAAGATATTGTCATGGTACTTTTGATGTGACCATGAACCACAAAACAAAGTGATTATTTTCCAGCACTCTGGCCCTTCCCAGGATTTTATCACATCACAGTGAACAAGTGTCCCTTTCTCTTAACACACGGAGCCTAATGGAAAATGAAAGTGCTTTCATGACAGTGCTATAACACATGCACAACCTGGTTCTGAGCAAGAGACATTTTGTCATGGAAGGAAATGTTAGACAGCAGAAAGAAAACCTGCCAGGCCCAAAGCAGCTGCTCCTGCACTGGCTCGTGCTGCTGCCTGGATGGAGCAGACCTGAAACCCTCATTTATTCAAAGGTTGTTTCCAAACTACACAATGTGTCATTCTTTCAAAAATGGCTAATTAAATGAAAAGATTACATGGCATTTAGTTGGGAGTAGCAGCAAACTGCTCTAGAAACATGCAAAAATAACACTATTGTGTTACACTTGTATTTAGGGAGTTTTTCTCTTGGGCCGAACCCTATGCAGACAGAAGCTTTTGTTGATTTCAATACATGATATTGGTTTCTAAGGTCTACAGTGACAGCCCCACTCTAGATCTTACCAGGAATTATCAATTTATTTTTGGAGACAAGTGCTAGGCTAACACTGTTCCAGCCAAGATGAAAACCTCGCTTTTCTAGAGGCCCTATTTATCATTAAAATCTAAACAGCTTGATAGAAAGGGAATTAATGACCATGTGCCCTCCAGCTTGAGAATACAGTATTTTGTGGTCAGTAAGAATTGTGCCAACACTAGGCTACCTGCATCTACCAGATAATGTAAAAAATGTCCTATTAAACTCTGCATTTATTTCATTATAGCCTAAAACACAACTACCAGGAAGTGCTGCAAAGTGATTATACAGACAGAGTCAAGGCTCAGGACATCAGTTTTCAACAACCTGTGCTTACCAAGATTTCCTGGGATCTATGCTGAGAGACACAGAATACTGTCCTGCAGGCAAAGGCAACTGTAAACATTGCTCTTACATCCCCCAAGTAAAAAAAATTAAAAGCACCATGGAGTGCACAGACTTCTCAGCCAGCCTGTTTTAGACACACTTTCTATGACATTATATGTCAAGTGGAAAATTGCTTTTGACTGCAATAAGGTCCTACATATATATTCCTCTGCCAGTTGGGCCTCAGTAACAATCTCATGGAAACTACACAATAAATAGAAAAGTGCAGGAAGCAGCAGTTGAAGTGACTCAACTCAGGATGCAGGCAGGGATTCCAACAGCTCTTGCCAGCAGCACTGAGGTTAATGCAGCAGTGCTGGGCACACTCTGCCTCAAGCAGCAGTAGTCAAAAGTCAGTGTAATCTGCATCCACATCCTGCAATTAACAGAACTGTATGGGGGGAGAAAACCAAAAACTTAATATGGCAATTAGACAGCTCAAGGAATCTAGATTATAACTGGGACATTCATAGTTAATTAAAGACTTTATACGTGTGCTCCTTTTTGCCTGTTGAAAGAGTATTTGTAAAGAGTCCCAACTCCTTCCCCAAGGCAGCAACTGCATTTATACCCCTGAGTTAGACTGAAAGGAGTAAAAAGAGAGCAAGAAAGTTGGCATGGCTTACAAGTTTCAGCCTGCAAATATGAACCTATCTCTAAGAATGTTTTTTTTATTTTACCAGGAGTATTTTTGAGAGCTCTGATGACTTTCAGGTATCACCTTTCCTAGTGTAAAGCAGCTGTAGGAAGCAATCCGTGCATACAACTGTATTTTTCAGAATTTGAAAACACAGCTGAGAGAGATACACTTACCTGTGCACATACAATACACCCATTTGTAAGCCACCACTGCATAGAAAAAACTCCACAGGCACTAACCAGGTCAGGACCTAAATACCTAAGCTCTGGATTGCCCCTGCAGCAGCAAGTCTAAATACACAGCAGGTCTGTGTATTTAGCAGGTCTGAAACACTAACCAGGCACCAGCTGCCCATGCTCCACCTTTCCACTGCCCCTCTTACCCCACACATCTTCACCAGCTGAAATGTGAGTTCACTACCATAAGTACACAAGATCCTTTTAATTTCCAGGGGTAGCATTGCATCCCTAACTCCCTAGAGATCTCTTACTCCTATACAATCTTATTTACAGTAACTTCTCGTCCTTTATACCTCCTTCCAGAAGCTTTGCAATGCCAGGACCCCAGAAATTAAGGCTATTGAAATAAAACTGTTGTGCTTCTGACTGGAGCCTTTCACATGAGTCTGTTGTATGTATGGTTGCACAAGGGGTTTGCTTTATTGAGGACACACAAACCACTGGATCCACCTACCCATATTAATCTGCTATGGATGGTAGCTGACATACTCTACTTTTTTGTTGGATGAACTAATAAAATGGGATATTGTTCCTAAAGATTTTGCTTTTAAGTCAATCTCAAAACAACAAAAAAAAAAAAGTATTTCTCTTCCAGTGGCACTCACTGCGGTCAGGTTGCCTCACGCTGGATAGATCACAATGCTATGGATCACATCTGTGGCATCAAGACAAATACAGCAAATGGGTAAATATCCTAGCATTCACTTACTTGTCTATTTTTCCCCATCAGAAAAAGGCCTTGCGAGAAAAATGGCTCTTGGATGGCTTTAGTTCTATGACTCCAAAGGAAGAAGAAGAAATGCAAAAGCAGAATCAGGAGGACCAACAACGGACTCGTGAGCTGGAACAAGACATTTTCAGGTAGGGAAGTACCCCTGCCCTTGTGTCTCGGTTAAAATGGTCCCATTTTACAAGTCCTATCATAGTTTGTAAAAGATGAAAATATCAACAAGTGCTAAACACACTCAGAATAAAACAATTCTTGTCATGTCTTCTAGGCAGTCAGAATTAGAGAATACAGAATGCAATTTTCCATACTGTAAATTGTAACAAACTGCACAATAACTATATTGCAGAATATTTGTTTCTCTAATTCCAGATATTTTTCTATGCTGTATTTTGTAGTTGTAAGCACCAACATATGGGGCTTACTCTAAGAGAGCAATTGTTGAATCAGAACTTTAAAATAACAATAAATTTTGAAAGTTCTCCAGTTTTACTAGGCCCTGGCACAGCCTTTAATACCTTTAATACTTCCGTCATAACAGCACTTCGGAACATGACAGGCTCCCTAGCCCCATTAGTAACACTTATCTTCAGTTTTCTATGTGTTTTGTACTCAATTTAGTGCCAGAAACCTGCTCTAGCAAAGTTCTTTTTTTACCTTTCAGTAGAGATGTTTCTACAAATCTCATCAACTAGTGCTTCCCTATCACACAGGACTACCATTTAACTGCAGAGACAGTCTCATGAAAGACTCTTACTGACCATGGACATGGTTCCAGGTGCTTATTAGCTCCAGTTAGCCCTTCTCAAATACCTCAGAGCTGTGTACACAGCCAGCTCCTTCCCTGGGTCCAGACATACTGACTGGTACTACCTCTTAGCACCCACAGAAAAGGTGAAATGTTCCTGTTCCTTTAGATTCTGGAAAGATTCATCATCCTTTTTCAAGGCTTCTTCCTCTATTTCAATTTAATAACATTTTTCTTTCTACTTTGCTTCCACTGCCCTCCTACACACACTCTTGGTAAAGCTGTCACCAAGATTACCTCCTCTGGTGATCTCCCATTCTCTTCCCTCCTTCCCTCTTCACTCCATCTCTGACACAGATAACAATTCTCTTGGCTGACAGGTAGCAGCCTTGTGTTAGTTTGTCCTATAATTATGCTGACTTCTTGCTCAAAAGCACTTTTTCTCTGCAGACCATCTTCGTACACACCTCTGTAGGATTCATTGTTGCAGTGGTAAGAGGTAGACAGCAAGCCCTGAAAACATCCCAGGAGACTGTCATTTTGAAGGCATGCAAGAGGGGCCCATAAGACAGTGTGAATGCCAGAAAAGAACAGTATCTACAGCTAGAATGGGCTAAGGAGCAACAAGGAAATGGTGCTGAGCAAGCATTTCCCCATCAAACTGCTGGAAATTCAGCCCTTCTCTTAGTAGTGAGAGGAAAGATTGGATTCAAAGTTCTGTTGACCATGAGCAAAGCCTGAGCTAAGAATTTAGGCAGGTTTATCCACATGTCTTTTGCTACAAATTAAATTTCCTACCACTTCCTAATAGCTGTTTAGCAAGGGCATCTAGAAAAACATTCACATTGCCTTTCAAATAGCATTACATCTTGTGTATAGACACCCAGGCCAGTTTCAAACCAGCCAGCAGTGATACAGAAACCTAGGAATAAAGTCCACTAATAAATATAAAATATGCATCATACAGTTCTTGCACAGTGCTTTTGCTACACCACAGTTATCACCAAAGCTAACAAAAGCCTGTCTGACCTTTGATCTGCCCTGTAAATCAAACATTGCTAAACCAATCATGTAGACATGCCATACAGTAGAAATAACAGAGAAAGGCTCAGTAGAATTCTTTCTTCTAAGCATCTGACTATTAAAACTCACTTGATTTGGAGATAATCGGTTCACTCTGTTGATTATTCTGTGTGTGTTTTGTCTTCAGTTTAAAAAATTATGAATCACTTTAAAGACTCTTTGATTACTCTTAGACAAGTCATTTTTTTCTCTCTGCTGAGAGGACAATTGCAATTGTTGGCAGATTATTTACAGTAGTGGCATGGGCCTTGCCATCACCTTCCTAAATGGGGTCTCTGTTTTGAAACATTCTTTACTTGAGTGTCAAATTGAGCTGGTATATGTCTGCTAATCAGTTCAGATTTGAGCACTTTTTTTATAAAAGGGAGAAGCTCCATTTTTTGTATCAATGACAACACAGTGAATAGCAAGCAGCCTGAGCCACCTTGGAGATAAATGGCTGAATGCTTCGGTTACAGACAAAAAATTGCATTTACATTATCTGTCCTATTTACCCTCTATACATGTTGGAAGCTTCAGTGAACCAAGTGAGTACATCCTTGGTCAGGGTACCAGCTGAATGAAGAATTAAGAGTCCTGCTCTCTCACTTAATCTTCACCTAATAACACTCATTCTTGATGGAATTAGTTGCTAAACAACATATTTAAAAATGCAAAACATCTAAGGTCTATTCAATTGCTTGTAATGTGATGCATGAAAGCAGACTCAAGGCTATACTACAGAGCTACTAAAGCATTTGACTCACCTCAAAACATGTGAGGGCTTGCTAAACTGCCTTTTCCTCTCAGTCTAGAATTCTTCACGGTGGTATCTTCCTATCTGCTTTTCATTCTCAAGCAATTTATTTTTTCCCCAGGGTGGCAGTGATGCCAACTGCAGCAGATCAGCTGGTGGCCAGCAGCATCCAGGCAATCTCCCTAGATTTTCTTAATTCAGCTCTTACTTTGGCAGAGAAACCTTGCAATTAGTGTCTTGACTTCTAAGGTTTCTTCTTTCATCCTATACTACACCTCTATACTACTTGTTTTCCCCTCTCAAATAATCCGTGCTACTTGAAAAGAGGACAAATATTCAAAGGACAGATTTAATACAGTAGCTGCGTCATACTTCCATTTCTCTCCTAAAAAAATGCAGCACTGTACAAAAGGTAGTTTCATATAATAGCTAGAATAGTTGCCAGACCCTTTCAAGACAAACCGTGATATAACTTCATAAAAATGTGATTGACCGAGAAGCTTCTAGACACTTAAACACACCAGAAAGATCCTGGCCTGGCTTTTCAACAGCATGATGTTATAGGGCTTCTATTTCTTTCAACTATACAAATTACATCTCTTTTAGAAAATTTCTTCCCACAAATTCCAGAGTGCACACTCACAACATGCTCTGAAATTCAATCATAAAATCTGTTTTTGCAAGCACAAGTGCAAAAGAGGTATTTAGAGTCTAGATGCAATTCCCACTACAGGGGTATGAGAATTTCTCTCTAAACCCACTGACTATTGAATCAGGTCTCTTAATTACCATATAAAGTGGGTATTAGTATGGGTGTGAGAGAATATATAAACTGTAATTTGTTTCTTGATCACCCAGGTGAATACATGGTTGTTTATAATCTTTGATTTATTTAGGATTGTGTTTTCTCTTTTTCCCCCAACTCCCTTTTTTCAAGTATCTCCAAGATTTTTCCTCCTCTTCTTACACCTGTGTGTCTAGGAGTGTTTAGAGCCAAGACTGAAATAAATCCACAGTATAAGTTAATGATTTTTCAGCTCATTATGCTTCTGTGAGTTTTTAATGATTTTCAAAGTATGAGAATATTGTGCTCAAGACTCATCTAAAAATAAACATGTCAATAAAAATAAAACATCTCAATATATTAAACAAAGACTGTTCCATAAGAAGTGCGAAAATATGGCACGTGGTCATTACCTTCTTTTATAGCTGTCCAAAAATATTAATCCCCCTTGTAAAAATTTTTAAATTTTAGCAGTGTAATCAGTATCTTTGATCAGGGTTCTAAAGCCATCTTGCAGAGCTCAGGTCCGAAGTGTGAGCAGCTTTTAAAATTTTTTTTTTAGCTTTTACTTTCATTCTGAAGGGTTGTTTTTTTCCCACGTATCTGTTCTGAGGTCTGTGATACCTTTGTATATCAAAAGAGAGATGTTGTCACCAACAGAAGTCCACATAGCACCCTGTTAGTGTAGCTCTACATATCTGAGTTTAAATAGGGCAAGAGCCATAATGATAATTCAGATTCCTCAGCCACAAAGAAGGAAATCAATAATGCTAATCTGTCAACCTGCATTCAGCTTTTCTAGACTGATTACTTTAAAGGGATGGCAGACTTTAATCATTCATGGTGACTTTGTGCAATACTGTGAATCCTAGCACATAGTAAAGAAGTCAAAAATACAAAAAAACCAACACTTTTTTCCCTCGAGGTTATCAGCCAACACTTTTATAACCCTGTCTGTTACTTGCTCTCAGGTCATCTAGTTGTAACTATTCTGACTGCTCTCAGCAAAAGGTGGTATCAGTTGCAGCTGTTTAAAAAAAATTAGAAGGCGTATTTTACTCAAATATGGAAGCTTTTGGAATTTCCTTTTTTTTTTTTTTCCCTTAAAGTTAAAAAAAGATCTTTTAAAAAGAGCCAGGAGACTAAAGTTATACAGCATTAACCTGCAGTATAAGACATTCATTTCAAGCCCCACTTCAGAGTTAAATCTGCAGTTAGATTCTAGATCTTCATGGAAAATTGACTTCCCAACTATTCAGCTAATAAGACAAATTCCATTTAAAGCCCAACAAATGTGCACTTATTCAGAAAAGAGTAGTCTTGATTAGAAAGAATAAAAAATAGGGTACAGGACACCTGCTTAAGTCACTGCCTTACTCAACAGAGGAAAATTTGACCAAGATACTTGACTCTAGCAGTGTTCTTTATACCCAGACAACCAGGAATAGCTTTCTTCCTCTCTGACACAGAGATTCAATTTTTTATCTTGGACCTTTCTGTCTAGAAGTGTTTGTCATACACTAAGAAAATAAAAGCTCTGATCAGGAAAAAAGATACCTTAATCACTGCACTCAGCTTTAATATGCAAGAAACCATAAAACATAGACTTAAAACATAAGAAGGGCAGGGAAGGGAGTTGCAACATACAAACCTACAGCAAGTGTCAATAGCCCAAAAGAAATTTTTACTTCTGAGCCTCAGTATTCCTTTCACATAACAATAAAAGTTTTTAAAATAAAATAGATAACCCATCAGCCAAGTCCTAACTGGCAAAATGGTTCATGTTTAAATGTGGAAGGCTTTGTTTGTTGTTGGGTTTGGGGTTTTTTCTTTTTAAATGAAAACACTATTTCACACCTTTTTCTCAATGTGTCTGAAATCATAAATTGATCCCATATAAGAGCAAAGTTTGTCAAGGTAAGTAGAACCATCCCTACTAATGTCCATATTCCCAATGCATCAACTCCACAGTGTTCTCTGCCTGCTATTAAATCAAATGCAACTGTGCTTGCAGACTGGAGAAGGAAATTGAGGCTCTGGAAAGACAAGAAATGGAAGTCTCAGCTAAGGAAGAAGCAATTTTAAAGAAACTGAAGTCTGTTGAGAAAACAACAGAAGACATAATAAAGGTTAGTGCTATATTATTCCAGAAATAGAATTTATTACTTAATCATCATCATCATCATATCCAGGGAAAGTGGAACTAGCTGGATCCCATGAGTGGTCATGAGCTTTTGTCTGAAGCAACAGCAGTTCAAACACCAGAGGGGTCAAGATGTTACATTGTTTAAGTGCCCAAAAGTCTCCATTTGCTTATTTATGGGGGTGGGGGAGCAATTCCTATCTTTACTCATCTACAGCACATCTCTAAAAACAGCACTGCCACTGACACCCAGCAACTTTGCATCTCAGCCAGAGACAGACAGACCATGTACGGACCAGGTACAGAGGCTGGTCTATTCATGCTCCTTCAGGTGATGTGCCCAGCTAAACTGTATCATGCTCTCCACCAAGTCTCTGACAGAGATTAAGATGCATCTTAATGTTAATAGCCATTAATCTTTGTCAAAAGGTAGTTTTAATATTTTTAAATCATATTAAACCATCTCAAAAAACACAGTGATGAAACTAAACTTCAGTTCTCCAGCTGTTCTTACATACACACACACATTCTCTGAAGATACACAGGGAGATAAGTAAAACTGGAAAGCCAAAGTAGGACCTGTAAAAAAATCTTTGATGCCAGCCAGGTTGGGCCACAGTGGGAGGCCAGGTCACTGCTTAACACTTCATAATATTTTTGTCCTTCCCTGTGTGACTTGGAATCATATTGGCAAAAGACCACAGAAATTTCACTTTCTCATTCACCACGCTCCAACTGAGCACATTTCACTTTTAGCCCCTTCTCTGTATGAAGCTGTGCAGACAAAAGGTTAAAACTATCAGGGAAACTAAAGCACTGTCTAGTTAACATCTTAAAAGTAACTATCACATTTATTGTTAATCGTTCTCTTTCCCACCTAGTCTGTGAAGACTGAAAAAGCTGGATTTGAAAAAGGTACGTTTAGTCAAAAGAATATTTTTTAAAAGGTTCTTGTAGAAGTAAGTTAAAACATACTAATGCTTTGTGGATCTGTGGATCTTCTTTACTCAGAGGCAGCAGACTACATATATGCCAGCATCCCTGACCTTCCCAAGTATTTCAGACCTTCTGCACTGAGAAGCACAGCACATGCTGACACAGAAGATGAAGAAAAGAGAAAAGGTACTGCTTATTAGTAACTCCAGAAAGTGTCAATATGTACAAAAGCTTCCTATATATTGAATCTAATACACTTTTACCAAAGAATAGACATTACAGATATCAGACATTTGTTCTCATTTAAGCTGTGTTACCAGTTAGGTCATCAAAACTGAGAGGTGAGACAGTGGTGCAAAGTATGTGCCACTGAGAATAACTCTTTTCACCACTGACACTTCTCTCCAGCACTTCATTCTTCTGCCTGTCATAACTAAGTACAGACTCCCTTCATATCATTCATTTCACATTTTCTATCTGCACTTACAGCTGTTGGGTAGCCAGCAGTAGTCAGGCTATTTCCCAACTACTACAAAGCCTCCTAACCCTTCAGAGTGCCCAAGACTCTCTGGCATCGCAGGACATGGAGCTCTTCAGCTGCTATTGCCCAGCATAACGCCACGGGCCAAGGTTAAATCTGGATTTCTCAGTCTATCATGTAATGAAAACTCTCTCAACAGCTGATTCTTCCTCACAGAATGAAAATACTTTTTTTTCCACAGGAAAAGAGGGGACATCCAAAATGAGAATCCAATATAAGGGTTGTGTATGTGATAATTTCACATACTTAATAATTCATTGTGACAGCTGTTCTCTATCACTGTCAGAATTCCTGTATTTCTTGCAGCTACTGCATTACCAGTTTAAGCCCTTGTTTCTTTCAACAGCATTGTTTGCCATGGAAATTAAGGTTGAAAAAGACATGAAAACCGGAGAAAACACAGTGTTATCAACAATACCTCTTCCCTCAAAGGAGTTTAAGGAGACAGGAATTAAAGTCTATGATGATGGCAGGAAGTCAGTGTATGCAGTGTCCTCAAATGGGACCACAACACAAAATGGGATGGATGAACTTGCTTCTGTTGAAGTGGAAGACCTGCTGCGGCAGGCAACTGAAAAAAATTCTCAGTCTCCTACAGAGTACCATGAACCTGTATTTGCAAACAAATTCTGCAGGCCAGTTACTCCTCAGAAGGACAAATTAGTTCCAGGACCAAAACTGGAAGGCACTGACAAAAGAGAGATGAATGGATTTAGCAATCATCAGACAGGGTTCTCCTCCAAAACAGAGCCCTTTATGCAGCAAAATAAAGAGAATGGCTTTGATCTTCCAAAGGTAATACAACCAAAGTCTCCCTCTCCAGTAATTTCCCATACAGAGAAGAAAGCGCACACTAATCCTGACAACAGGAAGATTCATAATGAAGAAAGAAATGCTGCAGATGAGGAATTAAAACCATACCAGAATACAATGGAAAAACACAGTGAGACAAGGTTTTTAAATGCCTGTCCTGCTAATGCAGCATCCCCTGCACCTCAGGATGAGGAAGATACCCGGTACAACATTGTCCAGGCTGTACCTTGCTACGTGGATGAATCTGAGCCCGTAACGATGGTTTTCATGGGTTACCAGCGCGTTGATGACGATGACGCAGAAGCACACCAGCAGCTGTCCCCGTACGATGGCGTTATCCATGCAGAGCTGGTCATCATTGATGACGATGAGGAAGACGACAGCAAATCTGAGAAACCAGCGTATCATCCCATAGGCCATTACAGTCAAGTTTATCAGCCACCAAACAGGAAAACCACAGAAGCCCAACAGACAAACCCTGTGAGCAGTCTGGGTGCAAGCCTGAACAAGGTACCCCACAAAAATTCCATCTCCCTGCAAGAACAAGAGGAACGCTTAAGCTCACCAACACACCATGCTCATCTTCACAGCCAGATCTCTGGAGATGGTACAGAAGATCCCTCACTAACAGGTAACAGAAAAGGAAAATCATGTCACTGCTGCTTGCTCATGTAGCAAATTGATATTGCTCTTATCTGCTGGCAACTGTATCACTTCTTATATTGTTTGGATTGTTTCAGACTAATATGCTATTAATAATAATTTTTTTGCTCTTGTTTGTTAACAAATACCAATCTGCATTTTGGATCTGTTGAATTATTTTGTCTTCAGCAATGCACTAGTTACCATAACAAAATTTGGAAAATAAACTATTACAGAAATTCCATTCCTATAACCTTGAAAGATTAAAAGCGGTTCTCTTTCAAGTTCCATTAATGGTACCAAAATTAGCAGAATTAGTTTTCATTTCTTGCAGGTAACTAACAGCATTGCTACTTAACAACTCCTCCTCCTTCACTAGCATGTTTTTCTGCCTGTCTGCATTCCAACTACACTCTAGATCATTCAAGTTACTCCTTAAATAAGAAAGACTGCTTAATAATCAGCTTTACTTTGTATTTTTAAGGAATCAACATTGCCAATGTTGTCTTGATAGTGTTTATGCAAATTTTAACATTTTTCCATTAACCCAAGTTAGACATTTTTATAGCTTCTGAAAGATAATGAAACAGCTTTCATCACTACACACTGTTAGTTCAGTAGTCCACAGAGTTATTTTTGAATAATTTTTATATTCTATTAATACATACAGTATCTATTTCTTACTATAAACTTTTATAATAAAAGTTTGAAAGCAATAGCAGAGTCTTCCAGAAACACAGAAAATGCTTCTTTATGATTATGTTGCACTTTAACTCATACAATTAGTCTCCATTTAAGTATACTTACAGAGCAGCAGATTGCAGACAGTAGTCATATTCCACTTGAAGGAAAGAACACTCTGGTTGAATTACAGAAAGATCAGGGGTCCTGATGCCACATTCCTCCAGAGAATTTGCAGCAAAAATGTAAGTTTAGACCCTGGCTGAAGCTGAATTGACAACCCAGGAATTTCTTACACTACATGTAAAGCCAGGAGAGATGATCTTTGGGTCATGTAAGAACCTTCAAGTATTTTTGCAACAGTAGGCAGTGATTGGGAAGAACTGTTCAGCAAGCAAGGCTCTCAGCTTTTATGAGTATTAATATCATGGAGTCACTCACACAAAAGTCAGAAACATTCCAGCAGTGCTTCCCATCCTTTCTGATCAATAAGGCCACTACACTTTTCCATTACCTTTGCTTTCCTCAAGCATCTATCCTGCCATCTGTGTACTTCCCTGTGTTCTCCGGCACAAAGGGCTGCTGCCAGAAGCTTTTATATCAGCAACTGGAAGCAGAAGTAGTTAGTACAGGTAAGATAAACCACTCCAGAAGCTGCTCCAGCACATTATATTTTGGGGATGGTCCCTTAATTCCCCCATCACATAAGTATAGGATAATGAAGAAGGGACACTCACCCACCCACCAGCAGGTTTCTACTGAAACAGGTCATTCATCCTACAGCCTGCTGAGTGGGTGCTCCTGAAACTATCCTGGGAAAGAGTTGTCCAAACAGTAACTACAAGCTGGCAGTACCACTCAGGTGGGCCACATACAGGCCATAAGATGTTAGCTGAGCATCCTTATCCATACCAACCCATGCTTATTTATGTCTCTCAGGAGAAGTATCAGAAATTTCTACATTTTTCCCCTTCCACTCAGACCCTTCACAAACAATCTGGGTTCTCTCTCATTTGAGGTTAGTAAAACACAAATACTGACTTTCATGAAAGGGGACTAAGCACAAATATAGCAAAGATATTTGAGAATCTGTCCTGTAATCTGTATTTGGTCTCAGCCATTTACTTGTAACTATTCCACCAATAAGAAAATGGCCAATTGGGAAAAATGGATCCCAGCTAAATTAAAAGCCATTTGGCAATTGCCTCAAAAATTCCTCCAGTCAGCACTGCCTCCAAGTGATTATCTTCATGCCTAGTAGAATTTGGAACTAAGCCATACTCTTCTTTAGCCCTCCACTTATTTATTGCCACTCCCTGGGACATTTTTGATCAGTGGAAAAAGCGAGGAAGTGACTCAATCTTTCCCAAGCAGACCTATAATCCTACTGAGACTTCTAAAAGAGAAACAAAACTAGGAAAGCCTCTCAATCTAGAATAATGTAATTATACAGAGCTGTTTCTTAGAGAAATATATTGTTTTCAAAGCAGTCATTGATGCCCACCCCAGCAGGTTCACCCTAAACACCACTAGAGAAAAGAGGGGAGTAAATTCTTTTTGGTAGCTCATCATTCATTACTAAAAAAACAAACAATAAAACAGAAAAATGAAACAGGAAACTAAAGCTTTGGGAAGCACTTACAGCATTTAAACATTAAACAAGCACTGAGGACTCTGAAAGACAATGGAAAACACAGAAGCACAGGACAGACCAGCACGATGGCCCCTTATGTAACAATTTTTCTTCAGGAAAGAAATGAACCTTCAGAACAAGTTACTGAATTAGTTAGCAATGGCCAAGGACAAGGAAGCAGAGGCATTGTTCCACGTGCCAATCTATACAGAGACAGATCAGATTAAATGAGGAGCTTTTCATGCCCACAATCTTACAAAGATGTAGGACACACCTCTTTCCATAAAGCAGCAATTTTCCTTCCCCCACAAGCTCCTTTCTTCACCAATATCTGAAAGTATGTGCCCTCAGAAAACCAGAGAGCAGAGATAGAAAAGGATGACAACACTATAATTGGTACACCCGTATTTCCATTATTAGGGCTTATTTTCTTCTTTAAATTTCAGGCAAATTAATTCAAGTGCAAATGTTTTGAAGTTGCAATACTCATTAGGGAAATAAAAAGACCTTGGGAGGGAACAAAGGCTAGACATAGTCAAATGAATAAGGAAATGCAAACCTAAAGCTGAATAAGCAGCAAAACATACTGACAGTGTGGAACAGGCTCTCATGGGACACGAAGGTCCAAGGCTTTTGGCAGCTAGCTAGTCTAGATGAGCTATTTTTTCCCTACCACCGAAAGCTCTGCAACCTTCAAAAAACACAATGGAGACAGCTCCATTTGTGTTGAAGAAAGTAAAATACGAAACTCCTTTTTAATGAAGATTCATGCACGCCATCTGTTACTGTAATGCATAGAACAAGACAAAAACAGACTATAAGCTAGAAGTGAGGCATCAAACTGACTGTTCTCAAACCATGATCAGGGTTTGAATCCTTCAGAATTCCTCAGCCTGTAAAAAGTACACAGTGTCTTTGTAAGAGCTAAGGTTAACATCAGTGGCTCTATGATATAAAGTTACACTCAGATGCTTCTATGATTTGCATCAACTTCAGCATTCAAAACATAACTCGAGTTGGACACTTGCTGACATGTGTAAATCAAGTAAACAGCTGCTTTGACCCCTCGTGTCTCAGCACAGAGACATATGCAGGGTGCAGGAATGAGACACACTATTTTTGGTGACTTTTCAAACTAGCAGGTCAGAGTAATGGAGATTACTCCCATTGCATTCTCAGATCAACAATGTGCTGGGGGGAGGCTTTTACATATCAAACAACAGCATTATATTGCTGCTCTAAAAATAACCTTAACATTAAATCATTGGCCTTTTGCTGTCCCTTTCAAACTTACCCCCATTATACCCAGTTACAGACAATAGCCATACTGATGTTTATACAGGTGCTGTTACTGCATCAGATGAAATCAGGAACATGACTAACTCCCACTATGACTCACAACACCAGGAAGAAAGAAAAGTTTTCTCTGAGCATCACAGAAAAGGAAAAGGTTTCCAAACAGTTACAGCTCCCACTGAGGAGTTTAGTTTAAACAAAGAGTTTGTTTAATTATTCATGCATCCTTTTAATCTGTCAGCATCCAGTCAAGGGCAAAACCAACTCTGTGTAATTTGTTAGTGAAGGTAACAGAGATAAAACAGAAGGTAGCTGTGTTAATTTTTAAATAGCAATTATGGAGTAATTTCTAAATATACTCACTTTATTGCAAAATTACCAGAACTAACACCTTCTACTGATTTCTTTCTATAACACTAAAACAATGCTCATTCTGCTGGATTAAACACTGGAGGTATGTGTATTCTTCATTTTTTCTAAATAAGGAGATTTTGCTTCAGAAACAGAAATGAAAGACTTAAAATGCAATGGCTTTGTTTATTTTTGCAGCTCTGAGGATGAGAATGGCAAAGCTGGGGAAAAAGGTCCTTTAACAGCTGTAATGTCATGGAAGTAAAATTTACCACTCAAAGCAGATAAAGCTAAGAAGACTTTCTTCCACATACTTTTTCTGGATCATAATGCTTGTTTTGCTACTCTGTTTCATGGGCTATTTTGCCCTCTGCATAATGCAATGGACTTTAATAGACTTTCAGATTTGACCAACTGCCACATGCACACATACCACATCCTGGATTTTGTTAAAAGTAGTGGGAAGTTACCTAAGACCATAAATGCAGTGTATATACAAATATGAAGACATATGCATACCTGTTCTCACAATCAGAAATACGCTGTTGCTGTATACACAGAGCAGATAAACACCTATCTCCATGGAACATCATGGGACATGGTTTCACATTAAAGTGTGCCAATCCATCTGATTTTGACTAAAAATGCTGTTCCAGCATTATTTTTGTAGAAGCATTGGTTAACAAAAAGCAAAATGTGAGAGAGGAGCAGGAAGACATGTAAATATAAAAAGTGCTTTCCAGTTATACTACCTTGAATGAAATGTAAAGCATTCCTTTTTAAGTGATAGCAGAACAAACAAAAAATAATTAAGCCAGCATATTGAAATATTTATTCCCCTTCTAGACCTCCACAGTCCATTCACCCTTCTATGTTACATGTGACAGTGTAGCCATCCTCGTACCCTGCTCTCTTCACCATCCCACAAACATGCTGCCCACAACCACACAGATCAATCCTGTGCATAACAATATGAACAGCCTGACCTCCTGAGCATGGTTTCACCTCCCAGCCTGCTGAGAAAGCCCTGCTTTTCCAAGAAACTGGCTGCCAGACAGGCAGTGCTGTCCATCAAAAAAACCAACCAAAAAAAACCCAACCAAAACAAACAAACAAACACACCCCCAACAACAGAAAAAGACTCCAACAGCCATACTGTTTAGGTTTCAGTGGGTTGGGGAGCTAAAATTAAAAAAAAAAAAAAAAAAATCAGGCAAGTCTCCCACCAGAAAGACTGAGTTGCCAGTAGCTTGTCCTGCAGCTGAATACAAAGATCTGTTACAGGGGTAGCCACTGCTGGGCACAGCTCTCCAGCAAATTTCAAGGCTCCCACCAAAAAACAGGTTAATTCTTTCCACATGGTAGAAGAGGTAAGGGCCCTAAAAGCAGGTTCAATCACACCTAGAGAAATCCCATCCAAGTCAGACTTTCCAGTACATAGTTCTTGGGGAGAAAAAGTGCCTCAGCACACTGCACCATTATACTCAAATCAGTACAACAGTTTTAATTCACTAGGTCTTAGCCTCATTTATAACACTAAACATATAATGTTGTTTTATTCTGGTATAGTTGATTCAAATTATG
>VZRH01004833.1:1496669-1524497 GCA_013397555.1 Urocynchramus pylzowi
AAAAAAAAAAAAACTCTATAATTTTTTGCTGGTATCCTTTTCAAAGCAGGAAACTGAACTTACTACCTCATACTGAGGCACGATGGTAGTAATTGACTGATTTGTAGCCTCTAAACATTTGGTGGCTCCCAGTCTGATGTGGGTAATAATCTCAAATTTTAAGACTTGTCAGAAATGGTTACCTGGAGAGTGGAAGAGTAAATAAGAATAAATTTTATTATAGGACACTTTCTCTGTGTCTATCCTCTTGTTTGTTGTTGTTTTATCTGGGTCTATCCTTATTCTTCTGTTATTTGTTGGTTGTGAAAGCAGAAGGCTTCAGCCTCAACTCTTAAGGATACACCAAAAAAATGAGAGCAGGTGAGTGATACAAAGTAGTCACAATTTTTGTAACAGAAGCAGACAGTTATGGACACTTGTCCTCTGCTCCCCCAACAACCTGTACTACTAAACTTAAATAATATGGAAGAGGGAGCAACTATCATCACAATACTAGTCAAAGTAGTTCAAAGGAAAGACTGGAAAGTTTTGTGCTTCTGGAAGTAGGAATGTTCATCTTCTGAGTGCTACAGCCCCAGAGCTTTCCTGCATCCTGTATCAACGAGAACAGAAATACAAGGAGGCAAATAATCTTTTCAAATGTCAGCAGAGATACCATGCAAAACTCTAATTCATCATTAAAGCCAAGTGATTTCGAAGGCCCCACAAGACTAAAGTCTCTCTGAAGCAAAATTGAAGCTGCAGTCCTTCTTAAGTGCATCCTTTGTGTGGGATGATTGTCATAAATAGCTGGTTCAGAGTGATGCAGTTTTGTGGTTTACATTATGTGAAGTCACTTTTGCACAGCACAAGGAAGACCAGCAGAAGCTAGACAGTGGTTGAACTAGGTCAGATATAAACTAAAACAGGTGGCTCCAAGTATGTGCTGAAGAATTTGTCCTGTGCCAGTTCTGCTGTGCCCCTTACTCAGGTATGTGCAACAGCTTCCCCCTTCACACAAACACCTTAGAGAAACCAGAAACAGATTTATGTGAGCAAAGAATTTCTCAGACCTACTAGCAGATCATCCCTGTTAATCACCCTTCCGTTCACTTGGACTTTTCTTACTTCAGCCTGCACCAAAGGTCTAAAACCACTGAGGTATTAACTTCTGCACAGAAATGCAGAATACTGCAGTTTTTCCTTGGTGACTGCTGTTCATCTTTGGTTGTCTGGACAAGGCTATGACATGACAACAGAAAACTGTCCACACCTGCTCAAACAAAAGCTTAATAACAGATAGCAAGCAAACACCCATTCCAGAATGTCTATCTGTATGAGATGGCTTGAAGTTAAAGACTGAGTTCCTGAGAATTTTTCCAATTAGTTCATTTAGGAACACTTCCTATTTTGGAAAACTTTTACATGTCAACCTCTCCCGGACAGTTTACAGCAAGCAAGCAAAGCAGCAGCGCTGTTATTTGAACAAGGGCGCCACGCAGTGTTAGGCACTGACTGAACACAAAGCAGGCAAGCTCTCCTTCGCCTTCCCAGGGTAAAGCAAAAACATGGCCATAATCACACGGAACTGGACGTCTCCCCATCTTGTGGTTTTTGACAAAAAGAAAAGAATGTAGCACTCAGAGTAAGAAGGAGAAATTAAATACACCTTCCCCTGGTTCCTGCTGCAGCCTGAAATGTCAACTAACTAAAAAATACTTAAAGCAAAACAAAGTAGCTGTGAACTCCATTACATTTGCAAGTAATTTTTGCTCAATGCACAGGCAAAGAACATGATTTGTAGCTAAGTCAAGAGCAGAAGACCAGTATTTGGAGGCTGCACCTACCAATCAAAACAGTAAACTACCTGTGAGACTATAATCACAAATTTCTACCTGCCATCTATTTTCCTGCCAATATCAAACCCTTCCACAGATTTTTTTCAAAGGCGCACACAAAAAACTTTGGAAGATCCTGGAATACAATGACATATTACTTCCTCTCACTAGCTATGCAGGAGAAGGGAAGGAGTGGCGGTGTGAACAGAAATTATGTAAAATAAGCAAGTCTTTCAATCAATTAAGTTACAATACCATACATAAGGGCTCCCATAAGAAACTAGACAATACTGCAAGCAGTGGGAAGAAAAAATTTATCCATAACAACTGACAGTTTTGCCAATTTAAAAGTTGCATTACATGTGGAACAAGGAAACTTTTTTTCTTCTTGAGGAAAAGAAACGGCTTTAAAAAGTGAAACTATTTTAACATTCAATTTCAATAATAGTTTCTCCAGAAAGGATTTACATAGCTGTAATTTATAAAACAACATCTACAAAAAACAGACAATGCATTTTTCTCCTAGGCAAATCTTTTCTAGTTTCCTTTTGACAGCATTTTCACATTACTAAAAGGGACAAGAACTTTTATTGAGATATTTACATTCATGTTTTAAAACCAGCGTTCATTGTCACATGTAAATGAAACAACCCTCAGTACAGCTATTATAGAAAGAACCTGACATTAATTTTAAGTTAAAAAGCCATCAATCATGCCTAGGTTGAGTGATTTTTCTTCATTAAATTCACAGTAGGTGAAAGAGCCCCACAAAACATTAGCAGTAGATTATCTGAGATTCCCAGGCTTTCTGAGATCAGAGCTCTCCCAAACAACCTCACACCCACCCAGCTGGCCCCATGCTTCTTGTCCTTCAGCCTGGGTTGTGACTCATTTCTTCGTAGTCCCCCTTTCCCACTCTGCACATGACTTTCCCAAGGGAGATGATTCAGCTTGGACTCACTTGCAGTCAGCTGCTGCTGACAAAGAGATTCATCCCAGCTCCATAAATGCCCTTATGGCTAAACCAGGTATCTGAGCTGCCAAAAAGATCACTGACTACAAACAAATGTGGAGCTTCCTGAGTATTACCTGTCCATGCAACAGGCTGCACTAAGGACTTGGGAAGGTGGAGGAAGAGACAGAACCAGACAGTTTTGGTAACTGCACAGAACCACCACCTGACCCACACCTACAAGTGTTTTAGAGCTGGCCAAACTTGTAGAGATGTTGCTGTAAAAGTCTATACCAAGTCAGGCCTCTCTACTCACTACTATATACAATCCTCCCAATACCTTCATCCCCAGCTAGCTTAGTAGGCCTAGCTGAAAAATATATCTTGAATTGCTACAAATAAAATCAATACTTTTCAGTAAGAAAAATAAAGATGTGTGGGAGCAAGATGTTCAGAGCCACAAAACACAACTGCAAAGCACCGTAACTGCACAGCATATTAAGGTTTCATTTCCAAAATGCCATTTCAAGAGTATCCTTCCATACTTAGGCAAACCATGAACCAAAAATGTGGAACAATATGGTCTCTTTCTAGTCTCTGTACCTAGTTCATATATTTGGAGAAACCTTTTGTGGACTAAAAAATTGCCCTCCAATATTCTTTCAGAATAGAGTTGTTATAGAATTCTTATAGCTCTGTCTTCCAGATATGCCAGCTCAAAGGACTCTCTCTTAACATTAACAGAAGCTGCTTTTCCTGAAGTCAACCTAGCTCCCAATTTATGTTTTGCTCAATAGCACAAATACAACTGCAACATTCCATAGCAAGAATTTTCACTTCCATTAAAGAATCTGTTGGCATAAATCCATCTTATTCACGCAGTTAAGTAATTCAGAAGCCTCAAGCAAGCAAAGACAGTAAAACAGAAATCCATAAACACAGCTAGGTTCTTCTTGGTTTGAGTTTTAGATAAGTTACTATAGGTTTTAATGCATTTATATTGGAAACATGTTTTCTCTTTATGATTTAGAAGCACCAAGAGGGATGAGAAAGGGCATTATTTTGAGTGAGGCAAATGGTGGTTTTACTAAAGGACTGAAGTTCTTAAACTCCTGTGCTTGTGTAAGTACACTGCTCAGAGCAAACAGTGTTTTTTGCATTTTATTTTTATCTATTTAGTTCATGCATCAACCTGCATTAGTGACAATCTTTCACTAAGTTGTGTGGTTTGTTTGGTTGGGGGTTTCTTTATGCACAAAACTGTCAAGAGCAGGAAGCTGGCATACCACATATTAGAACACAGTAAAGTGGACAGATTAATCCAGACCAGTCATATCTTGCCAGTTCCCCCAATCATATTCACAAAAGGTTTAGGGAAATGACTATCCAAATAACATTTTTGGCACATCTTCTCAGTCTTCTTTTCACCTATAAGCTTCAATCAAGTTAACTAGTGTGCTTAAAAAATAGAGATTTCATTCCTTACTCAGGCAAAGGTTCACATTGAAAGTCTCATCAGAAGACAGCCTTTGTAGGACTGCAGGATTTCTCTCTAGATTTGAATTCCAGATCTCCCTAACACTGAGTGTAACATAGATCTGCTGTTATTCTTCAATTACATCTTCAGACCATGTTGAGAAAAAAGCTGTCATAAAAAGTATTCCTTGCAGATTTTTCCACTGCACAGTATTTTGTCACAAAATTCTCAAATACTTATTTCATACTTGGTTGACTGCTACCAGGAAGGCAACAAGGAATACTATATTTCCACAGACATAGATGGTTAACACAATCTGTTTAAACAGACGACCCTGCAAGAAAAGGGGAAGAAAAGTCATTGAACAGTCAGTCTTTTTTATGGTTTAGATGAAGAATCATTCAATTTCCCAGTAGTTAGTTACCAAATTGTGACTCACCTCTGCTTCTGCAGATGTGAGTGACTGCAGTATCTGTACTCTGTCATCCTCTATCACTTCAACTGTTCATGGGAAGAAAAACAGAAGTCAAGTCTGCCCTTAAGAGGAAGGGGGGATTCATTTTTATACTGCAGAAGTCTTGATCCTGTGACTAAGTCTTACACAGCATCAAATCTGAAAAGGACTTGGGAGTTTCATTTGACATTTCATGACCTGTTACTATCAGCTCACAGCACAAAGGAAAAATTATACTGGCACTGACCTACAAAACAAATTCTGAACACTGAAGTCAAAACACATTTTGTCTTTTGCTACACTGAATAATCAAAACACTGAGTTTTGAGCTAATACCTTTTATATTTTAAACAACTGGATTTCATAAGAAGTATTTTCATTAGCCAACATGAGAACAACTCATTGTCCAAACATTTCAGGTTAATTTCCCTACTTCTAGGAAGCAATTACTGCAGTTAAATTTAAATTCACATCTTTTATAATCACTCCTTCTCCACATGCCACCTTACACACACTCTTAATTAATCACACTTCCTCAGTTCTGAAGGTGTCTCATCTCAGCCTTAGACCCAGGTCATTCACATGTGCAGTCACCTCCTCTCTGTGACACCAGCCAGCGAAGATAATTTCTAATGGAGTTAGTACCCATCTCTCCCCTAGACATATTGGAGTCAGGATTTCATATTCCTTCCCCAGTCAGTCAAAATGGCAAGCATTCAAACTTGCTCCTGCAATAACAGCAATTGGTCAACCCTAAATGCAGATTAAATCTGCATTAGTTAATCTGGACTTAACATACCCACCTGGGATCAAAATTATGGCAAAAAGTAATGGAGTCTCAGAAAATATTTACACATTTCAGTCTGCACATTTTAGCCCCTATGAACCGCGGTTTGAGGAATGAGAAGCTACTATTTAAAATGGCACAAACCCCACTCTTCTAGAACACTTTTGTCTTAAAAACTGGGTTTTTTTCCATATTCATTTGTCTACAGAAGATACAACACTACTAAAGAGTTACTCCCTTTCAGCTTCCAAGTTAGGGGCCAAAGAATACCTCCTGAAATCCAACCCACTCTGGTTTCATTCTCAGCAAGCAAAGAGACAGCAGGAGTTTTGCTGGGTTTGTACCTTTGCGAACGAGACAGTAGCTGTGTATTTCCAGAAGAACATCAGTACCAACATGCCAGGCTACAAAGCCAATCATTGCATAGGTGTCCCATGGGTCTGGCAGGTCAAGTGCTGGCAGATCCATTCCCAAGAACATAGTCACAACTATTCAGTAAAAACAAGATACAAAACCCAGTAAGAATGTTGTGCCAGCGTGCCTTAAAAATTCTCTCAATGCTTCTGTAAATAGATTTCCCATGAATTACCTAAAACTGCTTGAGGAATGAGGTTAAAGGAGTTCACACAGCTGAAGGCTGTTGAGGGTTTTTTGCAGGGGGGGGGGGNGGTGGAGTTGTTTTGGGCTTTTTTGGTAGTCACCAGTCACCACAATATTAGTACTTATGGTTGCTGTGGAAGCTTGCCTCTATTACTAGAATTAAACCCAGCTTCTGGATCTGTAAGTGAAATCCCTGTCTCCCATTCAATAATATTGAACAACACTATGCTACTGTTCTTACAGTATTCTCATATCTTCCAAGACAAAAAGGAATTATGAAGATAAGGACAAGTCCTCATTACAGAGGAACTTCAGATTTGTCAGTAATTCCTTTGGTTTTAAAGTCACTTTTTCTCTAAGTTGTATCCAATGGCTCCTTAAAACTCACACAAAAGATGGCCAAGAAAAAGGATCTTCAGACATGACTGGAGTGGATGTACATAGATGTTTTACATGAACAATAGCCCAGACAAAGGGCAAAGCTCCTTTAAATCAGTTAAATGGGAGTTACAACTATTACTTCTACTCACCAGCTAATATTCTAGCCGTTGTACCAGTACTCCAGTGAAACCAGTTAAACAGTTGCCTCCTATGAAACAATGAAACGCATTTTATTGATTACACAACTGGGGGAAAGGTCAGAAATCAAAGAACATCTTTACCTACTTTCAAACTGTAAAAACTTTCCATTGTAAAAAGAATGTAAAAAGAAACAGTCACATTTAATTCCTGTGGCTGTAATTTAATGAGTTGGTTGTACCTTGGCGCATGACGAGATGGTCTGAAACCTGCCATAAGTGGTTGAAAGATTGTCAAAGCCATCACAGCACAGCCAAGATAAGGATGAAAACCTGCTTGCTAAACAGAGGACATTTTACTTAAATATCATATATAAACAGAGAGAAAAGACACCAAAAAGTTGCAAATTGTATCTGTTTTTGTATTAGTAAGTTACAATGGAGCAGCACCAGCAGAGGCAACAGGACCCAATAAGCTGCCCTGCAGCCTGATGGAGATTGTTTGCCTTGGTAGCAGACACACTGCTATGTCCACTCAGGGCTTGTCCCACATTTCTGCTATATTGAGAAGTTCTACCAGCTAAAGAGCAGACTAAGATGACTGCAAAAGCCATAGTCCAAGCTCTCCAGCCTCAATCCTGTGTCTCCAGGATAGGCCTGTTTTATAACTCATCCCAGTACTGGTCTTCTCTTTCACACAAAAATGTTTTATTCAATTTCCCTCGCTCACACCTGTGACCATATTCTTTCACCTTGAATTCAGATACTCTCTAGACTTTCCAACTTTTGATGGGACCTTGCATCAAACAGAATACAATCTCTATCTAGCTACTGCTCCAGACTAAGCTTATCACTCACTGTTATGTCTAAATTGACAAAGGCACTTATTACCAGCAGGTTTGCCATGCTAATGTCAGCCATCACATCCTTACTCCCCTGCCAAGATCATATTTTTAAAGGAAACAGTAAGACCAAAACAGTACATAAAGAAACTGTGAGCAAAGAAGTTATTTGGGAGAAAGAGGAAGGAAGGAAAACACCGAAATTTTTCAGCTGTAGTTTAAAGGAGACAAAATTCCTCTTCTGGGTTGCCAGAATTTGAAGTCAGCCTACTGAAGAACAGCTTTCAGAAAATTGGTTAGAAATAGTCATAATAGCTGGCAGTGGACTTCCTCATTCATTTAGTCCCAGCTTTACCTTTCAGTTAACAAACAAGACAAAAAGCACACACTTACTTGGCTCCAACCTCCTCGGTACACAAAAGGCAACACAAAAGAAATGCTTGTAAGCATGACTGTGGTCAACATAAGCATACGATGCACCTAGGAAAGTTAAGTTTGCTTTTAGAAACTCTACACTTAATACATCATTAAAAGACATTAAGTGGACCTACAGTTAAAAGATATTCTTAATCCCCACTTTAGATTTAACCTTTACTAGTAAAATAGGTGAACTTCTGATTTTTAATTTATAAGATTAAAGAAAGACTTAAATCATACCAAGTTTAGTCTACTTCTTGGATCTAGTAGGTTTATAATTCTGCTTGTAGTAATGCTAGAAAATACAGCTGGAGATATGTGGAGATTTTGCCCACCTGAAACCACAACTCCTTTCCAAGTAGGAATGAATGAGACCAGACAGGTTTGAAGAATCGTGCAACAATAACACCAATACTAACTGTGGTAATCCAAGCAACAAACATCAGCGCTCCTGAAAATAGAAAAAAAACCAAACAACAATGTAAATGATAGGTAACTTGAGTGCACATGAATACAACTTCCAAGACTATGTAACTGTTTAGTCCATATGCACATGCTTCGAATTTACCAATAATTAAAAACATATCACCTGGTTCAGGCTACAGCTTTATAGCCTTTATCTTGCTAGATAACCAAAACATCCATGCAAAAGATAATCATACTTTCCCCACACAACGCAACAGAGCAGCTCTGGCTACTGCACATGCTAATACACTTGGTACATCCTGGTGAGAGAAACCATTCTATCACTAACCCAGACATCAGAGGATGAAAGATGACATTGCTACAATCTGTGTGACAAAGAATGAGTGGCAGTTTGATCATGGACCTGCATTAAAGTCCAGTAGTGTGGGAGAAAAAATTCCCATTAACTTCAGTGGCTCCAGACTGCCAGTTGAGTGGTTTCTCATTTCAAATAGAACTAAACCAAAAATGCAACTACAACAACTTGAAATAGAGAGAAAGAGTAAACAAGTCCCAGTTTTAAATTAAAGGGAAAAGGCAAGGGTGGGTTCATTTTCCTAGGCAAGAAAGCTCTTCCACCACTGTTCTTGAAATGAAAAATTAGGAACTTCACTCTGCCACCAGAGTATCAGATCTTGCTAGCCAACAGAATATATAATGTAAACGCCAGAAAGACAAGAGGGAATATCAACTCTGCAATAACCCTCCAGTCTCAGCAACTCTAGAACTTGGAGACAAAACTAGAAACAGCATACCATGAGCCTTGATAAGCCGTGGGGCCCGGGAACCTCCGATATCCTGAGGAAGGCCTGTGACGTTGTACAGTCCATCGGTGACCAGGGGCTGACGACGATGTTTGTATACGAGGCCACCTGAGCAGTGACAAAGTGATTTATTTCTTGCTAATGAAAGCCCCTGCACTTGTAAGTGTACCTATTCCTCATTCATTAATTCAAGCCCTGTTGTGACTACTGCACATAATCATACAAGCTAACACACAATATGGTAACATCATCCATCATCATCTAAGCCACCCTGCACACTTAATGTGTAAAACACAACTCACCCAGCTACAGGAAATACAACACATATATAAAGTAAGTTTGCATTTTAACTTCCACAAGCAAAACCACGATCCAGAGAAGCAATAAAAGTGACTGAATAAAGGCCTCAAGCTTGGAAGCCTTAGTTCAGACACCAATTCTCATCTAAGCCATATCTTACAGAAGGGTTACTAACTCGTTTGGAGCTGTTAAAAGAAAAGCAACCATATGTAAATCAAGTTTACCTTCACTAGCTTCCCCATCTGCCAGAAAGATGTAGTAACTGATATCCAGATTAAATCTCCCTTTATAAGCAGGGAGACGAATCCTCCTTCTGAAAGAGCACTGAAGAACACCATCGGCAAGCCTCCACGACACATCTTCAAGGGCATTCTGTAAAACAGAAGATACTTAATAGCCAGTGTTTTCAGACTGGCTGAGTACTTGGCTAAAAAGTAACCCTGCAAAAGACAAGAGCGTCAGGGAATATAAAAAGAAAAAATGTAAGTTATCCATGGAAGGGGGATCCCTTCTAAATTGGCACGCAGGAGGTATGTCAGGAAGTCAACATAGCAACTTAGGGTTTGAAATTATCGCTAATTTTTACAGCCTATAACGATGTTTAACCCAGGACATACCAGTTGCATCTGCAGTTCTAGCAAGGGGTCAGACTAATAATAGGGACAAAGTTTCTAAAAAGACTAAGCTCCCATCATGTGACTATATTTATACATTAAGTTTAGACTTCCAAAGTTAACACTTACTAGGAAGTAAGAGTCCAACCAATCTCACCTTAGAGAATTATGGATCCACCCCAGTATTTACACCTGCTGTGCAAAACAAAAGCACAAAGCAGCAGCATACCTTACTTCACAGCTACATCTGTGAAAGTGCCTGAGTTGTTTTAAAACACACCTCTGAATCCAAGAGAGGATGACTTCGCTCCTTCAGATGGGCAGTGGTCACGTGAACGCGGTGATCCACATTAACACACAGATAAGCATCATCACCACCCTACAGAGTTGAAAAGAAAACTGTCTATACCCCAATAAAAAACACTACTGGCCATCTCCAAAAGGTCTTTGATTTAGTATAGGCAGCAAGACCTATGAGATTTTTGTAGTTAGCAAGCTGTTATTCCCCACTTTTCAAGCACATCAATATTATTACTGAGGAACCACATTACGTCAAAGAGAAAACACTTAGAAACATGCATTATGATTCCCACTCCCCTCCCAGAGTAACAACCATATTATCAGAAGTTTCTTTAATTATTTAAAATTTATCAAATTGACTAGACAAGACAGATATGGATGTTGGAGCTATTTAGAAATCCACTTCAAGTTACAAGATCTTTTCCTACACAGCTGTAAAAAAAAAAAAACGTTGTTAAGAATTGAGTGTTCCTGCACTAGGGAGATAAATGTAAACAGCATCTCCTTTGTGCAACAAGCAGCTTATGCATTACGCATTTGTCAACAGCATGAGCCCTTCACTTTACCGTAGAAAGAAGTATCTTTCAACATTAAGACTGTTTGTATAGGAGTAACGTTCAAGGATCAAATGCAAATTGTTTTCGGAATAACAACTCAGTTTCAGAGAGGTAAGATTTTTTGGATAGGTAAACAGATTGATTTAACCAGGAATTTCAGTCAGACAGGCTGAATTCTGCCATAAGAGATACCTATAGGGAAATTCTACTGCAGTTATTCAGTCCTGAGCTAAAAGTGAATATTCACCTATAAGAAACAACCTGTGTTTTAGCACTATGGGAGAGTCACACTTTGTGTGTCATCTGACAGTATTTCCATTTTCCATATACATTTCCATTCAAACGTTACTAACATCACAAAAGAAACTACAGAAAATAAAAATAAAACACTCACCATCCACTGGTCGTGGGAAAATGCAAATGCTAAATATCCTTCACTTGGACCACTCATTTCAATAAAAACTGAACTCTCCTCTTGTTGGAAGGATAGAAAAAAACATGAAGCACTCCCAGGATCACAGTTTGTAGGGTTCCTAATGCAGAACTTCATAATTCCACAACCTGATGCACTAAACTAAACAATTAAGCAAACAAACAAATTGTGAGCAATGAAGCGTCCATGGTCTTCCTCCTTTTTACCCATAGAAGAAAAAAGCATACAAGGAACAACATCATCTGTGTCTACACACCAATCTCTTAACCCATGTCTACAATTACCCTAGGACTACTAAGTAAAATGATGGTGAATTCCAAGATAAATTTGGGCTGAGTTTTCACTTCAAAGACATTACAATAGAATAACTTCAAAAAATTAGCAGGAACTTCAGAAAAAACTTCCTCTGGTTTAACATTTGGAGAAGTCTCAGCTTTAAGAGAAGAAAAAAAGGGTACTACAGCTTTATGCTTGCTTTTTAAAGTAGAAACTCCACTGATACACATTGAGAAAACACACTGATTATAAATCACATAAATTATCCTGGATCAAATAGCAATGCTTGCTCAGTCCATTTGAGACTCAGTAACAAAAGTCAGTAACACAGATGAACTCAGAGAGGAAAGCTTCTGAGCCTGCGTTTGCTAAATAGGAAGTTATTAGACAAGACCAGATTAAGTCTTTTCCCATCTCTCACGAGAAGTATGCATAATATTTTCTGGTCATTAATTTCTAAATGTTCTGTTAATCTTCTCACCTGTGTGCAGTATATGAGAACATTTGACCCTGCAAAGTTCAGGCAACTCAGCTAAAGGTAGCGGTCATGTTCTTAGCCTTAGATATCAAAGTTACTCATGCATCATCTCTCCTTTTCTGTTAATAGGCTGTGTCAATGTCATCTCATTAAATTCCATTCATCACAAGCACTAAAGATAGCCTGATTTAGCTTTATCATTACTTACTGGCTTTGATATGTAGGAAACTGGGTGTGAAGTTGACATAGCCTCTGATGTTGCATGCAAAGGTGGTGTTGGGGACAGCACATCAGGCTGAGAAACAACGGGACCTGGAATTTTTACCCAGAAAATCCTGTATTTCTTCACAACTGTGGCTCTTAAAAAACACAACACACAGAGTCACTACTGTACATATTTATAGTTAGCTGCTACTTCAAAAAGGAAAAAAAAAAGGAAAAGAATCTATAGTTCACAAAAATTATTTGTGAAACCCTCACCTCTATGGAGACCTCTACCATTTTAGGGATTGAAGTAGCAAAGTATCCTAAATCTTAGAAAAAGAATTTTAAAACATATTCACTGCAGCATGTGGTATTATAAGAAACATTCATGCCTATGGCATAGATTAAAACTTCAGAGAAGAGTTGCATTGCTTTTATCCTGTAGTTCACAAAAAGCTAGTAGTGTAACAGGAGAGCGTACATATCATTTACTTAGGTACAGCAAAGAGAAAGATTCTTAACAGTGTATATTGCAGGTATGAGAAGGTAGCTAGAAAGACCAAAGAAACCAATCTCCTTATACTCTCCCTGGGAGAAAAAAAAAAAAGGAAAGTAAAGAAAAAAAATCACCTTCAAGCTCTTCCTAAAAAAGTGTCTGCATTAACACAGACTCTGCAGCAAGTAAGGGGTGTTGACTTTTCAGTCCATTGGACCCAAGGGCTTTTCAGTTGCTGGACAATATCTGACACAGACACTGGTACAGGTTTACTTTGTCTGCATTTTAATAAATTAGAATCTATACTAGGTTTACTTACAGAAACTGTACATGTCTTGGAGCATCTTCAGGAGCAACCCAATAAACTTTTATGTCTTTCTTTTTTGCTTTACTTGTGTGACTGACAGCTGAATTCTGAAAACACACATGTATCAAGAGTTACACAGTGGATGCACATTCTGTTAGTTAGAGGCTGCAGCTAAATCCTACAGAGACACTGCACTACCCCAGTGCAACTTTCTTTTCCCCAGTCAGTCATGATCGGCTCAGATGAGGTTTTGCACAGCAACTTACTCATACTAACAAATTTCAAGACTAAAACGAATGACTTTCAATCCAGAAGACTCCAGCAATGAGCTAGAGGTCCCTGCAGAATTTATACAGAAATAGTGAGGTTTTCTTAGTAAGGAAATGCCCCACTTTTTGACAATAAGAGGATGAAGAGACAGTACAAGCCCCTCAGTGCCCACTGAATAATTGTAAGGCACTGGACTCTACCTTGGTACGACCACATGTCAGCAGCTGAGAACATCTCCGGTCAGCTAGCACAAAAGAACCAACTGCAGGACTATCCAGGTGCTCTGCATCCCGGGCTTGTATGAAAAATCCTTCAAAATCTGGCCCAGACAGATGAACTAAAGCAAGAAGAAGAATAAGGAAGTTTAACTCTACTCCAGAGGAAGAAGAAAGTACTTCAACAATGACTACCAGATGCTCGTTTTACAAGTACTGAATGATGGTTAATGGGTTACCTAAACAAGATTCAACTGCTTAGATAAATCCAATATAGAAAACTGAGGAAAGACATACTACAATACAAAGAAATAATAAATTAAACTCTTCAGCTGTAACTGACACAATACCTTCTATGTTGTCCCCTGGTTTAAATTCAGTCCCATTCACTGTAATGGCATGCTCAGGTGACAGCTGAGGAGAGCTACCATGACAGGGTACCATGCTAGTACAGGCTTCTCTTACTCTTCCATTTGGATAGCCAACCACAGATGCACAGAGGCAAACAAACATCCAAAGAGCAACAGCAAAACCAGGCAGCTCCATCTGTACAAAATAAAATTTATAGGCAATTAAACACAAAAAATATATACATTACAGTTCACCACTCCTCTGTAGAAATCAGTTGAATGGTAGAATACAAAACCATGTTTAAAAACAGCATTCATATTCACCACTCCCAGCTGCTGAATAGCTTCTGATAACTGCCAGAATGTTCAGACACCATATTTCAGGCCATCTACAGGTTGTCGATGGATCCCTCCCTCCACTGAATGGATTATTTCCCTCCACACATTTTGACACCACTTTTTTTGAAAATGCCTTTTGCCAATCCCTCTCCTGTTCTCTCTCAAAAAAAAAAAAAAAAAAAAGCAAAACAAACAAGTTCCTTAAAGATCTGGATAGGACAGATGAGTCTTAAAACCTCCTTCACAGATATATAAAGGTGGACAGTATTGAGAAACTACACAGCTAATATTAAGCCCATTTTTATTAATCATAGCTTCAAATTCTGCATCATTACAGACTGCCTTTTGTTTCCACAACCTGTGTCTATTTCCTCACATATGACAAATAATTCCCCAGTAACAAGTTCTTCTTTCTGTAGGGAAATTAAAGTTGCCAAGTGTCAGAAATAAATTTTATACATGCAAGAGTGAGAATTTGGTATGAAGATTTAGACAAAGAAATATGTATGTTTGTTGCAGACAAGCACAAGACTTCTCCTTTGAACTCGCCCTTTTGGATACTGGACCTCTAGAGAATTAGTCAAACAATGGATTTGGCTTGTCACACTCTTGTCAAGGGAACAGCATGCATGAAAGACAAGGGATAGTAGGACTGCAGATCCTAAAACAGTTATATGAACCCCTAACACCTCAGCTTTCATCATGCAATGTTTTGCCCTGCCAATTCTGAAACAATTCTGTTTTCATATAAGCTGTGGCAATCGTTTTGCTGCTCCAGTAGCATGCAGGGCTTACAGCTGTACTGTGGTTTACAGAACACTTTAGCCAACAAAAGAAAGTGTTTCCACATCCAAAAGGCCAGGAGAACAGAGATGAACTTTCTTTCAGTCCTTTGGCACAAGAAGTGAGTTATCAGCTCTGGTGGAACACAGACCAGGCAAGCTGGTCTGCCTTCTGGAAGGGCCATGCCCACTTTGCAGCAAGTGATAAGAAGTATCAGGTAATGAAGTTCCCTGACAGCATGGATGGACATGAAGATAAGAAACACACAGAGCCATTTCAGACTGAACTCTTGATACCTAAAAAGCAGCCAAATGAAGACAAGGCACATCATTATCTCACACAATAGGAGTCATCAACATGAACTCTTCCAAAGTTCTCATACATGAAAATCCACAATTTCCAAGGCAATGCTATATTTGTACTTCAACATATGGGCTCCTCAGCAACTTTACACCACTAAATAGAAGAAAATCAGAGGTAAGAGTGTGTTGAACAGTTAGGTTTCAAGAACTAGAAAATTCTAGTCTCACTCAACTCCTCCCAAATATTCAAGATAACATTATGATCATATCTTCAACTTCTAGTTCAAGTATTTCCCTCCAGTTCAAACACTTGTCCAAACTGACAAAAAAATTACATCTAATTGACGTTTTTATACATAAGTTAAAGACACCTATATAAAACTAAAGACTAAGGTTCAGTACAATTATATGTACCAGAGAAAATTTCAAAACAAGAAGAGATAAGGCTGCATATCACAGAGACAAGAAAATAAGTACACTAGTATTCTGGTTTAAGTAGCAGAGGATGTGGTAGGGATGTAAAGGAAACAAGAAATATTCTTGTCAGATTCAACTGACTCAAAAGCTGGCAGAAGAAAAAGATTAAGTAGAGATTAATAGAATTAAAAAAAAAAAAAACCAAAAAAAACTACCACCAAAATCAGAAAAATATTTGGATAAATGGAGAGCAGTAAGTTACTTCTTCCTGTGTTGGAAACAACTCCTACAGTCCCTGCAGGTAGCCCTGGTAGCCTAATAGCTCATGAGTACAATGCTCACACTCCAACTCAGGATCTCTTTAAAGAGCTTATCTTCTTTCAGCTGTTTCACTTCATCAGCTGCCTAGTGTGAAATCTAAAACTAACTTCAGAGAGGAAAAGAGATGAGACAACAGGCAAGACAAACATACTGCCAGCTCAAAGGTACAAAACTACTGACAGAAATTTCTCCTGAGCACCATCAGACAAGAGGGCAAATAAAAATGGAAAGAACCACCTGAAGGGAAATAAGCTATATTAATATAAGGGGTTTATGACACATTCCTTTACAAATAAACCCCTACAAAGGGAAAGAAGACAGTCTTGCTATCCAAGAGTCATCCTCCCTCTCAATTCATAAAAAGAGCTTGGGTTGGCCTCTTCTGCTTAGTTAAAGGTGGTCATATCATGACAGCTGGATTGAGCAAGGACAGAAAACATATTCATAATAATTCATTACTTTTAAAATATAAACACACACCCCTCCCATGCACACAAAAAATACACACCTCAGCACCATGTTCTTTCTAGGAAAGAGAATTTCAAGGGCATATGTGTTTCAAAATTATTTTTTGTAACAGTTTGAGTGTAGGTACTTACCTTACAGCCAGTCCTTCTGTTACAGTGACAAAGTCTGAGTAAAACTGTCATTGGCTCTCTACTTGTAGTAAAACAATTTATATGACTTTGTAATATCTTCTATTTGGTTTGCATCTAACTGTATTAACCTTTACTGTATCCAGGAAGCTTGTCTGAAAAAAGAAATAGTACACACACAAAAAAAAGTAAGGTTTATAAGAGCATCTTTACTTCAGGCACACATTTTATACAGCTTCCCCACACTTCAGCTGAAATGCATGAAGCTGTGATGAAACACTGACCCTGCAGCTTCCTTTGCTTTGTCAGACACTTCCCTAGACCTCAAAGAGTTTCATACTAAATAATTATTTAATTATCTTCTGGTGCAGTTAAGGACAGGCAGGCAGGGGGAACCTACAACCAACTTTTGATACCTTCCTCCTCCAAGTTTTAGTTGACATAAATTTGCAGCATGATTTTAAAGCTCATTATACATTTACTCCCTATCAAAGGGACACTTTCTTTTAGAAGAAGAAGTTACCATATTTTAAAAATTGTTTATTTCTCTTTTTTCCATATAGCTCACCAAGAATGAACAAGAGACAAGGTTTTGCCCTGTTTACTTGTTTGCTTTAATTATTTTACTTAGGCAGCTGCTCTGCATAGAATCTTCACGGCCCAACCTTGCAAACGTTTATCTATATGAAGAGCCCAAAGTTGGAGACTGACCTAAAAATATGTCGGTTTTGTTACTTGTTATTCCAACAAGTAACTTCAACTATAGCATGAGCACATTTACTGTCACAGTTATCACAGAGCCATCTCCTATGCACGTTAACAAAGAAACAAAATAAGAAACTAGTATTCTTATAACAAGAACCAGAAAAGATACCAGAGGAATGTAGGTGGCATGGCTTCCAGAGCTTACCTTGGCTTATTAAGGCACACAGGTTTAGGAGTTTTCTCTAAAGCAATTCAGAAATCTTGCATGAAAGGCAGCATCTACACGGCGCTCTAAAAGCGCCACCAGATTTTACTTTGCTTCATACCTGCCGCAGATATCCTATTAAGCAAATACACTTTCCAAAAAGCTTGCAGTAGTCACTTTGAGCACTCTGGCATCACTTTAACCAAAGCACGACTACAAAGGCTACAGCAGCTCCTCAGCCCCGCACGCCCTTGCCCCAGGGAGCCTCACTCTCCCCTCCAGCGCCGCTGCGGGGGGAAGGACCGTAAAGCCGAGGCAGACAGACCCCTCTCCCACTCCAGCCTCCTCTGCGGCCGCGGCGCTTTTCTGGCGGCGGGGGCGGGCGCGGGGCCCGCGGGGCGCGGAGNCCCAGGTGCTGCCCGCCGGGAGCCCGCACAGCCGGGGCCTGCGAGGTGCTGGGGCTTCTCATTTCTTTGCAGCCTCCCAGCGCTGGAGGTCTGGATGGCTGCCCTGGGTTAACAACGAGAGTTTTACTGAGAGGTTGGCCTTGTCAAAGCTTACAGAGCTCATTAGCGGTGCTGTTCGGGGGCCGAAAGGTGGTCACATATACAGGCTTGCAAAATCAGGCCTTTCTTATCAAGAAAGCAAATAAATACTGGCTTTAACTGGGGCTTTGCTGGCAGAAACTGCAATTGCTTACACAGGCTTCTCTGACTTGTGCATTGTTTAAATCCAAGTTCTCAAATGCTCACGAAGTGACACAAAAAGACAATTACTTAGAAATCCAACAGGAATTTTGCCTTCCAACAGGAATTTTGCCTTCCCACAGCATAGAAATATTGTGTTTGTGTTAAAAAACACATTTACTGGAGAGCTATAGTGATTCAGTTGCTTACTAGTAGTTCTGAGCAGTTCTAGAGATCTTAGTACTATTAATTTGGTAATATTTTCTAAAAAATAATAACTATCTACTGAAATATAACAGACTAGGAAATGCTCTTGTTACTATTTACTCTTTTCTCAGTTTCTATAAAAGTAGCATTATCCTTCAGAGTTACCCTGTGGTAACATATTAAAAAATATTTAACATGAAAACCAGTAAGGGATTACTTTGCTAATCAGAAAAATTATTTGACTGTTACTTGTATTATCTTGCTCATGGGAGTTACTGGGAAGCTGAGATCTCACTCAGTGTTCAGTAACTGAAGAAATATAATGCATAAGCAATAGCTTGAAGTGAAAAATGGCAATTTCCCCCTAGCTGGGGAAAAAAAGAGTTCTGTTTACAACTACATTCATTAAGTTTCCATACATCAAAGAGTTTGATAAAATTGCAGGCCTAAGTACATACATGCTTTATTATGTGCCTGTGTGTTTTTAACTAAAACAGATACATTATTAGTAAGACAAATAATAACATAAATATATTTACAGTAAGAAAACTGGCGACCAGAGGGACCAGTAATCTTGACAATATTTAGGTTCATAACTTTCACAGAGTATAGTGGAATTAATATACAAATATTTTAAGATACTATTTTAAAGTCTTGGCTCATTGACAGAATGGGGTATATATGTCTGAAACATAATATATATAAGTATATATGGAAGTAATTTCCTCATTAAGACTCATGAGGGGGGATGAAAATGCAAGCTACAATTCTGTTGGAAATGGTAAGCAGAGTTTACGAAGAAAAAATAATTTTTCTGTGAAAAGTAAAGAGGGTAAGGGAGGGAATACTGTTTTGCTTAACATTGTACAGCTTCTCTCATTTCAAAAGATGTTAGCTATTGCTAAAGAGCTGCAAAGTAAGAAAACCAAGATAACACCAAGAGAACCAGGGAGAAGAGAAACCAACTCTGTAACTACTGGGTACAAGTCCCCATACTACTGCACAGATCATTCTGTCTGGAAGGGCTCTTTTCAAACACACCAATCTCATTAAAAAATAGTAAAATCAATAGTTCTGCAGTCTTAATGAAAATGTTTCTATGGAAGGGTACTTAATTTGTTAAGTGTTGTATCCAGTACAAAGTAAATAGAATGCATTAGGGTATATATAGGAGCTATAAAAAGTCCACAGCTGCATCTTCTTTGTAAAGTGTACTACAACTGTTGTTAGTGTGTTCATAACAATTCTGTAGTCATTTCAAAGCAGATGTTCTAGCTTAACCAAATGAGATAGAGACATAGAGGGCTGGGGCTGGGTTTGAATCTTCCTGCAAGCCTGAAGAGATAAAGCTGTGTAACCTACTACTGACCTGTGTCAGAGGATGAGGACGTCAAGTGGCAAATGAATGAACCAACATCTAACATGAAAAGAAGCTGGTGAGGTTTTTTGCATGGTTTATTATAGGCACTTAAGGAAGTAAGTGAAAGTTTATAATTTTGAAAGCAACAGGAATTTCATAGAGGAGACTTCATTCCAAGTATATAAAGGGGAATTTCTCTTGCTTAAGAACCGAGAAAGCAATTAAGTAAATATATATAATTTTGGAAATTAACTATTGTGCAGTCCAAGGTTTATACTGATAGCTATTCTATTTTTTAAGCCCAAAGCTAGATAGAAAACAATAAGCCATTGAAGACAACCCATGCTACTATGTAATTTCTTCTAATCAACTTTCCTCTTAGGTATTAAGCTAACTATTCAGCAAAACTGTGGCATTTTAGGTCAGACCTTGCTCAAGTTTCATATATGTGCATTGAGCTCTATGTTACTGGCAAGTTATCACCATAAAACATCACTGGAGCTCAAATCAAGTGACGTACAAAAGGGCTGCATCCCTACCAGATTGTTTTGATGATGGATCACTGGATCAAAGAATTTTTTGTCACTAGTGTTACCTACTTTGAAATATTGAAATGTGTTTGAAAAAGTGCATTGGATTTGGCTAAATACATGCTGGATACTAGGCTTTCTCTGAAGAGAACAGTCCTGGCACCAATATTTACTCACCTCTCTCTTGTGTAAACTACATGTATGAAACCATGCATTTCAAGATTTTTCAAGTTTTTCAGCATTATTGTCTTAGTTAAAGATTTATTAGGGAATTAATAACAATATTATTATCTTAGATATGAAGAATTCTTCCTACCAAATCAATTTGTATATGGTGAGTTTTTTTCCTCCAAAAGAGAGGAGAATGTTGAGTCATTGAAACAATCCTGACCATCTAAAAGGAAAGAAATGATGATGAAGTCACAATGTAGGATGAGATTTTTTTCTCCATACTTAATAATTTAGTTTCCCTTGAGCTTTGGCACTGTTTCATACTTACCTGGTTTACCAACTTACTGTTAATTTCCAAATTAGATTAAAGTATTCCCCTTATGTTCAGAAATGTCCTTCTACTGTATGCATTTTTTGATTCTTTACTAATCACATTAATTTTGGAATTTTTTTTATGTCACACATAAAATTTAGACTTGGAACCATATTTAAATGAAAATACTTGTTTACCTAAAGGGCGTTTTACAGTTTTCAGTCAATGACTATAACAAGCCACCTGGTGGCAGTAGCCGATCAGTCAAATAAGATTTGCCAGTTGGCTGCACAGGAACCTGCTTTGGTTTTGCATCTTTATTCTGACACAATAGCTGAAGTCCCTGCCCCATAGCTTTCTACCAAAACATGTATCCACTATGACTTATACAGTTTTTTTAAAAAATGTACTTTCTTGCTAAATATTTAAGATTGGTTCCCTGATATCAATTTGAAACAAGTCTGTATAGGTGTTACGAAAAAATGACACACAACCTGTCTCCACTTATGCAGTGCCCAACACACATAAATTGATAAAGGACTTCAGTAAAAACATTTCACCCCGTTCAAGTGATGTGACTCAGCTTTGTCTGATGCACACTATCAAGTTTTATCTGATGAAAGTACTGCATTATTAATGTCATTGAGTTTTATGTACTTTCTGACCATTGCTGTGATACTTTTTTAAATTATTGATTTCATTATATCAGCAAGATGTGATACGTTTTTATTGTTCTGCTTTACAGGGAGCAAAGAGCTTGCTGGCAAAGGCATTGACCTGTAAGTGCTTCAGTGTCAGACACTTTAGACCTGACTACACAATTCATAATGTCAAGCTAAGATTAATTGAAATCTTGTACAATGTTCTCTCACACAATCAGTTTCTTTGCCAGCCAATCTCAATTCCTCCTTTGCCCCACACCCCCCTGCCCCCGATTTTATCATCTGCCCTTTCACTTGGATTAGGAACTAATTTTCCTACCCTTTTTCATCTCATCTCAGAAATCCTTTCTCAGACAACCCATTTCCATTTCTTCACCTTTCCTCAGCAGCTCCTAATTTGACTCCTTCACGGCTTTAAATGCATTCTTTGTTCAGACCCAGCATGTCTGTGGGTTTTGCAGTTGCTCTGGGTTCAAGCACAAGCAGTCCTGCTGGAGGGATGATGCACAGCACTGTCAGTTTTAGCAACATTCTCATTAGTACATGCCCAGTGCCCATGTGGGGGAGCCATGTGGTGATGTTTCAGTACTCTCCATGGGAAGGGCTGCAGGGATTTTAGCTCTTACTTTAGCAAGTCTCACCTAAAGGTTTGCAGAGACTTTGAAAAGCTAACAAACCAGTCAGACCGTAACAGGGCTGGTAAAAGGCATATCCAGCATTGTGAGCTGTGAGAAGAGTAAGGGAGAGAAGATTGTTTCCTACCAGTTTTCAAGTCTCACAAGCAGCAATCCTCGATTGATGAGCACAGAGGAACATCAAGCAAGGTGTAAAGGAACCCAGTCCAGACAAGCTATGGAAAGCTGCCTCCTGCACAGTCGGGTTAGTACATGGTCACTTTGGAAGCCAGTACCTCCAAGGAGGTCCCAAGGTTCCAAACTTTCTCAGAATCAAAATATCAAAGCTGTTCTATTGTACAAGACACTTCCCTCCAGCTGAAATGGAGACTCAGTGCTTTGTGCAGAGGGAGGATACTCATAGGAACTGGACAGCAGCAGCAGTTAGCCCCAAAACACAACAGTGATTCCTAGGTTCTGGATGTTCACACAGGAACCACTGCCCAGTAATGGGCAAATTACTTCTCATCAGTAATCCTAAACTTAAATTCGTGGATGACCAAAAGACCTGATGATATCAATGAGACAAACACTAAAGACTTTTATTTTCTGGTAGCAGCATCTGGAGATGGTTCAACTGTAAATGTTTTTGTGGTCTGATTGCTGTAGAGCAAACGATTTGCCAGTCTGAATTCCAGCTTTATAGCACTCTAGTGCAAACCACTCTTATATCATCTTCCTTGTTCTTCCTGCTCATGTTTAATATCTTTTAAAACAAATGCTTGTGGTAGGCGTACATTTGGTGAAATATTTTCCTTCTGCAATATATTACACCATGTTAGCCTGTTCAAATTACCCTGGCTTGAATTCTGCCTGCACTGAAAGATACAGAGCAGGACTACAGTTCCCAATATTAGCTTTCAGATAATTTAATGTAATTATTTCTTTGCTTAAAAATCAAATGTCAAATATATAGAACAGAAAAGAATAATCAGTTGGTTACCATTTGAACTCAAAGACCTATCTAGGTAAGATTTAAGGATTATTATTTTAATGGACTAGGAAAATATTCATTATATTCTCAGTATAGTTTGATATGTTAGGAAGGAACATGATAAAGGAGATAGAGTGTGCAAGAGACACTCTGAATATTTATTTTTGAGGAGGAAATAGATCTGCTTGATAAGACATTGCTACAGTTCATTTAGGAATAGATCCACTGAAGTCTTAATCTCAGCATATCTCACTAGTGTTACATGGAACAATTCACAGGAAGATAGAAGTGTTGGTAGTGGTTCAGCACACTGGTATGATATGTTCTTCTACAACAAAAGTTGACCCAGTATATGTGAATCAACTTTACATTTAACTAAGTTAAATGGGACAAGAATATAATTCAGATACTTTTGTTTGCCAAGTCCCCACGTTATAATTTGAGATTATTAATATCAAATTAATTTGATGCTGTTAGCTAAAGCACAGACAAAAGTATCTCAAGCACTTATGTGAAAAGCTACCTTTAATGGCATTTTATATGGTCCTCTTTAAAGATATTTGCATTGAATTTTACAATTTTCTATTAAAAATTAAACTCGATTAAAAATTAACTTCCCATGGATGTTAGAGCATTGATTGTTTGAGGCCACACAGTAAAAGAATGGCCAAACTGGAATTTAAAACAAATCCAAAATGTTAATCTTTGAAAGGTCAAACACTTCTTTACATGAAAGGCCAGTAAGGACAAACTAAATAGGTTTGTGTCCTAGCCTCTCCTTCTCATATGATTTCTGACCTAAATAGACATTTTTATTCCAGTCTATCATTTATTCACTGCCCACCAGGCTATTGCAATCTGTTTAGCCATTTAGAAGGGACTTTTTAAAAAAAGCTATAGGTGATTACATCAGTGTTCTCACTAATGTTTTCACTCAATACTAGATTCTAATGTCCAAGAATATATCCAAATTTCTGCTGAGCATGTAACTGTCTAAGAAAGCACTTGTTTTCAGTCACTGCGTTGCAAAGATCTAACTCAGAAAAGACTAAACTGAGGTTTAACCAAACTGCAGAGATACAGTTTCAAAGAAAAGGAACCTTCTTTCAAGTTTGCATTTCTGGTTGAGAAATCCCCATTAGAAAACAAAAGCTAGACAGAAGACTCAACACCTCTTAAGCTTCTTATTGTTGGAACAATAACACAGTGCTAATTCATGAATTTACAGGGCATGAGTGTAGAGCATTGAGAAAAAAATGTGCTCACTTTAAATTTTATAAAGTCTCATATTTCCTGTGTGCAGGCCAAAGGAATCTGCTTTTAATTTTAGTTAGATGTTCAGCTAAGTTCTCTCTGTGCTAGTTGGCTTTTACTGTTGTTATTGGGAACTATTTTTCTGTTACTAAAAAAAAAAAAAACTACTGCCACCATGTAAGTACTCCAAGTCCCCACACTGTGTTTTTACCCTTGAAAAGTACTTAGAGTACTTTTTACCCTTCAAAACAGGCATAAGCAATATGACATTAGTGAGATGTGACACCTAGTGAAAAGCTCCCCAAAGTGTATTGACACCACTACTAGGATAAGTGTTCTGTAACACTGTGTTGCAAAGCAGGAGGAAAGAAAAGAGGACCACTAGGAAGGTGTATGTAAAAGGACTGAAGAATTCCAGTATGAGTAGATTTGAAACTGCTGCAAAATTATTTCCTGATGATTAACATTGATATGGTATGTACTCTTATTTTGAAGCAACTATTGATCTTTTCCTGCTGTGGTATATCATAAACACGCACAGAGAAACTGCAAACAAGATAAAATGGTGCTGTGAAAATCACCCCTTAGATGCCAGTGTAGCAAATGCTTAGTTGGTGTTGGCTGTGCTCTAGACAAAATGCTCAAAGGTAGCACTTGTGCATTCATGTTTTGCTGGTTTCCATACAGAGAAAAACTGCTCATTTTACATGTGCTAAATAAACACAGGCCCAAAGTCTGCAAGGGATGGGCCAGCATAAGAGATGATGGTGATGGAGAAAGGATTACAGAAGTCTGCTCTGTTCCTGATTGCACCTCATCAAGAGACCTGCAACATTCATGATCTTTGAAACAGTATTTTTTTTATATTGAATTGAAAGCCAATGAAATTATACTAAGTGACTATAAATATATAAATTATACCAATTATTAAGTGATTTCACAGTACCTAGGAAACTTTTTTGCTGTGTAGTGAATCAAGTCCTTTATTTACACTGTTGACATCTGGCTTAGCTACAGTCACAAATGATGTCAAAATAACTGGCTCAGGCTTGGTTTCATAATGATTTTGTCCAAGACATTAAAAACAATTATTTTTCATAAACCTGGTTCCATTTAAAAATCTGTTTCAATGCATAATATAGAGGAAATGTGCCAGTGCAAACGTAGTAAGGGTAGGGTGAGTTTCTGTATGGAGTAAGGAAATCAAAAGAGACACATTTTAAAGGAGAGAAAATGCCTTCAATAGCGCCCTTTTGGTTCCTGTCTTGCTTTTCACAAAGTATTCAACATGCACTTTAGGATAACTATTTATGCAAAGGACTTGGCTACATAGGCATTATTTGCTCTCCCTCTCTTAGAGCTGCTCTCTATGTAAGCAGCTCATGAAATTTTAAATCCCAGCCCATTTTCAGTATGTGACAGGACAACAGCAAGCTTGGAAAAGACACTTGTGCAAGGCTCTGTGGCAGACCAACTGCAGTCACTTCAAGCTACTGAAGCTTGCAGAGGACCCAAGAAAAAAGATGGTCCTCATCTCTTTCAGTTACCTCAGTTGGTTTTGTTCCTATGACTTCCATAACTGTTGAAGCTTCCTGTATTTCTCATTCCTATGTTGTATCATCTTCTTTTCTGGGACACATCCAATTCAGAGGAAACAGCCAGCATGCCAGGAGAGCCAGGGTTTTGTTAGGTGCAAGTCTGTCCTGTATATGAACACAGGCCAGCAAGCTGAGTAAAGAATAAGGGGCTGGAAAAGACAAGGACAATGGAAGAATTCTACTGGGCAGGAAATAGCTATGTAAAATAACTCAGATTGTAAGTATCACATCTGAATCATATCTGAATGAGCCTGGATGAGGTGACTCTTAAGGGAACTGCACTCACAGGGGTGCTTTTCCTTTTTGCTCCATTCTGTCTAGGAAACCTAATATATGTAAAGGGCATACAAGTTGACATATTCACCTACACCAACATGAAAACCTTTCTCAACAATACCAAAAAACATTAACTGTAATGAGGAACAAACAGATTTCTTGAAATTTTCAGAGGGAGGAGCAAGTGAAAGAGAAAATAAAGGAGAAAAGCTACCAAATGATAAAAAAACCTTCAGTTTGAAATGAGTGGAAGTGTTTCCATGAATATCAAGATCTTTGGACTTTCCCTAAATGCACTGTAATTGGATAAACACCCTGCAGTAAAATACACTTATAAGGGTATGCATGGGATGGCTAGAAGTAAATGGTTAAGCCTGAATTGTTTTGCAGACTCCTTCCAATTCCACAAAATATACCACCTTCGAGAAGGAAAAAAGAAAAAAACAAACTCAGCATAACACAGTGACTGTAAATTGAGAAGCACTTTTTTAAAAACGTATTTCTAGGCAATAAAAATAGACTGACCTTCCAGAGCTGCAAGGCTGATCTTTACACTGGGGTGAAGCTAATGACTTCGGTCGTGAGAGGCCTGGAGCAATTGTCCCAGGTGTTCTGCAATATAAAGCAATGGAAAGGGCTGAATGGTGTCAGCACTTCGGATGACAGTATGCCGCAAAACAAGGCGGCGGGGGCGGGGGGGGGGGGGGGGTTCTGGGGTTTGGGATTTTTTTAAAAACCATGCTACCTCTCGGTCAAAGACAGATCCACGGCGTTTGTGGTCTTGTGCACACACTATATATAGCACTTAAACTCTGGCTGACATCATGTTTTTTTAGCAGCGCAGCCTATCAGGATGGAGTCGGTCGCCCGGCGCTGGGTGCCGGCCCTGAGGCAGCGGGGCGGGAACGCTGAGGGGACTCGGCGGAGCGGCGTTCCAGTCACCGCAAGGAGCGGCTGGGCCCAGAGGCATCAGAGGGATACTCCAGGCAACCTTTAAAGCCACCTAGCCCTCAGCAGAGTGCCCGGTAAACCGCACCGAGCTCCGGACTCAGGTGGCCGGGCGCCGCAGGGGCACCTCTCGTGCCTGTGCTCACCAGCCGAGCGTAAGGGCGCTGGTGGGGCTGTGGCTGCGGAGGCTGACAGCAGACAGGTCCCACCACACCGCGCTGTCCGACAGCGCTGCCGGGCTGCAGGGCCCAGGCCCGCGGAGAGATCAGCCCGCTCGCTGCCGCAACAGCGGGAAAACGGGGGGAGCCCCTGGGGTATCCCTGAGGTACCTCTGGGAGAACCGTGAGATAACCCTGAGGGAACCCTGGGGTATCCCTGAGGTATCCTCTCCCTTCAGGGCGCGCTTGGCGGGGCCGCCAGCAGAGGGGCAGGGCCGCCAGGGAGAGGCGGGACCTGGAGCTAAGGGGCGGGACCTGGAGCTAAGGGGCGGGGTCGGCTCGGCGGGGCGGGCCCGAGAGCGGAAGAACGGGGCCGGGCGGAGCGGGGCCGGGACCGACGGGGCGCGACCGACGGGGCGGGACCAAGGCCGGAGGGGCGAGGCTGGGTGGGGCCTAGAGCGGAGGGGCGCGACCTGACGGGGAGAGAGCGAGAGCG
>VZRH01004833.1:1524659-1558636 GCA_013397555.1 Urocynchramus pylzowi
GAGGGCGGCGGGGCGGCCGTGAGGGGCCTGGCGGGGCACTCCGGCGGCGCCGGGGCGGGCGCGAAGAGTGACAGGTGTCAGGCTTCCCCCTTTCGCGGGGGCACCCCTGTAGCTCTGGCTGCGGGCCGGGCCGCGCTGAGGGACGGGAGCTGCTCCGGGGTGCTGCCGGCGGCGGTCCCCGGCCGGGGCAGGGCTGGCCTCTGCCTGACAGCTCGTCCCGTACCGCCTCCCCTCCGCCCTGCCCTGCAGCGCCGAGTCTCCGCGCTCCCCCGGGACCGGGGAACATGTAAGCGCGGCCGGCGGCGTGAGGCGCTCCGGAGCGGCCGCGTGCTGCCGGGGGTCTCCGCTGAGCCGCGGGGTTTTGTCTGTTCCCTCACGGCAGGGCTCGCCTCTCCCTCCCCGCACTGAGAGTCCCGGCGCGGCGGGAGCGCCGGACGGGCGGCCGCAGCTATGCCGGGCGGTAAGGAGACGCGGCTGCTGCACCTCGGCGAGATGGAGAAGCTGGACAAGACCCTCTTCAGGCTGGAGCAGGGTAGGTCGGGGTGCCAGGGCCCGGTGAGAAGGAAATGGCCGGGACCTCGTCATCGTCTTTGGATGGTAGTGGAAAGGGAGCTCAGCCTGAACTGGAGGGCTTTTGGGGGTGTATGGGGAGTGTTGTTGGTTTAGGTTTGGTTGTGGGTTGGGTTGTTCTGTTTTGCTTTGATTTGTTTCTACTGCAGAGCTCTTTGGGCTCCGCACACAGTTTAATTCTGACTCGTTAAACTCTTGAGAAATGAAGAGCAGATTGGCCAAGAGCCGTCAGTCTTCATGGGACTGAAGTGCAAAGCATTTTTTAGACAAGCCTTTTCCTTCTCCTTTTATAGCCTGTCCTTCGGTGACCTGAAAAAGTCCTCGTAAGTCAAGGTCTCCAGTGCTTATCTTCTTATTCAGCACCCCATGTTTTAATGTTGCAATTTTGAAATCTATTGGTAATACTTGCATTTTGCAAAGTCTGCAGGTTTGAGGTAGTGCTTCAGAATATAAGCTCTTTAGCAACTCCTAAATCTTGTTATCAGATTTGTTATATTATCAGAGGTATGTATCATGCTGCATACTTATAAGAACTTGATGCTATTTCTTCCTGAGAGTGTTTTTAAGTCTGTTTGTAAAAAAAAAGTCCATAACCAAAAACCATCCACTAATTGGTTGACTATTATGCTGGTCAGCAAATTTAGACTATAAAACTAAAGCCCTTGTCTTTAAAAAACATTTCTAATGGTGCAAAAATTTTTCATAAGAGTTTTTTGTGTTTTTTTTTTTTACGGTGTGTTACTAATCTAGGAACATAAAGGAGCAAGATTCTGGTTCTTGAGAATAAAAATTCTCTTAAACTATATTGATTCCAAAATCTTCTGACCAGCCTAATGTAAGGAAATGTCAATAGCGGAGAAGTGCAGAGTTGATCCTAACTTCCATTTTTAACTTATCCATCAAGTTGTGTAAATTTTCTTGAAATGATGGAAGTAGAAGTGCATGGCTGTCAGACATTCAAAGTGCCCCTGCTGGTAGCAGTCTCTGAGAGGGCATAGCTAATTTGAGCACAGCATTTCTGATGTCAGTATAACTCTTAGAGGAAATAAGATATCAGTGGCATATATCCCTGTGCTCTAATTTTAGTAATCCCTGTAACAAAATGTCAGGCCAGTACTGAAGAGAGCGTACTTAACCTTCCTAAAGTGGTTTTATACATACATATATTACATTCAAATGAGCTTCATTTTACCTGGCAGACATTCAGATCGGAAAACAACTGCTTTGCTTGGTGGGTTTTGGTGCAGTGGTGATTTTGTTAATGAGAGAAATACAAAGCTGGGTAACACTTATGTTTTAATGTGTTCAGACATTGAACTCTGGTATTAGAGTCCTCATGATTCTACTTAATAAGTAGGTTTTTTCAGCTTAAGGTATTGTAACGTGGTGTCCAGAATTTTTTACACTTTCTGATTCATTATCTGTGTACTAATAATTTTCCCCTTTTTTGCAAGTACTCAGGTTTCTTTTATTCCCAGTTTTGTAGACTGCTAGGGCTAGTAGGTGATTTACTGCCCTTAACTACGTGACTGACATGTACTGTGTAAGAACTTATATCTGTTTCATTCACTTGAACAAACCCTGTAATTAGCCTCTTGTGATGGTGACCCTCATACCTGCAAGGGGAAACCTTTCTAAAACCTCCTGACTAAACAGGATTTTTTATGTCTAATTCTGTAGAGTACCTATGATTTTATGTTCTAATTTTTTAACTTAATTTTTTCTCACTGTCACAAGTATCTTAAGCTTAAACTTAAGCCTCTTTCTATGTGTGTGTGAGACCTGAAGCACACATACAAGATTCCCTTTAGTTTGTTGAGCTCTCTGAAAGTTTAACAATTTGTATATTGTAACAATATATAAATTGTATAAGTATACATAAGTATATATACTTATGTATACACAAGTATACACAATTCTTCAGTTAAAACATAAGAAATTTACCTGTTTAGTGAATCCTCTTATCCACTTATTAGTGAATAATGAAGGTATTTAAAGTATTTTCTGGTTTTAAGTGTGTTCCTAATTTTTTTTCAGATGTTTTCATGGGTCAGCCTACTATATAGACTTGGTAAATCTAAGTACTTAAAGACTATGTAATCAAAAATCTACATAAAAGTGTGTGTAGTCTGATGATCATGGTGTTTTGCTGTATTTTATTTTTAAAACTTTATGTAGCAAAGACAAACAAATTGGAAAGAAGATGAATGGTGCCATGTAAGTAAAGGAAAAAGGATATCTGTAAAGTATGCCAAGAACAATGTTAGGAAGAAAGGGAGAGATGATGCAGTTTTGAGTGGTGCAATATAAGGTTTGAACCTATTAAAGAATGTCCAAAGAAGAGCAGTGAAGATGGTGAAGGGCTTTGAGGGGAAACTGTCTGAGGTGTGGCTGAAGTCACTTGGCCTTTCAGCCTGGAGGAGAGGAGACTGAGGGGAGACCTCATTGCAGTCTACAACTTCCTTGTGAGGGGCTACCCTGATCTCTGCTCTGTGGTGACCATGACAGGAGCCAAGGGAATGGCATGGAGCTGTGCCAGGGGAGGTTTCAGTTGGGTATTAGGAAAAGGTTCTTCACCCCAAAGGTGGTTGGGCACTGGGACAGGCTCCCTAGGGAAGTGGTGACAGCACCAAACCTGACAGAGTTCAAGAAACATTTGGACAATGCTCTCAGGCACATGGTGTGATTCCTGGGGAATTCTGTGCAGTGCCAGGAGTTGGACTTGAGTGGTCCTTGTGAGTGCCTTCCAGTTCAGGATGTTCTATGATTCTATGCTGTAGAAATTTATAATTGTGTTGAAATTCTTAGCAGATATGATGGTGTTATTAATACAGCAGCAAATTAAGAATTGTAATAAGAGACTAGAAATATGTAGTCCTCCCAATCAAGTGATTTTACCTTTTGTCTTTTTCTTTTTTCTCTTGAGGTTTTGAGCTACAATTCCGATTGGGCCCGACTCTTCAGGGCAAGCCTGTTACTGTGTATACAAATTATCCAGCTTCAGGAGAAGCATTTGATCGCCACAAGTTCAGGACACTGCCGTGGCACAATCCCACAGGAAAAGAAGATGACTCTGACAAATACTGCAAGTTGGATCTCCAAATTTCTGGGTCATACCAGTACTATTTTAGTCTTGGGTAAGTGAAATTTGTATACCTGCAGTCAAATGCAATTTGCTCCCTTGGTCTACATCTTAACCTGAAAAAACCCCTTTTTTTTCATGCATTTTTCAAATTGCAACCAAGGGACCAATTAGAATCCACCAATGAAAGACAGTAACTGGTGATTATATAGTACTTTTTGATGCAGAGATATTCTGGAGAATATACAGAACCAAGCTGATCAACTTTCTGTGAATGTTGGAGAGGCAATCTGTTTTTACAAGTTTTTAAATTCATCAGTATTCTGAGTATCTCAATTATTTTGTCCTTTCTTCATTGACTTTGAGGGCTGTTTTCTATCTAGCGCAGAGGTTCTGGCATTTTTTACTTGGATCCTTTACTTTGTCTTTTGTTTTAGTGGGACAGCTGCAGAAGAGAATGCCACTGTCTGTAATAATTGTACTCTGGTATTTTGTGTTTCTGGAAGATGGGTGGTTAAATTCTTCCAGGCTTAAGACATTTATCTCAGGTACCTTCCTGAGGATGGGGCTCAAAATGTAGATCTGCATGTAATAGATGGGCAGTCATGCTTTCTGTGTTTCCATATGCCAAAAGGAGGAACCAGTACTACATCTCAGTTTTCCAGAGTTTTAAGCTCTGTATCTCATTTGTATTCTTTAAGTCCAGTAAAGAGATGGACATTTCAGTGTTTACTATTTCCTTCATGTGTCATGCAGACCTGTTCCCCCTCTCCCTCCAGCTACTGTAGTGGGCTGCTGTGTTTCTGAAAAGCTGTGTTATTTGAATTCTCTCTGTGAAACAGACTGATACAATGGGTGTTAATTGTACCAATGAAAATTATTTTTTCCTAGAAATGAAAAAAGTGGTGGCGGTTACATAGTTGTGGATCCCATTTTGCATGTTGGAGCTGATAATCATGTGCTGCCTTTGGATTGTGTCACGCTCCAGACATACCTCGCCAAGTGTCTGGGACCGTTTCATGAATGGGAAGATAGGCTTAAAGTGGCAAAAGAAACAGGTAATGCTAATACACATATTCAAGGATTGAAGTTTTTGTTTTATGGTCAAAACCCAAAGTTACATGGAAGAACTTTAGCGTAAACAATTAATAGATTATTTGTTGATTATATATTTTCTACTATATTCGATTTCATTAACAGATTAAGTCAGTGAATTGATTAAAATATTGCCAGAGGTACAAAAATTCAAAAATGGGAACTACTTATTTTATTGTTTTCATTTCAGATAGACTTGGAAGTTTGTAGAACTGACAGGGTGATTTTTAAAGCTTGTGTTACATAGAATTTCAAGGGGAAGATTCAGATTAATTTACATTGATTATTCCAAACAGTAGCTCTAAGTACATAAGTGCAGCTTATTATGCTTCTTTCAATTAACTTTGACTGGGTTTTTTTTTCCTCATTAAATAAATTGGGTTTTATTTCATAGGTTACAACATGATTCATTTTACACCACTACAGATGCTTGGACTATCTAGATCATGTTATTCATTGGCTGACCAGTTAGAAGTAAACCCTGAGTTTTCAAACCATAATAAAAAATGCACTTGGAGTGATATAGGAGCGCTTGTGGAGAAACTGAAAAATGAATGGAATATGCTTTGCATCACAGATGTAGTCTACAATCATACTGGTATGATTTTCATGTGTTTATAACCAGATTGGTCCTATAATTATATTTGTTTATTTCCCTTAACTTCTCCCTCTTGTACCCGTTTTTAGTAGCTGTTTTAAACAATGTAGCTGTCTCTGTCTTTGAGTCTCTCAAATCCGGGACAACTCTTTGCAATTGTAACTGATACCTCTCTGTAACAGGTATAAAAGAACTTAGTATTGCTACTGAAAGAGTGAGAAGAGCCCTTCTTAAAAAGAATTTATAAGTTGTGTATCTGTATTTATATAGTATGCCTATCTTCATCTGTGGTGTGCAGTTCCCATATGTTTGAACAGAGTCTGTATTATGAATTGTTTGATGAGCATAAACTGAATACTTTCTTGTTAAACAGAGTATTATGCTTGTAGCTGCTAAAAATAACTGGTCTAATATGGGTCTAACATGCAGACTAGAAACAGAGTTGGGACAAGAAGGTAGGATTAAGTAATGGGGAAAATGTTACAGCTCAGTCTGTGGGAAAAGAAAGAAGAAAGCTTTGTGTTTGGGGCAGGCTTTTTTTTTAAGCATAGATATATTAATACATTAAAGGTGTTACTTTTCTTAATTGCTTGAGGGACAGTGGATTTTCTTCTGTGTGATCTGATGAAATTTAAAGTGTAGTACTTAATAATTTGCAATTTTGTTGGTTGTTTGGATAAGGAGTTTTCTTTGTTTATAATGCAGTTGCTACTGCATACTGTAATCCTAAAGATCATAATTACCATTCTTGTACCAGAGACTACAACAAGGGGTTATGTAGATTGATGTCTTTTGAGGCTCAAAAATGCCTAAAAATAAATAACTTGTGAATTTCAAGCTTTATTTGCTTTAGTTCTTTGGTGTTGACTTTTGCCAAACATTCCTGTCCAATCAGTCTGGAACACAGTGTTTTCCCTGTCTGTTTGTTGAGAAGTTACTAATTATAGATGTTGGCTCTGTGTCTGAGGGAATCAGGCTTTTAAACATCCTCCCAGTTCTGGATAAAAAAATTCATACACTTTTCAACTAGGGATATAAAAATTTCTTATGCTTTTCAACTAGATGTCCAGTTTCTCTTAGAGATTCTTGAGATCTTCTCATTTTTGAATGAGAAGATCATTCAATGTACATTTTCATGCTACTAAGGAGGATGTTTTTAGATGGACAGAAAGATCTTAACTGTAATAGTTACACACCAGAGTATATTTGAAAAGGAAAATATAATGTGATGTGGCTACATTTGTAGAAGGACTTTTTCAGGTTACTTTCAGAGCTAAAGTATTAGAATGGATGATTGGGATGGATGACTCCAATCACCATTTTTACTATGGTGAAATGTTCAGAAGTGTCTTCTAAGAGGATAGAAATATTCAGATGATTGTGGTTCTTAGATCATTAAGCAAGGTATCCTTGATGACATTGTTGCCTGTCATGACCCCTCAGCTTACAGTGGTTCTGTCTGTTGGTAGTTTCTGCTTTCTGGTGGAGACCATTGCATGAAAATGGTATTGCTTCCCCTCTGCCCTGTGGGAGCCAAGCAGCATCACCTGCAGGATCAGGCATTAAGCTGAGGTGTTTGGTGTTCACCCTGGAGTGAAGCCCACACTGTGGGCACAGCAGGGAACAGTGGGAATCAGCTCTGGATGTCTCTGTGAGGCTCTAATAAAAGTTAGCATCTGTGGCTCAACTTGAAAAGTGAAGTCATGCACTCATGTAGAATGTCCCTGAGCCTTTGGCATCTTTGCAGGAGTGTCACGGATAAACTTGCAAACCCTCTCTGGTAACTGGGTATATTCAAATAAGAAATATGTTTACATTTACTTTTCTGAGCTTTCCATGGCTGTAATGAATCATATAAAGTAGTAAAAATAAAGTGAAGTAAATTATGTATGACTTTTTTTTACAAGAGGCTACTGTTGTACAATTGCAATATAGCACTTGAGTAAATCTTACCTTCAAGTTTGTGTTTAATTTATGTAAAAAATTAGTTAGTCAGTTAAGAAAATAATTTGAGATTTTTATAAGAAGAGTGTAATGAATTTTAGAAAGTTCTGTAATTCCTCATCTTGGTATTTCCATATTCCTATACTTACTTTATTCGATACACATACTCTTTGCTATGTTATTTTTTCCTTAGCTGTAGCAAATGGAATCACTAGTGATGTTTTGGATAATTTTTCTTCTGCAGTTAGATTTCTCTTAAATTATGTTGTGAATCACTGGAACTTAACCTTCTGATCAGGAAACATCCTTCTGTTCTGTACCAGAATTAATGGAAGGCCTGTTGACTTTTTTTTTTCTTCAATGCTAACTCTTTAGGTTTAAATTATGTGTTGTCTTTTTAGAAGTATTTGTATTTGCTTATGAAATTCCTTTATAGTAAATTATAGTTCTTGTTAGAAAAATAGAACAAGCTGGTTTTGCTTTTTGGAAAAGCAAGTTTTTTTTCAGAAGTAGTAAAGGATAAAGAAAAAAAAAAGAGCAGGAGGGAATAATCTGTTTGGCCTGGAACAGCCTTTAACAGCCTAAACTTGACAGTGCTGTACATAACTTTAAAACATAGTGGATTTAGTAGTAGGTTGTATTTAAACAACAAGGATTTTAATTTCTACAAATGGTTTGACCTTCTAATGATGAAATTTTGCCATATCTTGAGATACAGTGTAAAAAGGTACTCAGAAGAGCTGTTCACACTATAGACTGAGGTAGTACTTTTCTTTTTCACTCTGGCATTTTTGTTTCAACTTCTTTGAACTAAACAAACTTGGGATTTTAAGTGTTATTTTGTTCAGCTATAGATCTGGACACATTAGTGACTCTCCATGTTTTCAATATAATAATTTGTTATATATTTTCTCATATGTGAAGTACTACTTCTGTTTTTCTCAGCTTTTCTAAAAACCTGGTTTTTGTTCTTAGGCATTCTGTGAGGTTTTCTTTTTATTTTCAGTTTTATAATTTAGTATTTTGGTTCAAAATATTCAAAAGAATAGATGAAATTTATTTTCATTTAAACAGTATAGCAAAAGAGTTGCAAAAATAGAAAAAAATTAACTCTGGGATTTTCTTCATTATCATACTTCCAAAATCAAAATTCTCTGCTATGTATGTATTTACCTGGACTGCTGCATGTGTGCTGTCTACCTTAAAATATGACATCTGTGTTCTAGTGAAGGCTCCTTACCTTCTCTCTGTTAATTTTTAATGTTCAGCATATCTTCTGATGCTTGTGGATGCTGCAGGGGAAGCTTGGCAAATAGACACAGAGTGTAGTGTTTGGCCTGAATGGGTGTTCCATTTGCATGCACCAGACAGTGCACTCATCTTGCTGTGTAAGACTCAGTGATGTTGCTTCCTACAACTCAGCTGCTTTCTATGGACACAAGTATCACAGCTAATCCTTTCTTAAATGCCTGTTTAACTATATTTTGCATTAATTATGTTTTGGGTGTGTGCACTCTTCCTCTCTGGCTGTGTCTGGCATCTTGACAGGATGAAGAATATTAAAAAATGAACAAGTTTATAGTATGTTTGGGATGTATGTTTGGCTTTCAACACTCAAGAATATCAGTGTCTTACGTTCAGTATTTGATGTATTTCTTGCAACAAATGTTTTTTTTTGGTGTTTTAGAATTGGTGATACTATTACATATCTTTATGTAACTAACAAAAAAAATTTTCTACAGTCTCTGCAGTTATATTTTTGACCAAAAAAGTCAGTAATAATGGTCAATCAGTGATAACATTTCTGCACAAGATAGGATTTTCTATTGACATGGGAAACTTCAGTTTAAATGTGAATGAACTGTATGTGCTGTAGTACCTCAGCTTCTTGGTGTTAGGATGTTTACAAAATACAACCAAGGGTTCAGCTTATGTATTTATGTTTTTGGTTGTTTTTCCCCCCCTCTCTTTCTTCACTAAGCTACCAACAGTGAATGGCTCAGGATGCATCCAGAATGTGGCTATAACCTTGTTAATTCTCCTCACCTGAAGCCAGCTTGGGTCCTGGACAGAGCTCTGTGGCATTTGACTGGTATGGTGGCTGATGGAAAGTGTATTGCCAAAGGGGTCCCTCCCTTGATTGAAAATGATCAGCACTTGAATGTAAGTGAATGAGAACTAAGTATGAGCTAGTGAACTGCATAAATAGCTGAATAAACCTTTAATATTTCTAGGATTGTGTAAATACACAAAAAATGGTGTATGCTTTGCAGATAGACTTAGTGAAATAAGCCCTTATACCCCCTTTCTTTTAACTTTTCTTAATTATATTAACAAATAACCTTAGTAACTAATGCAATTTTTATTTTTATAGTGTTTACGTAAAATAATTTATGAAGATATATATCCAAAACTGAAACTATGGGAATTTTTCCAAGTGGATGTTAATAAAGCTGTGCAGCAATTTAAAACCCTTCTAACTCAAGGTAAAGGAAGATTATGTTTCTGAAGCATGTGAATTAATATATTTATAGTTCAAGAGACTTAGGTAAACTTAACAGTTAGACAGAAAACAAGATAATGCTATTTTTTGCTATGTGAGACATCCACTGTGCTGATTTAAGCACACAAGAATGCTTTGAGGGCTAGGAAAATCTTTAAAGACCTTCAGTACCTTCATCCACCTGCATGTTATGCTAGAATTATAAAAGTTGTATGACTGGTAAATTAACTCCTGTTTTTCCTTTGAGTACTCATTTCTATTTTGTTCTCAGGCAAAATGGGCTCTAAATCTGATCCAAATCAACATCTTCAAATACTTCAGGACCCTGATTATAGACGACTTGGCTGCACTGTAGATATGAACATAGCACTGGCAACGTTTATACCACACAGGTACCACGTTTCTGATTACAAGGGAGAATCTAAGTGAAGCTTATGAAGCCAAAAAAAGACATTCTTTTCGGACATGAGGAAAAATTAGTTTTTGATTCCTTTTAGTAACTTATGCTGCATGTTTTTAAATTTTTTTTTCTAATTGTTCTCTGCTTTTAATGTCCTCCTGATAAGCAATGGACCAGCTGCAATAGAAGAATGTTGTAACTGGTTTCGCAAGAGGATTGAGGAACTAAATGCTGAGCAATACAGACAAACTAGTCACCATCAAGAACAGGTGTGTTGAAATTACTGTTTTAATGCTGAATTGTTTAAAATTGCAAATAAATGCATGCATTTCAATAATGCATAATTTGATTACTTCCAGGCTGTCAATTGCCTTGTGGGGACTGTGGTTTACGAACGAATCGCTTGTAATGGTCCTAAGCTGGGACCTATCAGTAGAAAGCATCCCTTGGTTACCAGGTATCTACATGTTTTCTTGTTTGTTTGGAAACTATTAGAATCTATCCAGGGAAAGCAAGTTCAAAATTCAATAAAAATATACATTTATATGTAGAAGTATATTTTTTCTTTGACGTGGACAAATGCCACTTAGCAAATTGACTGGGTTTTTTTAAGCAACAGCAATAACTATTTCAGAAACAAATGTGATCAGAAAGCATGAGACAATACTCAGAGCACATCAAAACCTTACATAGTGCAAATTGCTGTTGTAGGTGGAAGAAGAGTGGAACTAGGAAAGTTTACACCTTTCATCTTTTATGTACTTGATGCCACTCATATCTAAAGAGCTATGGCTTTACTCTTACATTACCAGCTGACACCAAGATAGTGACAACATCTGTTCTTGCTCCTTCAAAGCTTCCTTCAAAATAGAAAACTCTCCATCATTTATGCAAGTTGCTCTCTTTTTTTATCTGTATTATGTACAAGCCAGTTCATAGCAGATACTTTAATTTCAAAGACAATGAATTGCAGCTTAGGTTAGCATATGTGTTTGATGCTTGTCTCTTTGATTTCTCTTTTAATTGCCTGTCTATTCCATAGGTATTTTACATATCCATTCAAAGAGCTGACTGTGGAGGAAGAAGAAACTATGATACATCAGCCAGATAAAGCTTGTTATTTCATGGCTCATAATGGCTGGGTTATGGGAGATGATCCTCTTAGAAACTTTGCAGAACCAGGTTTGTAAAAGAAATTTGAATTCTTACAAACCATTTGATACTCTAGCCAAAGCAATAAGGATTTTATTTAATCTGTCTTTTTTCCAGATGTATTCCTATGAAGCTGCAGAATAGCAGATACTAAGCTTATAGCACTTTAATTTCCCATTCAGCATACAGATGAACTGTAAGAACTGGAATTTGAGGTACAGTTTTGCAAGATTTGAGAGGGAAATTACCAGCTTTCTGCCACTGAAATGGGGCTGTCCTGCCTCCCCACTTTTGTCATTGTCTTTGTTGCTTACTTTGTACTTTGTTCCAACACCAGTGCTTGTTGGCATTTCCATGAGACAATGACAGTGTGGCAGAAAAACTAATGCAATGAAAAGGTGAATAGTGTTTTACTGCATTAGTGAGCAAAAACTGGATCCTTGAAAAGTCTGCTGAGTGGCAGTCAGGCAGTCAAGAGATGACCCAGTTAATCCAAATTAAGTATGCAGATTACTTGTGAAGGTAAAATAGGCCGTGAAATCACCATGCACTAAAATATTGCATTCTAACCCCTTTGGGGACAGTGTTGATATCCAATAAATGCAAAAAAAGCTTGTGTTCAGGGTAGCCATTCACTTGGTAAGTGAAACAAAAGCCAGTTTAATTGTAGTTAAAAACCCTCTGAAAGTTTGTCTGCTTTACAAGCTAATCTGATGTTACTTCAGAGTGATCTGCTGTTAGCAAACATTTATTTTCTGCAAAGTAATCTACACCCCTTTCACTAAATTTTATTTACTTTTATTCTCCTCAAGGATTGAGATAATACGTGTTTCAAGAGTGTTTTTGTTCAGTTGCCTTCAGGTTATTGCCCTTTCTTCTAGGCAGACTTCTGTATTTTTTTTCCTCTCAGTCACTTTCTTTAGTTAGCATTCTTAATTTCCATTACTGAGGTTTCTCTTGTAACTCAGCTACAGGTTTTTGAGTGGTTTATATTTGTGTTTTATGCCTTTGTTTTATGCCACACATTATTTCAACTGAGAACACAATGTGAAAATGTGGTACACAAAGGCACCATAATGGAATTGCAAAACAAAAGCAGCCAGTTCTCTAAATAATCCTTTGAAAAAGTCACAGTGTACATCCAAAAAAATAAAGTTTTTCTCTCCATCTGACTGTGCTGCTATTAGTGAAGAAAAGGATTGGCTGTGCTTATGTGAATGTTTTGGGAATTTGTGGTAATTTACAGTGCCTTTTTTTTTACTTACTGGTTTGGGAAATTCATCACAGTCTGCTGTTAATAGAAGATGAAATTGTAAATTGTGGCTGTGACAGATTAGGATTGTGGTACTTGTGGATGCCACATATGATAACACAGTGAGATTCTTTTTTGAATTTGACCAGTGTGAAAAACAAAACTACTAATTTTCTGAAGTACAGATTTTTACATTACTTTGAAGACTTCAAAGGAATTTTATTTCAATCTGAAGAATTGTTGCAGTATCACTATAGAAGCTAAATGTTCCCATGGAAGCGTGTGAAATTTTACATCAGTGTAGTGTATACAGATTTTTGAGTTGATCTGGTTTTTGTAGAATTTTTACTGTTCATTAGTGTTTTTCTGTTCTCCAGGAGTAGAAAATGCCACATTTTCATTTTGGTGCACATCCTACTCACACACACACACACACGTACTTTCTCTCTCTCTCTCTCAGGGTGTGTGTGTGTATATATATATATATATATATATGTACACTAAAGTGAGTTTATTTCCTTTACAGGTTCAAATGTGTACTTGAGAAGAGAGCTCATTTGTTGGGGAGACAGTGTGAAACTGCGTTATGGTAATAAACCTGAAGACTGCCCATACCTCTGGGCACATATGAAAAAATACACCGAAATCACTGCCAAATATTTCCATGGTGTTCGCCTGGACAACTGTCACTCAACACCTATTCATGTAGCTGAGGTACGCAAAATTAAGCATGTTTGTTATAAAGCAGCTTCCTGTCTGTGAAACAGAGCCTGCAGATTTCACAGCAGCTGTGCAGGACTTACGTGGCAGAGTTTAAATGGGACTGAATCTTCCTCATTGCATAAAAGCAGGGTTCCTTGTCTGGTGATGTTCAGAAATGGTTTCAGCTATGTTAAACAGTAGAGTGGTATAGTTATTGTATCTTTTACTTCTCTACTTTAGCTGAAATACTGTGGATGTGGATGGGCCTGGCTAGCTTTTCCCTCACTGAGCTGTGGACATAGTGCAATGACTGCCAGTATCCAGTATGTCAGTTTGAGCTGGAGTCATTGCCAAGACTTGATTGAAAGTCTGGTTTGGTTTTTTTTTTTTTTTTTGCCATATATGTTTTGCTATTGCTAAATTACACAAGAAGTGGTTCACTTCACAGAATTTAAAAGCTGGTTATGAGCTCCTGCAACAAGTTTTGTCTGGCAGGTGCATTGCTAAGACTAGTGCTTCTTGTTTCCCAGGGAGCTGACTATCCCAAAGTTGTACTTGCCTAGTAAAGTAGCCTTCAGTAGGTTTGGAGTAGTGCAACTTGTTAGTGCTTAGTCTTAACTCTGTAACAGAGCTTACCTAAACCTATGAAGAGCTCTCTAAAACAAGTTGATTTGCCCATACAACTTGTAAGTAGCTCCTAAATGCAGCCTTTTCAAAACTTCTGCCGTTCTTTTGTTTAGTGTTACTATTTTTGGAACGGTAACTGCAAAGGCTTAAACTGAAGCGCTGCTCAGATTTCTTAGTTCAACAGGTGTCTCTTTTATCCAACCTTTGTTCTTGTATTTTGAGCTAAGATTTTGTTTTAAGACAAAGTAGTGGTTAGGTTAAAGTCTATGGAAAATTGCCTAGAATTACTCAATCCATAAGTAATATCTGTAAAATATAATCATGGTTTTCTGAAACTTTCATGTTATCAATATTTTTAATGTGCTGCATATATTGAATCGTTGTTTATGTTCTGTTAACGTTCATGTTAAAGTTTGTGTATACATAGCTGACAATGGATGTCTTGCATTAAAAATGTATTGTGATCTATAGGAGATGCTAGCAACAGCCAGATCAGTCAGACCTAATCTTTATGTGATAGCTGAACTCTTCACGGGCAGTGAGTACATTGACAATGTTTTTGTCAACCGCCTGGGAATTACCAGCCTGATTAGAGGTACAATAAGCAGTTGAAAATTATGTAGGATTGTCATGTATGGTTTGGAGTTTTAAATGTGAAACTAACATTGGTATGCTTTTTTATTTTTCTTACATATTCATGTTCTTTGCTTATGCAATTGTCTTTTCTTCATGTTCTGTTTAACTTCTCCTGTGTTGGATGCTAATTCTTGGTTTTGCTTATGTTTGTGTGTCCTCTTCTGTGTAACAACTTGTTTTGCTCCTTAATTTTGGCTTTCTATTTATCTTTGCTGCATGGCATTTTCCTATTGTCCAATCCCTGCCTAGCTTTGAAACTTGTCCTTTTTTGTATCTACCTTTCCCCTTTCTGTGGCTTTTTTGGCTGTGCTTTTTGCAGTACATGCTGGACACAGCTAGAAAATTGCGAGCCGATTTGTATGTAGTGGCTGAGCTGTTCACAGGAAATGAGGAGCTGGACAATATCTTTGTGAATAGGCTGGGCATTACCTCCTTAATAAGAGGTAGGCTTGCTGCGTGTGTGGTCTCTTTCCAATGAGAGGTTATAGATGACATGCTTTTTCCAAGAAAAAGTTTTCTACCGCATTATGCACTTTAAATTTCAAACTCCATATAATCAGAAGGGAAGGTTCTGTATTGTATTTTTTGATAATTGGCAAAAAATAAAGTACTAGTCATAAAATAAGAGAAGACCTCCTTTGTTAGTTACAGCAGGTTAAATATTTCACTCTTGATCTAGTGAAGGAAAAAGGAGTTGTAGCACAGTTCTGCTATGTAAGTCCTGCATCATGTCTGATTTTTGTTGCATGAGTTTTTTGAAGCCTGTGAGAAATAGTTTGATCTCTGCTTTTTTATCCTTTTTTTCCCATTAGCTTTCTCTTCCTTAATACATTATAGTAAATTGAATATACCAAGTTTCCACACCGGAGAATATAGCTATATGTGTTTGATTTTTTTTTTTTTTTGAGATTGAACACACCAAAATAACAACTTCTAAACGCTACATTAACATCTTTGTGCGTGCTGTCCTGTGTGGTATTATTGTTATGCAAACACTTAGGTGTTCTGTTCTATAGAGGCCATGACTGCCTACAATAGCCATGAGGAGGGGAGGTTGGTCTATCGGTTTGGAGGTGAGCCTGTTGGATCTTTCGTTCAGCCACGTTTGAGGCCTTTGATGCCAGCTATTGCTCATGCACTGTTTATGGATATTACACATGATAATGAGTGTCCAATTCAGGTGAGCACGTAAACAAAAGCAAAAAAATTACCTTTAGTGTTTTCGGGAGTGATATTTCCAAACTGTGGGAGGGCTTGATGCAATCTGGATATCCTGAACAATATTTAGAACAAATGCAGTTCAGCTCAAGCTTTCATGCAGAGAAAAAAAAATTTTAACAATACCTTCCAACATTCAAGATTTTGTCTTTCAAGGGAGAATTATATAAAGTTACTAAATAAGCTGTTTGAGTCTTTCATCCAGCTGCTGTAAGCAGCTTATTGATTGTTCTCCTGAGCTTGTTTACAGGCAGGAATGAGAGAAAGTGGTGGGCAGGGAGTGCTTATTTTGATGTTTTTTCTGAAGTTGCTTTTCTTAGTTAATTTATAGAAATTTTCTCCAATAATTGTGTTGTAATTGAGGAAATGATGACGAAGGGATTAGCACTTCCTTTGTTAGATTGAGTGTATCTTCTGTATGCTGAATTGGGAGGATTGAATTTTCTTGGTTTCACTATTCATTACCTATATATTTTTTGATGCAGCACCGATCTGCATATGATGCTCTTCCTAGTGCAATGATCGTTTCCATGGCATGCTGTGCTACAGGAAGTACCAAAGGCTATGATGAACTGGTACCACACCAGGTATTTGTCTCCAGTTAAACTCCTAAGCTATCTTTAAAAATACCTTTTATTCTCATCCTAGAACACATATTTTAATGTTGTTTGTTTGAAATGCTAAGCAGTTTGCTGTCTGGTGTTATTTCAGATTGTCCAGCTTCATATGAAATTTGAACTTATTATACAGTTCAGACCTCAAGGTGTGGTAGTTTTTATTTCCCAGAGTAGTTTATATTTGCTTAATTTTTATTTTTACAGATCTCTGTAGTATCTGAGGAAAGGTTTTATGCAAAATGGAATCCAGCAGCACATGTGACCTCTGGCGAAGTTAATTTCCAAACAGGAATTCTAGCAGGAAGGCTGGCCATGAACAGGCTGCATCAGGAGCTGGGGGCTAAAGGCTTTAATCAGGCAAGAAGTGAGGGTAACACTGCAATTTCTTCATGTGTGTGCTGAGTGAGCACAGTTGCAATGTTATGTCTCTTCCAGGTGTATGTAGATCAAGTTGATGAAGATATAGTTGCAGTGACAAGACATTGCCCTAACACACACCAGTCTGTTGTGGCTGTGTGTCGAACTGCCTTCAGGGATCCTAAAACTTGTTTCTACAGTAAAGAGGTACCTGAAATGTGTATCCCAGGTAAACAGACTTCTTTCCAAAAGCTGTTGTCATGTACAAAAATTTCAAGTTATTCATGCTTTTTAACTTAAAGCATGTGCTCATGAAATCCATATGAGAACTTTCAGTATATAAGGCTCCTTTTATATGTACTAACATGTATGTCTCAAAAGTGGTTAAAGAGCCAATAACAAACTTGCAATACTTAGGGTTTTCAGAAACATTCATATTGAGTATATTCCTGCTGCAAGCTCCCCTTGAGGGTGTGTGGGGGGTTTATGGTCTTGTTTGTGAGCTAGTAATAGTAAATAGTGAGATGGTTAATTGTACAGAGTTGGGGGGGATTACTGTTTATTCTGTTATACTGGGGGAAAAGGCTAAAATTTTATCCTAGTTGTTGATTCCATCGCTGTTCAGCTTTCAAATTTATATTGCTATTTTGTAGCTTGAAAATACATCTTGATAAGAAGTCTGTATTGAATAAGTTAATGTAAAGACAATATGTATGCAGTACGTATTTTGATACATATTACATGTATGCAATACATAATTATGCAGAGTATTTACTGTACTTAAAAGTAGCTAAGTATAATGACTTCTATACATTACTTGGAAATGTTTCTGAAGATAAGCTTTCCAAACTGGCTTTTTAATTATACTTGGTTCTTTGAGTGCATGTGTGTGCTTGTTTCAAAATTAGTCACATTATATTTTAAGTTATTTACAAGACTTGCATACCTTATGTCTGTCAATTACTTAAAGGATAGAGAAAATTAGAATTTGTATATTAATCATAAATTGTTACCCTTTAAAGATAAACCATCTGTAGCTGTAGTTTGGAAAGCAGTCTAGCTTGAAAGATAATAGGTAAACTAAGAAAGCTGATGACCAGTAAAAGACAGGTTTTTACTCTCTCATCATCTGATTTTATGATTAATTTATTATAAAATAAGAAAAATTGCCATTTTAAATACAGTACAGCATATGAGTGTGTAGTGAATATATTTACAAGTATTTAAAATACTTGCTATATGTTTCTGTTCTGCTGTATGACACAGATTTGTATATTGAATATCCAGTGTCTTCATTTTAGCTTTTGTTTCATAATTTCAAAATAATCACTTTTTTCATTTCAAATACTCTAAGAGCTGCAACATGGCTTAACTTTTTCTAGGAAAAATAGATGAAGTAGTATTTGAGGCAAGGACTGTTGAGAGAAGTACTAGTCCTTACAAAAAAGATCGACATTTTATAAATGGATTGCCTAATTTCACAATGGAACTCAGGGAGCATATCCAGGTAATTAGCCTCCTTCACCCATGTTCTGATCTAATATTTTTTAATTTGTCATATTTTGTATTAGAAAAAAGGACAGTGAATTTCAGTTGCAATTTTTTTTTTTCTTTAAGATAAAAGACAGTAAAATCATAAAGCAAGCTGGAACTGCTATAAAAGGGCCAAATGAGTTTGTTCAAGAAATAGAATTTGAAAGATTAACACCAGGAAGTGTAATAGTGTTCAGGTACGTTACTGTAATTGCCATATGGCTGTGTGAGTTTGAAAAGATTAAAGGGAACCTGGAGGATAGTTCTTCTCAGTGCTGTATTTCTACAAGATATGCATTTTTATTTACAGAGTTAGTCTGGACCCAAAGGCACAAGAGGCTGTGGGGATACTTCGCAGTCATCTGATCCAGTTCAGCTCTCATTTTAAATCTGGAAGTCTTCCTGATGATCACTCAGCACCAATATTAAAAACGCCATTTTATTCGTAAGTATTCTTTAAGTTTCTGGCTTAGAACCAAGAGGGCTACTAGGGGAGCAGAGAATATTATGTACATCTACTGAGGGTTCTTGAGTTTTGGTGATGGTGATACAGATGGGGTTTGAATTGTCAGAGTGCAATGAAAACTCAGAGATCTTCTTATATGTGTAATATTAAGTAGAGCTAATACTGAAAAACTTCCCATTTTGTGTAATTGCTGCCTAAAGTAGACTTTCTAACATGGTCTGCTTCTCAGTGTTGGGGTGTGATTGTTTGGGTGTGATTTTGAACATAATACTGTGTTTCTAAATAAACACTAAACCATCTGAGAGCATCTTGAACACCTGAAAAATTAGGCTTCTAATTTCCAAGATGAAGTATCGAGAGAACTGTATATATTTTAGTATTTTAATTTAAGTCTGAAATGAGAATTGTTTGTGAAATCATTTCCCTCTTTCCTTACTGATGTTATTTTGAGTTTTATTCTCTTTTTTACTCCCCCATTTTTTCAGAATTGCATCTAAACTTACTTTGGCTGAGCTAAATCAAGTGCTGTATAGATGTGAGGCAGAAGAACAGGAAGATGGTGGAGGCTGTTACAATATACCAAACTGGTCACCCCTGAAGTATGCAGGCCTCCAAGGTAATAGCTTCAGCATTATTTTTCTGTCAAGTAAAAGAAGTAAATGAGAACTGCTCAGTCTAAATCACATCATAATGCTGTTGTGTTGCTGCTGCCATTGTTTGGTAAAAAAGGTAATTTTTTTCTGCTTGAACTTGCTACTAATTGGTGTTGTACCCAGGAAATCTCATACTAGAACAAAACCCCTCTCTCTCAATGCTTTGAAACTTAACACTGCAGCCCAGGATGTGTTTTAACACCAGTGCCTTGACTTTTAAAGTAAAAGAAATGTACTTCCAGTGAAAAGTTGCATTAATCTGACCTGAGGTGTTACTAGATTACTAAGGAGTGTCTGTCATTTATCAAACCTACAAATTCCATCATGCTAGTTATTTGCAATGATTTTCGTAAGTTTCTAGGATTTATGCTGAGGAAACTAGAATTGGGTTGTAGCTTAACTTGTTATGCAGATGGTGAGATGCAATCCAGTTAAAGCATCTGTTGCTATGTACCTTTTGCTCCTGCATTGTTACTGCTGTTTGTGATAATGGTGTGTCTTTTAATAGAGTTGGGTTTGTATCTTCAGGGTTAATGTCAGTGATGGCAGACATTAGACCAAAGAATGATTTGGGTCATCCATTTTGTGATAATTTAAGATCTGGAGACTGGATGATTGATTATGTCAGTAATCGTCTGATTTCGCGTGCTGGAGCCTGTGCAGAAGTGAGTAAAAATACTTGTTTGGTAACTTCAGGGTTTTAAATTGCTAGTTGGTTTCATTTTCAATTACTGATATATTTTTTTTTAATTCAGACTGTCTATAACATATTTCTATAACTTCTGTCTAGGCAATTTCTTCTAGTAGGTTAAACCATTAATATGTTTTTCTTCCCTCCCCTCAATCCGGGGAGTCTATTTAAGAATAGACTGCAAAAGGGAAATGAAAAATATATAGGGCATGAAGGTATTGTTAGCTCTTGCATGAAGGCTTGCAGGGGTCCCTCCCTGTTTTACTTCTCTTCAAATAAGAAATTAAATTACTAAATTTTTTTTTCTCTAGGTTTTGGGGTGGTTTTTTGGGGTTTTGTTTGTTTGTTTGTTTGTTTTAAGAAATACTTTCAAGAGAGTGCCTAAATACTACTGCATACATGAGTGTGACAGTTGCAGTCAGCCAAGGACTGGGAAGACAGGAATTTCTGAGATTCAAGATTGCTTTATAGCTGCATTACAGTGCAGTCCTTTTCTTTGTCATAGTTTATTTTCCTACATGGAAACTGCTTTATTTATTTCACAAGACCTGATTTTTGTAACTTACCTAACCAATACAGTAATAAAGACTTTAACATTGTTACTTCATTTTATTTCTGAAGTCAAGTCTAGTAATACAAAGCAGAAGAATGGATAAAACAGTCTTAGGTACTGAAGTGAATGCTAAATTTGACCTGAACTTTTCTAGAAAACAAGTTAGTCTGATTCTTGCCACATTTACTGCTCTTCTAAGACTATTGCTTTTTTCCTGTGTATTTTTTAGTTCTTAATTTTTAATGTTTCATTTTGTTTCAAAGACTTAATTTATGTGAAAATAAAGTTTGCAGTTTTGCTATTAGTAGTCTCATCTTGTGAGATTTTGACAGGTGCATTCTTTACCTGCAAGGCTTAAATCTTTGGTGATTTACTAGAAAGTTGTCATAATGTTGTTTAGCAGGACTAGAAGGAAATAAAAATACTTTCCAGATGTCAAATGTTTTGCAATGATACAAGGATGTGAAGCTTGAGAATCCTGAGTCCAAGACACAGACTTACAGTCATATTCTCTAGTGGCTCTACATAATTTAGCTCTGATAACTTTTTATTCCTGGTTCTGAGCTTCATCTCTTCAGTCCTGTCTTTGTAGCAATGCAAAACTTCCTTTCCATGCTTGGATTATAGTGATGCCTTTTTAATTTGTGACTTTTCTTTGCTATTTAATTTTAATAACAACTTCATGATAGTTCATATTTTGACTATAAGACTAGCAAAATATAGTCTCCTTCTATACTTCACATTTTGGCCCATTTAGTATAGATGCAATACACATTTTTCTCTACTACTCTTCAGCTAAAAGACATGAACTCTAAGAAAGTTTGGAGCAGTAGGGCACAGCATAACGGGGGTGTAATACATGTACAAAAACTGTAACAATATGGATCCTGAAAGCACCGGCTTTTGAACGTTGATGGATCAAGTTCTAATTCTATTGTATTTTAATAGGTTGGTAAATGGTTGAAGGCCATGTTTGTCTACCTGAAGAGAATTCCACGTTACCTCATCCCATGCTACTTTGATGCCATATTAGTGGGAGCATACACAACACTTCTGGATGTGGGATGGCATCAGATGTCGAGGTGTGCTTGGTCTTTTTATCAGAGCTATAAAGGCAGCTGTATACATTGTAACCTTTTAAATTTTATCTGCTGGAGAATGTAATTTTAATACTTTCATAGTCCTCTAATGTAGAAGGGTAAAATTGGTAGAGAATTATCAAATCCATCTTCTGACAGTGGTGGTTTGGAAGACTGAGAGTTCAGACATTTATCCAGGGTTTCAATTTATAACTGCTGTTGGGATTGCACAGTAGGAGGAGGAAACCCTAAGCCAACAACTTTTTTGCCAGGCTTTGGAAGCTTTTTTTTTTTTTCTGTAATTTTAGTACCAATGCAATGATTCCTTTAAGTTCAGGTAACTAAGAAAATACCAGATTGTATTTGATATTGATCCTTTCTTCAGCACTTCTCCATTATTACTCCCCATTATTTGAGCACTCTGCTTACTTTTTGAAATAACTGTTTAATCTTCAGAGTCTGCTTCTTTTTTTCTTGCAAGGGGAAGGGAGACTCATTTCATGGAGGTTTTATTCTAGCTATGAGCATGCTGAACAAGTCGAGATGTTTGATACTGTTTTGTAAAAACAGGGACGTTAAAATGGGAATAGACTTTGGTATGGCTGTGAAGTCATGGAACATAATATATTTTATGAAAAAATGCTTGGAGATCAACTAGTCAGGAATGGAGATCAACTATTTCAGGGAATGCCTTAACAGATTTTTTGATTTGCAGTTTTTGTAGATATATGTAAAAATATGATCTTTAAAAATACTGACTAGTTTTGACAAATTTTTGTTCATAGTAAAATATTTTTATCATATTTTTGAAATCTTAGGTCTGTGTATAGGCATTAACTAATCCAAAACATCTTTTTTTTTTTTTTTTTTTACTGTTTTGTAGAAGTACATGTTATAAACGCTTCCATTGGCAGTAATCAGTTAAGATTTGAGTCTTAATACTGGGCACCCATTTTAGGAAAACGAGTGATTTACAAATGAAATCTTAGATAAAAAAATCAGTTAATGCAAAATGCTAGTATTAATTCATTGCTAGTTTTTAATATTTCCTATGTGTAATGCTTGTCATAGCCTTCTGTAAATGAAAAAGGGTATGTTTTGTAGACTACAATTGTTGAATGCAAAGTTATTTTAATTTAATTCTGTTGAATTACAGCTTTGTGCAGAATGGCTCAACATTTGTTAAACACCTTTCCTTGGGTTCAATCCAGCTATGTGGGATAGGAAAATATTCTTGTCTGCCAGATCTGTCTCCTTCCTTACATGATGTTCCCTATAGGCTGAATGAGATTACAAACCAAAAAGAGCAGTGTTGTGTTTCCTTGGCAGCTGGTAAGTGAGAGCAACCTTTTAAATAAAAAGAAGTCTTCCAAAACAGTTAAACTGCTTTTAGTAACTATATTAAAATCTTCTGCATGATTTTTAAGAGCCATATGTCAGAAACTGTATAAAATGTAGCAATTTCACTCACTTTTGCCTTGTGTTTAAGGTAAAGATCTGGTCATGTTAAAAGTATGGGGGTTTTCTCTCATAGTACTCATGGGGGTTGGGAGGGAGAGCTTTGTATATAAATGCTTTATTTAGAGACTTTTCTTGCTATATTTGTTGTTACCATATACAGAGATCTACAAAAATGTTGTTTTCATTTTCAGAAGACTTGCTTGAGATGATTTATACTCATCATAAGGGGGTTTAGTTTATCTTTTGTAAATGTGAATTTAAAAAGTGAATTGTAATGGAGAAACAAGAGTGCATTTATGGTTTACAAGTTCTCAGAAAGAACCATTAGCAGACCAGAAGAACTCCTGATCTAAAACTGTGTCCAAAAGGAAAGAGCATAAAAGCAGTCAGCAAGTAGTATTTATACCTCCAAATGTTCTGCCAGCATCTGGCAGTCTTCCTATGGGCATTTGCCTATGTCCAAAGTATTATCTTCTGTGGCTTAGAACGAGTTTATTTTGGTTCTGAGTTGGCTCATTCCTTTTCTGAAGCCATGGAAACTTTCAAGCATCCACAGATGCAGTGGCATCTCTCTCAGTGGGGTGCTTTTCTTTTTGCCATCACTCTTGTGTAGCTTTATTGCTTTTAGTTTCTGGATTTTAATAACATTCCATTTGCCTTCTTCAGTGTTACCTAGAAGCACAGAGGCACAGTGTTCCCTTAAACTGGTCATAAAGATTAATAATACTGAAGGGTTTGGTTTTAAATATTCTTTTCACATACTCACTGGTAGTTGTGCCTGAGATTTTTAAATTGTACACAGATTGTCATTCTCAAATGCTGCTGCCATGTACTGTAAATTTGCAGAGATGTAGAGGCCATATTTGAGAATTAGCAAATATTTTGTTAAAGTGACCCAGCGTGCCCAAGAGACTTCTGGTTTGAAACTTTACCATGTGGAATTTCTGTTTAATAGGTCATAAAAGGAAACAAATGGCAGAAAAGACAAGTATGGATGTTACTGTTGCAATTATTATGCCTTATCAGTTAGAATCATTCCTAAAGCTGCATGTTATGTCTGCAGTAAAATTTAGATCTCTAAGCTGCTGGAAAAGAGAAGCAGGATGTCTTTCACAGTTTCAGAGAACAGTCTCATCCCCTTTGTGCTGCTGAGATGCCACAACTCTCATGCATAAACTTTTTCCAGCAAAGAGTTCCACTCATGGTTCTGATTTTTTTGGTTAGTTTTCTTTCTGCTTCTTTTAATTAACTTTTGGTTAAGTTGTGATTTAATAAAAATTAAAATGTCACTGTTATTGGTATGAGAAATGCTTTTGTGTGATCTTGAAATTCTAGAAGATATTATTCTAGAATAGGGTGTATTTAGTTCTATCAAGAACTCAGTCTAGGAGATGGTTTATTTGAAATATCTTAATCTAGGAAAAACTTATAAATGAGGAATTATTTTTACTTCTGGTTATTTTATACGTGCGTACTTGGAGATTTCTGCTATATCAATTAATTAGATGAATAATGACATTTCTTTTCAGGTTTACCTCACTTTTCTTCTGGGATTTTTCGTTCATGGGGAAGGGATACTTTTATTGCACTAAGAGGTCTGCTGTTAGTTACTGGCCGCTATCTAGAAGCAAGGTAAGACTGGCCTAGCCTGGGTTCTTGTGGGCTTTGTAGGCAGTTAGGAATGCTAGCAATGCTCTCAGAACCTGAGCTCGTGCACAAGCTGTTTGAAACAGATGATGTGCAGTATAAAATTTTAATGGCACTAGACATATTTGGGAGTTCCCTCTAAGTGGGATTAAAAATACTACTCAAATAGTCTTTTGCCTTCTTAGCACTGATACAAAGCTGATGCTCTAGAGATAAGGTAGTTTGAACCCCAGCAGTGCTACTTTTTGTCCTTGAACAAAGTGATTGTTTCACTAGTACTTGCATCATTGTTGCTGAGCAATAATTTCAGAATTGTTTATGTAAAAACTTGAAGTAGAAAAAGAGAATACTGTTCTAGACAGATACTAGAAATCAGCTAATTGTGCATTATTGCAATCTGGTAGCTATAAATGTTTAACCTGATAAATGAGCCATACATAAGCCAGATGAATTTGATATTTTGATTCATATTAATTTGAATGGAGCTTGGCACATAATAGAGACATAACAGTGAGTTGGTGTAAATCAGCATGTATTTATGCTGTTGTACATTTAGCCAACTGTTAGCTTTCTCATGCAGAGAGATCTGCAGTCAACTAGGATGTTTATTTTGCCTTTTAAAGCTAGTTGGAATCCATGTTTTCTGCAAGGTATGCGCAACGGTTCTCAAATGAAACTTCTCATAACCTCAGTTGCTATCACCTCTCTGTATTTTAATAGGAATTTCCCATCTACTCCTGCCCTCCGTCCCCATTCCACCCCACCCATCAGAATGGATACCAGGGTAATCATATACAAGGTCAATAAAAACCTTCCCTGTGACCTCAGTGGGATTTGGATTTAGGATCTATATCACTACCTATTAAAAAGCAAATTTTCTTTTCCATGTGAATAGATGACGAATGTTTTGTACAAACTGATTTAAATGTATTCATGTTGAGAAATTTGTTAGGGAATGGGTGGTTTTTTGTTGTAAAAGAAGTTCATGCTAAATTGAGTAATTTGTAGCTTTCAACAGCAAACTTTTGGAATCTGTCTTTAAAATGCTGTTTGTCTTCCTGCTATTAACATAGCCCTGTATGCTTTGTACTTGATACTTGGTCTAACAATGGCCTTGAAGGCAACTTAGTCAAGACTGTTATTTTCTTTTGTTCTAGAAACATCATTTTAGCATTTGGTGGGACTTTAAGACATGGTCTCATTCCCAATCTGCTCGGTGGGGGGACACATGCCAGATACAACTGTCGTGATGCTGTGTGGTGGTGGCTTCAGTGTATCCAGGAGTACTGTAAAATTGTTCCCAACGGATTAGACATTCTCAGGTGTCCTGTTTCTAGGATGTACCCAACAGATGATTCTTCCCCTCAGCCTGCAGGCACTGTGGTAAAAATTCTTCTAATTGAACTATTTAACAAAACTATAATGTTTTAATGAAAGGATGTAATTTTCTTCTAGCAACAAGAACCTGTTCCTATCTGGTTTTTATGGTGAAATTTGATTACAGCACAAAAATTACACATTTTAGGCACTTGTTGCATCACCTGATTAGACAAGTGCAGGGATGAAAAATAAATCCATCAGCTTCTAAGTCTTTTTGTTGCTTTTTGTCTTGAAAAAATGTTAATATGAAAATTTGTATACAATGTATTGCCATTGCCAAGGATACTGCTTGAAAATGTTTGATGGTGTGGGAGTTCTTTTTGGAATATCATATAAACTACAGGTTTAGGAAATGCTTTCTACTCATTTTTTATCTTGCCTTTCACATGTCATCCAAACATGTAATGAATCTAGGATCAGCCACTTTATGAAGTAATACAGGAAGCAATGCAACGACATATGGAAGGCATAAATTTCCGAGAAAGGAATGCTGGTCCTCAGATTGACCAAAAGATGAGAGATGAAGGTAACATACACAGAACACTTGCTGTGCAAAACAGAAGTTGATGAGTATATTTTGTATTTCCTTTTCCTCTTATTTCATCTTTCTATTGAGCATATATTTTTAATACATATTTATTGTAACTAAAGCTGTATTACTTTATATATATGTAATATTTTTGAAGGGCCTAAATAATAGTTTATTTTTAGCCACTGGTCATATGTTTTGGTGCAAGTTAGCTTTAAAATTTCACTTAAAGTACAGTTGCCTTCAGAAACCTACCTCGGGTCTCTTGTTGGAAGGTCTTTTTGTTTATTAGGAAGTTTGGGTTGGGGGTGTGGGTAGTTGGGGTTTTGTTTTGCCTAAAAAAAGAAGTTAACACTTGATATTCTTTCTTGTCAGGTTTTAATGTAACTGCAGGCATTGACCATGAAACTGGCTTTGTCTTTGGAGGGAACCGCTTCAATTGTGGCACTTGGATGGATAAAATGGGAGAGAGCGACAAAGCTCGCAACACAGGAATTCCAGCTACTCCGAGGTATGGAAGCCAGGCTTGAGGCAGGGGGATTTTTAATTCTTTTTTTAACTTAAATTCTTCTGCAGAACCACGATGAGTCCTATTGACACATCTGAGAGGTTATCTCTCAAATGTTCTAAACATTTCTACCTACTAAAATGTTTATGGAATTTTTTTTTTCTTTGTGCTGATTTGAAGGCAAAAGCTGTGTTCTTGGGCAGGTGAAGCCCGTGGCTTCTGTCACAGTCTTAGCTCCATGCCAATAGTTGACTTCTGAATTCAGGTAGTAAAATGTAATTTAGGAAATACTGTATACTTTCTGTACTAGCAGTACTTCATTATTCAAACTTCTCATATGAGTTATATATTGATAATTGTGTTGTTTGAATACTTCTTAGTTTGAATTCAAAAATATTTACAACACCTACATTTTTAGAGTTGAGTATAAGCATTTTGAAATAGGTTCTTCATTATGTGCTAGCAAACTGCTGCAGGCATCCTTGCTTGAATTTAGTACAGTATCAGTTTCAAATTAATTGCCATCCATGGGTAAGATTTGAGGAAAATGTTATCTTGCTTGACAAGTCAAGCATTTTAATTGGGAACCAAGAGCAGTTGATGTACTTTGCAAAAGAGGCTGAGTTAGTGATATGAGAGAGAAAATTCCATCAAGTAGCCAGTAAAGCTGAGTATGATACAATATGAAATATTTGCATATATTTATTACAGGAATATTACCTGAAAAAAGAAGCAACTCCAAGAAGTGCATTTAGTGCTAATTTTAATCCCTCACTTTTGACTTGAGTAGTCTCTTATGGCAGAACTATTACCTAAGTTACAGAAGTGTGTGTGCAGTTGAGAAGCTTTGTACTGAGCACAGTTTTAACATCAGAGGAACACATTTGGGGTTGATCCTTTTTTCGTGGTATAAAATTACCTTCCATTTCTGCTAATTAGCTGGGTATGATAATACCACTTTAAAGAAGGCTGTTGGACAGAAAAAGGTATTTGCTACCCAGTTTGCAATCAAGTTCATTCCCTGACTGAGAAATAGGGGAATAGTAGGAAAATAAGAAAAAGGAAATTATCTAAATAAGAGACTTATGAATCTGAATTTTTCAGTTACTCATTGAACTTTATTAGCCTTTAAAGTAAATAATGAGGTTTTTTATCATTATTATTTTAGAGATGGCTCTGCTGTGGAAATGGTTGGCCTATGCAAGTCGGCTGTTCACTGGTTGATGGATTTATCTGGGAAAAACATATTTCCATTTCGTGGAGTCACTATAAAAAGACATGGTAAAAACAGGCACATCTCATAACTGTATTACTGGGGTATAAAAATAACTAAAACAATGAAATAGTCACCGTGTAACCTCAGAAGAAGATTTAGGGGTAAAAGGGCAAAAACTTGAGAGAGTATCTTGTATGATCAAAATCCTTTTTTTAGTATAAAAATTTATTAGAAGTTTATATCATCTTCTCAATATTTCAGATACTTTATTCTGTGGATTACAAAGGAATTTCAGAGCCTGAATATCTTTTCTCAAAATGGGTATAAGTGATAAGGTTCCTGTGTATTATGATGATTGCAACATTCATTACAAGAATTCAAAATAAAATTATGCAGGACACTTTTTCTCTTTCTGTCCCTCCTCCAGTATTTATAACACAGAAAACCCCTTGCTGGGAATAGTTACATAAATATCATGGGAAGTCCCTTATCTTGTAGAGGGAGTACTCTTCTAATTACAAAGTTACTTTAAGCTTAGCCAGCCCAATGAATATGTACCCTGTGGAGACTCTGATGTTGTGTTAGTCTCACCAGAAATTTCAGTAAGCTGTTGCTCCTGTGATCTGTACAATTGGCCTAAATGTAGGGAATCACACACTGAGAGAGGTGCTCTTGGTCTGCTCCTGTTATATTTAGTGTCAGAAATTCAAGTAGCATTCTTCTGCTGTGTCACTGGCTGATTGCGGAAAATAAACACCCTCTGTAACATCTTGCAGGAAAGGAGGAGATTATCACATATGATGAGTGGGACAGGAAAATTCAAGGACACTTTGAAAAGCTGTTCTTTGTCTCTGAGAATCCAGCAGATCCTAATGAAAAACACCCAGACCTTGTACACAAACGTGGAATTTATAAGGACAGCTATGGAGCTTCGAGTCCATGGTGTGATTACCAGCTCAGGCCAAATTTTCCAATAGCAATGGTTGTGGTAAGTGTGAGGGAGTGGGAGGAGGGCTTTGCGCTTAAATGCAAGCTTAGTTCAGTTATAAAGAAAATTTTAAGGTCCATCTGCATGGCGTTCTGTCAGGAACATACATTGATTGGAATAACTTTTTTGAAAGCAGCTTTTTTTCCATGCTTTTAATATTTGTCCATCTTGGACTATCTCCTAAAAATATATCAAGACATGACTTGCCAATTTGCTGTGTTCACTGTATTCAGAGTATCTCTTATGGCTGGGTCTGAAAGGCGGCTTTTCCTATCAAATTGGCTAAAAAGGAAGGATTCTTTGTCTTCAATGGATTTGTAAAGAGCTTCAGTGATGATATTTGTCAAGGGTATCTAAAATAAAATCAAAGTTGAAAAAAGCACTGGATACCATCTGTTTTCTTGCTTACTCTGACTTGAAGGTTCCAGAAGTTGATTCAGTAATGCAAAACTCGGGCTTTTTGTTGTCTTTTGCATTTGTATACACAGCCTTATGGATGTATATGCACAAACATTATTCATTAAATCTTTATTATTTTATTAGGCCCCTGAGTTGTTTACACCTGAGAGAGCTTGGAAAGCTCTGCAGATAGCAGAGGAAAAGCTTCTTGGTCCATTAGGCATGAAAACCTTAGACCCAGAGTAAGTACAGTAGAGATGAGAACAAGTGGTAATTCCTAAAGACGATAAGCACGACGGTAGGAATTATTTGATGTAGGGCAGGGGTGGTGGTGATGGTGTGAAATCTTCATTTGTACCAATGAAATAAGGCTGCAGGAAGTACTTCCAGAACAATTGTTTTGCTGTTCTAGAAGTCCGTGTAATTGATTTCTTTTTATAGGCAATGGCTGGGTGCTTTTGGATGCCTCACAGTAAGCAAGTCAAATTTGGTTTCATACCAAAGGTGTTGAAATTTGCATCTTGGGACATAGTGTGTTTGATACAGTGTACAGCACTACAGTTTGAGTAAAAGGGTAAAATTATGACTTTTAAGTCCTTTCAAGATGTTGACCATTTTCCTACAAATTTCACTGTCATGTAAAGTATAGAACCTATTGGAGACCTCCCTAACTTAACCATCAATAAATGTAAATGACAAGTTTTTTGGTTAATTTCTGTTTTCATTTTCTGTGTATCATTTTTAATTAAGACTTGGTTTGCATAATACACTTTTTTTTTCTTGCAGTGATATGGTGTACTGTGGAGTCTATGATAACGCTCTTGACAATGACAACTACAATATAGCCAGAGGGTTTAATTATCACCAAGGACCTGTAAGAGCTACTTCCTTCAATTTTAGAGAAAGTGTAGTCATCTTTTCAAACCAACTGCTTTGATAATCATCTCTTTCATTCTTTGTCTAGGAATGGCTGTGGCCAATTGGATATTTTCTTCGTGCCAAACTGTATTTCTCTAGGTTGATTGGTCCAGAGATATATGCAAAAACTGTAGTTATGATTAAGAATGTTCTTTCTCGCCACTATGTTCATCTTGAAAGGTAAGGTAACAAGAAACAAAATACAAAATATTCAAAATACCAAGCTAGTGGTATCTGCCATCCATACTCTTATAATTGCATGTAAGAGTACAGATCTACTCTATAAACAGGATCTCTTTTCTAGATAGGGAGTTGACTGCTGTATGTGCAATTGCAGGTCTCAAGTCAGATTTCAAATACAGATGAGATCTAGTGCCTTTCACAGATTGCAGAATTCCTAATATTTATCCATGTGAATACTGCGTGGAATAAATCTTTACACAAAAATTAGCATCTTATTTCATACAAGAAATCAGTTTCAGAAAAAAATGTCAGTGAGTTGTTTTTTTAAAAAAAAATCAAAGTATTTAAAAACACACTTTGTAAAACATAATAGTTAAAGGGCAAGAAGTGACAGATTAAAATTGCAGCAGATAAAATGACATATTCCTGTTTTTCAATCTATGCTCTAACAACAGTACTCATTTCTGTTTTCTTTTATCAGATCATCCTGGAAAGGACTTCCAGAACTAACCAATGAGAATGGGCAGTATTGTCCTTTTAGCTGTGAAACTCAGGCCTGGTCAATTGGTGTTATCCTTGAAATCCTTTATGACTTGTAAATGTTTGTTTTGTTTGATTTGGTGAAACTTCTGTGGTCTTACTATTGGGCATAAATGAACACTTGGCTTACAATGCAAGGGAAATTAACTGTTCTGCACAATCACTTAAGTTGTGTCCTGATTTTCAGAGATGCTGAATGCCAGCAGCTTCTGTGCCCTATAGCTGTGTGGGGCTTAGGTGTTTTGAAAATCAGGGCATGGCAATAAAATAAAACTGCAGTGCACACTCGATGCAGCAACTTCTAGTAAGGAGCAATTTTAAGAATATGCACACTTAATTTTTGGTAGCTTTGGTTTTTTAGCCTTTTCAAAGCAAAATCTTAATGTAACAAAGTAAATTTGCTCCTTCCTGAGCTAAAAATAAGTAGCACAGCTCTTATGTTTTTTTTTTCTTTGTCTCTTTAAGAGTAAATGGATGTTTTTGCAAATGGCATGCTTAAGGGGGAGTAGACTAACCTCTGGCTTTCTAAGTTTGGTATGCTTTGTGCTCTAGCACCATGCATTAATGAAGGCATAATATGTTATCTCTCCATTGAACTGTATAATGGGGATGTTTTTGTATGTGTTCAGTTGAACACTCCACTAAGCAACCACAGAAATAAAGTGTATGAATACTGTAATAAATCAACTTTTGAAGTTATATATAAAATTTTGGAAACTTTACTTTGAGAGTTAACTCAAGCAATAATGAGGTAACATCCTATGTTAATCTGTCTTTAGATTTATTTAAATAACATGAGCCATATAGCAAACCTGTTTTTTCATTTATATCTGGTTTTCACCATGGGTAATACAAAAGAAGTGTGCATACAATGCACAGCCTGTATGTTAGGGAAGGCCAAAATGCTTGACTGTTTATTAAATTAATTTTTTGAAGAGACAGGGTCACCTGAGCCCTTCTTTCTTGAGAAAATCCTAGCTCTGTTAATCAGGTGGAAACACTTAACACAAGGGAAAGACATAGTAGCCTGCTATCAGAGAGGAGAATGAGGCTTCTGGGCCTTCTGAAATTGCACCAATAACAATAAGCATGCAGTGTGGTGTCCTTTGGGAACAATCCAGTGAACATGATGGAAGACATGTTTTTTCATATTTGGATGCCTGCATGTCCTTATTAAGTTCGGGGTTCACAAACCCGAAGAGGAGAGCAGTTGGTAATTTTCAAACTCCTCATACAATTTTTTCATCGTAGTGCAATAAACAGGCAGAGAGTGAGGTTGATAACACTTCCCCCATCACAAGGCAGAAAAGCAAAAGCACTATTTCTGAATGTTAGACAACATATGCTGAAAAAAGAAATACGGGATGTAATTATAATGCACTAAAACACAGGTCAAGATTTTATCATGTCTGTATTTTAAAGTTTCTGTTTTCTGTCTGAAGAACAGTGCACACATGCTGTCTTGTTCAGGGAGATGTATTTCAGGTAGATACTGTAAGGGCAAGTTAACTGGTTCAAGAGATGAATTGTAAGAAGTGGCTATGCTCATATACTATTTGTTTGAAAGGTTAATAAGGATTTTAACTCCCTTGCTGAAGTGTTCAGTCCTTAGAATTTAGGAATAGGTAATGTCTGTATTACACCTGCACTCTTGAGCTGCAGTACATGGGTTGGGATTTTTTTATTTTCTCAACACGATGCATAAGAAATGTCATTTGATCAAAAATGTTACTGAAATGTCAGCTACAGATTATTTTTTTAATGTGCAAGAGGCATAGAAAGTATTTTTCATACTGCACTGAACTTTCCAAAATTCTTGATAATTATATTGAGGTTTGTGTCCTACTGTTTCACTAGCTTTTCTGTTTTCTTGGATCCTTATTTCTTGTGTATTATTTCAAGGTATGTTTTATGGCTCCTGTGGCTTAGAAAGCAGGAACAAAATGGCAGAAAAAAATTTGTTCTTACTTCATGAATACTTTTTTTCATGAAAAATTTTAAAATTGGAAGTGAAGCTTAAGAGCTATAACTGTCGAAGATTGCCCCCAGGTGTCAAAATTATATTCATTGGCAATAACACTCTTTAAGTGGTGGGAAAAAAAACATGAGAAATTTTTCATCAAGACCTTCCTATGCTATGTACAGATTGCTTTCCAGTTTTGCAACCTGCACTGCTGATAGAGACTGCATATTTGTCACTGCTAGGGATTTTTCCCTAATTTAATAGTAAAATTTTAAAGATAAATCACCACTGTGTATGCAAGAATACATATGTTATGAAACTTCTAAACATGCCCATTTATAATGTTGCTTCTGCACTGATTAGTTGAGCATAGTTTTAGTGACAAATATTTTAAATAGGGAAAAATATGTATTGGTTGACTTTGCTGTTAAGTAGCAACAAAAGTAAGATTTAAGGTTATTAACTTTCTTGGGGGGTGGTGGTTTATTGGTTTTGGGGTTTTTCTTTTTTTTTTTTT
>VZRH01004833.1:1558649-1609764 GCA_013397555.1 Urocynchramus pylzowi
TCTCAAAAAGCTACTCAACACTTTGTCAAGCCAGACAGTTTAAAAATGAAGAGGGAAGAAAACAATGTTAACTCTAACATAAAATGAGCTGATATCCATATAGATCAAGTCTTTATCCCCTAAAAATAGCTGACTTACATTGACTGATCCTGAGCTGTATCATTATCATTTGTATTTTATACTCAAAAACTTCTAGTAGTGCAAACCTATAATTGGTAAAATAGAAATAAACTAAATAACTCAGTAAGAACTGTGCATCCATTGTGTTCCAGTTGGTGCTTCTTGATCTATTTTATATTAAGAATTGTTTTCCTCCCAATTGAAATAATTAACTGTTACCAGTGTTCACACAGTTAATAGCTCCTGATTTATTCAAAGATGATTAACTTGGGAATTCAAGTAAACTAATGTATCATTCTCACACTGCATGTTGTAATGTAAAATGGAAACATGAGCTTTACGTGTCTGTCTATCACAGCAATGACTGATTTTAGAAAATGTCATTCATTTCTGAAATGCACAAAATAAAATTCTTTAATTCAGAGTTAACCTTTTCTTGTGATTGTTTTTTTTTTAAAAAGTCAAACTTTGCAGCTGATGTTGCTTGTTCACTTCTTACAATTTTACACACAGGGGAGAGATTGTTAACTCCTCAGGTTAAATGTTAAAATGTGCTAACAACATTTACTACAAAAACAGCAGCTTATTAGGAAAAAAGCATGAACTTGAGAGTCTTATGTTGGTGTCAATGTCAGCTGTCCTAGCTGAGTTTGAGTGCGTTTGGGTTAGGAGACCTTCTGCTATGAATGTTTATATAATTTAAGTCATAGTATTGCGAATTCACCAAGACAACATCTTGATTAACTGATTTACAGATACAAGTGATACAGTGATTAACTTTTGGAGTAAAATTCCTATCACTAGGGAGAAGGCATTCTCACTTTTCAGCTCTGCTCTGTAAAATCAGTCTCCCAGCACAGGTGCCTGGTATACTGAATATGCTTTGTAGCGTCCCCATTTCATTCCATGCTTTATAAAAATAGGATTTTTTCTAATTCTCTGTTCAAGCGTTTTCTTTAGGAAGTAATTTATCATTCTGTTGTGTATACTTTTAATAAGTATTCTATTGAAAAATGGGTAAGGAAATGTAGAAATGACAAGTCACTGAGTTGTTTGGGGGTGTTTGTAAGGTCAGAGCTACCACCTCAGCCCTCATGGCACCTCAACAGCTCACTCGAGGAACACAGGGATGAAATGTTACTGGTGAGTGGCAGCTTTCTTCTGAAAGCTGCTCTGGAGCTTGCAGATGGCACCTGGGGCAGCGCCTGCAATCAGGACACTGGAGCTCTGCCCGCGCTGCTGTGTGAGGTGAGGCAGGACCCCCCAAGAGCCGCCGCTCGCCACCGGAGCGAGGGCTCCGCCCTCGTGTGGCCCGCGGCCGCGCGGCCTCGGCCCGGCCCGCGCCCCTCAGCGGCGGGACGGCGGCCTCAGGAGGGCTCTGCTCACCGCCGGCTGCGGCAACACCGGGGAAACCTGCCCCAGCTGACAGCTTGTTCTCCTTTTTGGGTGTGCCTGGAAACAGTAACAAGGAAAGCGTACCTGCCTGTGGGCATCTGGGGGTTTGTGCAAACTTGGGAGCTTGTACACCTGTTGTTTAGTGTAGCGGTACAAGGAGAGATCAGCTCTATTCTGCATGATTTGCCTGTGCACTTGGTATTTCTCAGAAGTTACCGACTAAATTAAAACAGAGGATTCCCAGTTCTGAATTTTGGATCAAAGTGCGGGTGACCAAGTGGACCACTGGCCATTTTTAATGGGGAGTGTTGATTTCAGAGCACGAGCGGCTGAAGGCACTAAGTCGACTGTTAATTGTTTTAGCAATAGCTGGTTTTTACACAGGGTCAGATTCTGAAGTAGAATTAATGTGTGGTGGTACAAAAGTGAACCTGAGAATAGCATTGAAAGCAGATTGTGGCTAGTCAGGTGGCAGTCTGAGCAGTCTGTGCTGTTCCAGGCTCTTGTGCTTTGGCAAGCACTTGTCCAGTCCCGTTGCCCTGTGACACGTTTGTCTCATTGTGTACTACCTCCTTGAACTTGTTTCTTTCACAAATCTTAATCTCTGCCATGTGTCTGTTCTTTTTGCAATCTTTCAGCCACAGGTGGCTGCTCACTCTGTGAATAATAATCTCAGCATATTACACAAAGTTCAGTACCACAGACTATATTTGACAATTAATAAACTTGTTCACTTCAATTCACATAAGCTTATGCAATCTGTGAGATCCATGAGCACTTCCCTTCCCTTTGTGTGCCACAGCAATATCTCAGTACAGCTTCAGACAGAGAGACTTATGTTTTACATAGTGGTTTTTTGCAATGAGAATGAAAACTGGCCATGAAAGAAGAGAATTATGCTGCATCCTGGCAACGGTCTTAAGTTGGATGATGTGGACTCCAGATACTAAAGGAGATAAGCTATTTTGGAGTTCTGTATTTCTGAGTTTAGAATGGCAAATAAACTGAAGCCTAATTTTGTGAGGTGGTTAGAAATACAACATGATGTCTTCTAATCAGTTCTAAAGGAAGATACTTGCAGTCTCATGATTTACAAACTTCTAAGCACAATTGTTTTAAAGCATGATGCTCTATTTTAGGATTAAATTATAATAGTGGGAGTCTTTTTTTAAGGTGATTTTTAGAGTAACAACCACATAATTTCAGAAAGCTGAAAGATTAATTCTTGCTAGTGACATCTCAAGGAAAAGTTTTCTACAAAATGAACAATCTGTTCTCTTGTGGGATACATTCAGGGGCTGTTTTTTGAAGTTTATTTGTAATTGGTCTTATGGCCATTGTCTATAAGGATCCTAGATACAGCCTAGACCTGGAGAGGGGTACCTGTTTTAATAGTATGCAATGAGAAATCTGTTCCAAATGCAGGAGTAGGGCTCCCAGCTGCTTGTGTACACCCTGAAGAGCAGCCAAATCATGAGGTAATGGTGTCTTGGCAAGAGCAGTTGTTGGAGGGCAATGGTAGGTTAAGTGTTGCCAAGATGTGTCACAGTATTATACCTAAGGAGAACTTGGGGTAGGATTTTGAGGTTGGTTTGTGTGTAAATTTGGTGGCTATGGCTGACTATTAAAGTGTCAGGGATGACATGTTAGAAGGGATCTTACTTGAATGTATGGCAATCCAGGGACTAGCACGATGGGCTGGAGGTGAACACCTCAGTAGAAAGCTGGGGATGATGGATGGGGTAAGAATAGAGCAGCTCTTCTTTATAGATAAAAACTCTCATTTCCAGCCTGGCAGCAGAGGGTGGCGCCAGTCGGCCCCTGTGGCTCTGCTGCCTCAGCTCCCTGGGCTCTGCATTTCTGCAGGGCTCCACTCGCTGTGCTGCTTTTTAACGGCTCAAGTCTCCTTTCTCCCATGCCAAAATCATAATAAGTTTTTAAATGTGAAATGTAAAAATGTTTCATTAATATATCCTCATGTGGGAGAAGTGGGAAAGGAATGTGTCTTTGATGGTTTAATGACGGCATGATTTTTTAAAGGGATAATTGGAACTAATGAGTATTTCAGTATTAAAAGATCCAGTAATCTATTTCTCTGTTTTATTGCAAAGTTCAAGAATGTATTTATCTACTAAAAAGTTAGAAATGCTAGGATATGAAACCAGGTGTATAGGTGTTAGGCATTTATTTATTATTTGCATCATAATTCATGTAATGCTTCTGTAAGTGCTGAAAATTTTTTTTCTGTTTCCTTAAATGCTTTGTTTATGCACAAAAAATTTAATGTGAAAACTGAAAATAATTCTACCTGGGCAATCTTTCACTATAATTGTGGGTATTTTAACCTAAGTATGTTGTTGCATTGATATTTTTTAGTGGCATTTATTGTGTGTTTAACGGGCTGCATTTTCTAGCAGTTATTCCACTTGTTGAACCTGGATGGGAACACCCACATGTTCAAGATAATTTTGTAATTTGGAAAGCCTGTAATCAGACCTACTGGGACAGCTGTTCAAGAGCTGGTTTTGTTTTCTCATAATGGCTATCTGGCTAGTACTGCTGGAGGTCTCCCTGCAGGCCTCTGGAGGGCCAGATTCGTGTATTTGGACAGTTAGGTTACTGCAGAGCTTTTCCAAGGCCTCCAGGAACCATTTAGTTAAAGTTATAGATGCTGCTATCACCTGGATCAGAGTAAATTTGGAGTAATTTAATTTCCACACCTTGAATAATTGCATGTTTATTTTTGCATAATTTTGTCTTTAGACAGTTTATACACCTTTGCAAACAGCAGTTAAAAGTACAAATCAGATGTAGCAATGCAATACAGTTGTTTATTCCAGGGTAGGGAGCCTGTACTGTGCTGGGGTTCATTGTCATAATAGTTTCCTTGAAGCAGCTTCCTCCTCATGCAGAGGGGTGTTTTGCCTTCCTTGGAAGTACCTTTGCTGGAGTCTAACAGAACATACTCTAAATTTTGCTGTAGTCCCAAAAATCTGGTAGAATTTTGTACTTTGGATTTATCAAATTGCTGAAAATATTCTCTTCAGGAACATTAAAAGCAAATAAAACCTACTTGAGGATCAGGTGGCACGGGGCAGGGGGGTGATAGTGGTAGCAGTAGACAGGTGTTCCTCTGGTTATTTCCATCATGTTTTCAAATAAGACCTTTCAGAAATTACTTAAAATCACCAGGATTTGGAAATTTGTACCTGTGTTATTAGAAAGTCATGTTTTGTCTGTGCTGGAATATTGAGCAGAGAAGTCCAAAAGTTATAAAATTTAAAAAGTCAATGTTTATTAGTTTAGTAGCTCAGATAAGAACCCTTCAGTTAGGTAATTCAGCATTTCTTCCAAATTTCAGCAGATACTTTTTATTGGTTATCGAGTAATTGTTCTAAACTGAATATTGATGTTAAATATCACCTTGCTTCCTATCCATCTCCCTGATTTCATTTAACATAAAAGGCTCCATTTAATTGTGGGTAGTGGGTGTTTCTGTGTCTACTGCCATTCAAATTATAAAGCACTTCAATATTTCTTTAGAGAGAGAGCTGCAGTACAGCTCTTTCAAAAATCTCTTGGAGGGCAGAACCCCAGTGTTTGAATTTTAACTTAATGTTTGACCATCTGAAGAGCAACCCTACTGCTTGGTGGTCAGTGAATCCTTCAGGAAGGTCAGAGATGGGGTGGTGGTTGAGGATGGGTTATGACAGAAAGGGAGAAGGACTTTTAAGTAAATACCCAAGAGAGACAAGGAGAATGTTTCCTCACCTGTGGAGTGTTTCAAATAGAGGAAGTAGGAAAGAGAGGAAGTTCTGATGTCTGGTGTGTCTGCATGCTGTAGTACAGCAAAAGTGATGGAGAAGGGGGAAGCTGCAGCTTACCTCAGTCTGGGTCTCCTGGCTCGTCTGTATGACCCTGTGTTTCAGTGGAGCAGACAGCACAGCCACAGGGCTACTGCTCTTACACCAAAATGCAACACTGCCCTGAGTAGCAGTTCTGACCACTGAAGGGAAGAGCAGCTTGAGGAACTGGCTGTAACCTCAGATGAATTTTCAAACTTACCTCAATTATCACCTGGTTTTCACTTCTGAGCACTAGAAACTTTTTAAATATTGAAATCTCATGGGGAGGAGAACCCCTGTAGAAGCTGAAGAAACATTTTTCACTTGGCTGAAGTGAAAAATTTGCGTTATTTTGTCAGCCCTATTTCCACCTCTTCAGCCAGTTCACTATGGTGTCTCAAAGCAGACTCAATTTCTCTATCTTTCTCCCTTCTTCAGCATAGCTAAAATGCTACTGTGAATTTCACCCAGAAGTCATCAAAATTCCTGGAAACATAAGTACTACATCAGACTCAAAGGTTTTATGTGTTTGGATGTAACATTTTAAAGTCTTTTGATGTCATATACAGAAGGTAAGTCAGAATAGTAATTGCTGTAATAGTATCTTTTGTCTCATAAATTTAATTCTCAGCGTACTCAATTTGCTATAATTATATACTCAATGTACTGCTAATAAATACACTCTTTCAACATGTATCTGTTTGATGGATATGTGTTTTCAAACATGAGGGAAGCGGTAGAAGTCAATGATACTACATCTTTAGCATTTTTCACTATGAATGTTTTGTTAAATACCATGTTACATTACATTTCTTTTCAGGAAACTGACATGAGGATGCTTTGAAATAGGATGCCAAATAGTTGTGACAGCGATTAGTACACACCACTCACACTTGTATGTTTCCAGTGCTAAAAATGTAAGGATTGCTCTGAATTAACTGAAGGGGCATTGGCATAGTATTTAGGTGTCTCTGTGCCCTTATTTTGCTTTCTTGGAAAATTGTGATTGCTGCACTCTGAGAACTTTTTGTAGCTTCAGAACACATGGAAAGTGGATGGCAGGTAGTACTACCTGGTGGACACACTTCTTTTTGGAAAGTTTTGATCTTGTTTCTTGCTTGGTCATTTTCACTGCCCCTCACAGTGAATCAGAATTTTCTGCTGAAAATAAGAATGCTGTTAACCCAAATCATACTTAGCTGAACCTGTCTTCAAGGCTAAGAACCATTGATTTTGCTGCCACTGTTGCATGGGATTTCTAAATGCTGCTTCCATTGCTGGGGGTACTATTGAAAGAAAAAAACCCTGCTGTTGTTAACATATGGGTGAGGAGCGCCTGGTGATGGGTCATAATTTTAGACAGTGGCAAGTTCAGCAGAACACAGACATTTAAACACAGGAAGTCCAGAATTAGTTTCCCACCTGTACAGTGTTCATTCTGCCTGCTTAGGTCACTCCCCCAGTGCCCCAGTAACACTGATATTCTGTCTGAGCACTGCCCTCCTCAGGAGCTGCTTCTGTCTGCCCTGTCCTCAGGATCCACCTGTATGTGCTTGATCTGTAATCCCACTGTACGTGTGCCAGGGATTATACACCATGCCAAATCTCACCATGCTTTGAAGCAGGTCTGCTGGTGCATGTGCCTTTAAATTGCACTACCTGTAGTTAAATATTTAGTTTATAAAAAAAATAAATACTAATCTCCTACAATTTACAGTTCCTTTGTTCTCACATCTGTCACATCACATGTTTAGTCTTCAGGAAACCTCACAGCCTATGCTGATGTCTGACCTAGCTGTACACAACAGCCTTCTGGGCTCGATTTCAAGCATGGTCTGCAGATTGAGTGCTAAAATGTGTCACAAAAGTTTCCAGAACAGTTTTTTCTTTGGATTATCATATGGCTTCATACAATGGAACAGCTCAAATATTCATTGAATGCCTTTGGAGATGTTATTCACCATGCCATGTTCTGCAGAAAATTACATGGCATATAGGAACTAATTCATGAAAGTTGTGTCTATATATTACTTCTACACAGGTTGATTTAAAAAAAAAAATCCATAATTTATCTTTTGATATGTAGACCACAGGTTTATCTACTACTCTAAAAAACACGTTTCTATTACCATTGCTGGAAGCCACACACTCCTACCTTTGTTTTACTTCCGTTTCAATAGAGAAAGCATTGGAAATATTAAAAAAAAAAAATCCCCTAAAAAACCCCCTCTTGTTTCTGTGAAGCTTATATTTGAAGTTGAAAGTATCTAGCTCCACTGCTAAATACTGTGGACTAGCTATCTATGAGATGTATGTTCTTCCTCAGTTACTTCTGACTTGAGATGGGTTTCCATTTTCCTTTTTACCCTTTTCCTATACTGTTTTGCAGCCCTTTCTTCATTCTCAGTTGTATTACTTCACTTTAAATAATGTTGAGAACTATTTAAAGCACTTTTGTGGTGTGGATGTTTAACCCTTTTACAGCAGAGCTGCAAAAGCAGATTTGTGCCTCAGCAGTGCACATGGCACTGTGACTGTGGCTGTAGCACCTGGGATAATGTATTTTCTTGAGTGGCTGTGGAAATTCTCACTCAGTGCTTTGTGAATCACTACAGAGTGGTGAATCACTGTAAAGTGGTCCTTAGACAACTGACCTTGAGTTGACTCTCCCAAATATTTTCACTTACTAAACCTAATTAAAAGATGCATTAAGGATATTTATATTGCTGTATCTCTATAATTAGAGTTGCTATAAGGATGCTATTCTTTTGTGAAAGGGTGATAAGATGTTAATAAATAGCCTGTCTTTCACACTGAGGATAGCATCATACTAAGCTTGAAGTCTTTATAATAATGGATTATTGTAAATTAATACTTCTCCATAAGGAAGATTATGTATCATAATTGTGTTCAAATGTATCACAAAAAAATAATGCATTATGTAAGGAATTTATTTAGTAGATGGAACCCAAGAAAACTTATTCATCAGTCCTCATGAGCAGAAGTCCCCTGATTGTAGTGATCTGATGCCCTAAGCAGTCAGGGCAGAAGATTGTTAGTGCAGAGCAAAAATTAGAGGATTTACAATTTAATTTGTGGGACATGTTACACAGTAACTGATTACCCTGGCTCTCTGTATGCCCAGTCACTACAGGTCTAGCACGGCAGTGAGGGACTCTGGATCCACAACAGCCTTGATGGTCAGCAGCTTCTCTGTGGAACTGTCCTAACAAAAAAATCCCACTGAAGACCAGGAGTGGCCTAGACCTGCACTCCATAGGAACATAAAACATTAGATCAGAAATGTCATGGAGCTCAATTTCTGGTTTTGTCCAAGTTATTTTGTATCTCATTGGTATAACAGGGCTTTCACATTCCATATATTCCATATATTCCCTGTTTTATATTGTGAGCTTAGTACCTAGTGCATCTTTGCCCTTCTGGTAGGAAGCTCTGTGGCTCTGACTGTTCCCTCCGTGAGAGTCACCTCCTTCTCCTCCCTGACCTCTGGCAAAATGGAGGAGTGGATTACAGCAGAGGAATGTAACACTTCCAATTTGCCAGGTAGGCGGTAATTGCTGCGTTCCAAAGAGGTTACCACAGCAACCCCCTCAGAGACACACATAGTGCACTCTGCTTCCAGAGTTTGTTAAAGTTATAAATCATGTTTAGTGTATACTTGGTATACTTTAACTTAGCTATTTCAACTCCAAGGGAAACCCAAACAAATAGGTATCTGTTTTCTCAGGCCACCAGCTTCTCACATTAGTTTTCCCTGCCAGTCCTAATAGAAATTAATTATCATGATCTCAGCCATTTCCTTTTCCTCACCTTCCTATTTTCCATTACACAACTATAATTATTATTGATTATACCTAATTAGGATTCATTGTGCTTCAAAGATTTAATACTTGGTCTTTGCCTCTAAAACGTGATAATCTTACATTTAGGTTTAACATCATGAGTAATACAAGAGACAAGGGGAAAATCAAATGCAAGGACAAGAGCGACCACTTCAAAACCACATGATCTTTCCCTTAGTTAGGAGCTAGTTATCTGTAAATTAGTACAATCTAAGTTCAAAGCATTTTCATGACTAGTATATGGAAGGGAGTAGTACTAGTGTGGAGCTTATTTGTTTATTTCAGAAAAATGTATTGTCTTGAGGGCAGCAGTATTTATCTGTATAGCGCACGTGCACTTTTCTGGTCTTGTAAATTGCTTGGCTTGCTTACACACCAAGGACTCCCTTTTTCTATTGCACAAAAAGGTACACAACGAGTCATAATTCTCTGTAAACAGACATTTTTAGATGCCCATCCCTCACCTGTTTGCAGCTCTTTGTTGTTATGTTCTCTTTAGGTAATTTCTGCATTTTCCTCTATGTTCAGGTGTTTGTGTGCACTTTATATCCAGGGTTACTTGACACTGAAACAATGATAGGACTTTGTATGTTCCATTCCCATTGTCCTCCAGAACAGAGGCCTCTTCAAAATACTAGGACTTGTGTATATTCTTATGTTATTACTTTATCTTGGAAGTCACATGTCATTGTTAACATTATCTTGATAAAGGGAGACTAAAGAACATGATTCTTGACTACCTGAGGAAATAAGGGATGTTGTAGCCTAGTTAAAATTACGGTCTATAAGAATGAAAATTTTCTGACTTGGTTTATAGGAATGAAAATTTTGGCCTGGTAAATCAAGCCTCAGGATTGAAAGTCTTGCCAGAAGAGTAGGAAGGTTTACAAATTGACTTTGCCAACAGGAAGTTGGTACAAGCCACAGCTCGCACAGGAAGACCATGTTCTGTCTGATGGAAGAGTCAGTGGTGTTGTAGGAAATGCATTAGGAATGAATAAATATATAGATCAAAAAGCCTCTGTAGACATGCTTACTCCCCAGCTTCTAGATCCATTGTCTCTTATTCTGCTAACTGTAGTGAGCAGTCTTTGCAAACTAGAGCTGCTTGCACTACTAAAGTGTAAGTATTACATTAGTTCCTCTGAGTCTTTGTCTGTTACAAATTCTATTACTGTGCTTCTATTAATACTATCTATTACCATGCAATGGGAATCCCAAACAGAAGCCAGGTTCTTTTGTTTTGATAATGAATTTGTGGGCATTGTGGGGATTGTGTTGGGAAGTATTATCAAACTCAATCCCAGTCAAACAATTACAGAACGGTGAGTAGAGAAGTGCCTGAAAATGTAGATGTTCTAAATATACTGCACTTCTAATTAAGCATTTCAGATATGATTCCAGGAATGTTTACTATTTTGAAGGGAGACATTGCTCCAGCTGCTAGGAACTGACTATTTATAAAAAGTGAGTTGGTTTTGTCATTGTAGTAGATTTCAAATTCACCATGAAAAAAAAAGCTATAGACACTGAACAAAAATTGTTACCTGACTATTCCTTACAATATCAACTGCTGAAGGAATGGGAATTTACCTCCTTCTGCATTTGAAAGGGAAAACTGTGCAACCCAGGTGACATGAGAACACATCCTGTGGTGACTTCTCACTGCTATGAAGAGTGAAAGGAAGGGCTTGGGAAACAGGGAATACCTCTGGAACTATCTAGACTCTGATTGACTGACAAGTCCTCAGTGCCAAGATGCATGTCCCAGTTCTGGCACAGCTAGAGGAGACCTGTAATACTTAACAATAAGCATCAACTCCTTCTACTGAGAAAGGCCACAGTTAAACAATTTCTTTGTGGGCTTCTCATGGGCCTTCCAAGTGTCTATCAGAAAATTAATGTATTTGTATTAAGGCTTTCTCTGGAATCCCCAAGAAGGTGTTCTTGTGTGGATTATGATGCCATAAGCAAACATAACCCTTGTTTCGGTAAATGTATTAAGTCTTCTTGCAAACATTTTTTTATTTATCTAATAAGTGTCTTTTTATTTTTACAAATTTAAAGAGTCAAAGTGATGGAAATGATAATTCATTATCAAGTGAAATAAATTAGTCAGTCTAGTAGGAATTGAATCCAATAGATAGATGCAGAATCTCCATGTTACCCACTCGTTCTGGCTTATCAGTAGCTGCTGCAAAGAAACACAGGAGAAATCTTTCACTAAGTGTCTTTCACTAAATCTTTGTGTTCAGGTCACAAAAGTAAGGTATTTTAGATGAATGAGTGAAGCAACTTCCAGACTCTAAAATATTTTAACAGTCATTTGCATTTATACAAAATATAAAAATAGATTGCCACCAGGAATTTATTTCACTCCCACACAGAAGAGTCCTTCTTGATACCATATGACAACTCTCTCTCTGTGGAAGAGTGTGAACAGCTAGTGAGAGATGTTGACTTGGCATAATTAAGGACCTGGTGGATCCGGCAGAACTTGGCACAGTATAGTTTTTGCCAAGGCTAGATGCACTAGAATGACATCTGCAAAGTACCAAAAAAAAAAAAAAAGGAATAAGATAGATTTTGTGAAATTCATGAATACAAGTGCTTCAGGAGTGATGTGAAATGTACTCCTGGTCCGATCTATAGCATTTACATAGGTGCAGACAGACCTTGATTAGAATCAAGAGGGCTGCCTGTGATGGAGCTGCCCTGATCTGTCATCTACTCTGGAATACAGTTTACATCCTCAGCTTCCATCTTGGATCATTAAAATCTCCTCACTGAATTTTTGTTAGAAGTATTAGTTGACAGTGACACATTTGTTTGGTTTGTTGGACAAAGTTTTCAAAATGTTTTCGCTCAGCCTCTGATATTTGGACTTTTAATCTACAGTCAAATTTACAAAATATATTTACTATCTACATACATATCTACATCCTGTCCAAGGTAGGGAGACTAGGCCATAAGGGAGACATTTTCAATTTTAAGTAATTTCTTGACTTTCAGGTAGTTCTCAGGTTGGAGGGAAAAGGAGTGGTTTTTTATGTGATCTCATTCATGGTTTTCCACTTCAATTATCAATAGCTCTTTACTAAATTCTTATTTAATTAAAATTTAGATAAGATACTGAACTTTTAGGAGTAGACTAGGCACATCTTTACCAATTTCCTTGATTTATAATGCTAAATATTTTACTGGTTGATTTTTATATTTTTAACCAACAACAAAGCTAGTGTAAGTAGTTTATCAGAAGTAACCAGGTAACAATGATAGTATTTTTTCCAAAATCTGTAATGCGGGAGCAGACTTTTTCTGGATGCTGTCTTTCAAGAGCTAATCTGTTGTAATTGTTATTTGTTTCTATATTTTTTTCTAAAAAGTCATTGTTATTGTGGTGAGAATCAAATGGTTCTCTGAGAAAGGAGGCCACAATGAAAGCATTTTATTCAGTTATTCTTTTCTCTGTGGTTCCAATTGCTGCATCTGTATGACAAAATTTGCGTTTTGCAGAAAAGATCACCTAAGGGGTTGTCTTTTAAAAATATTAAGTCAGAGTTTTTTAGTCTTATACATAGTTTCAAGTACCAAAAGTTCTAGAAGTAATCTAATAGAAATTACTATAATTTTTTTAAAAAAAGGTTGTATATTTGAGTTATGCTTGCTTATGAAAGCTTGCTGGAGATGCAAATGAAAATTTTAGCTCCTGAATAACCATTTTATACATCAGTTTCGAAAACATGTCGAGTTAGTGTGAGTATATGATTTCTTGCATAATAATGTTCCGTTGGATAGTCTAGAAGTAGCTCACAAGATGAAGATCTAAGGAAATTATTGACCATCAGCAGTAGTAAACTTAGCTGTGCTACACAGTGTTCATGCCTAATATGTGCAAATAGCTCTCTTCCAATAAAGAGCTCTTGTTCCAAGTCATTGAGAAATCTTTGTTTATATAAATTAGCTAGTTCAGCCACCTGACCAAGTTTTTTCTTCTGATGCTTGAAAAAGAAAGATGAATAAATGGAGACAAAACAGTTATTGTTATTTTCAGTTAGCAACCTAACCATGTTCATATATTGGTATGCATCATATTTCTCATATGTTATCATTAAAGAATAAGCCTACCATGAGCAGTGTCACTGATCAGTGCCACCTGCCTCTTCCTGAGCTATTCATGTCCTTCCTTATCGTTTTCTCAAAGTACATTTTTTCTCATCCTACTACTATCAAGTGCTTTGGGATTAATCTTCTTCTTTCGAACTGCAAAAAATGGTTTGGATATAAAGTAGAAGATGGAGTTCTGATGCAATGCCACCTAATCAAGTCCTGAAATAATTATCACAGGACTGATTTCAGTGCAGTAAGCTATCTGCAGAAATGATAATAGGTGTTGCTCAAGCCTGGCACACCTAACTCGATGTTTCCCAAGCCATATAAATAAATAGTCTTCCTTGCGTATCCACACCTCTCCTGTCACACCATTTCTGAACAAAGAAGGGTCCTTCATCTAGATTAGCAAACAGATTGAAGCAGACACCCTCCTGTTTTCATAACACTAGGTATAATTTTGATATGCTTGCAAGTGGAGAGTATAATTACCATTATCCTCTGGTGCTATAAGTGACATTGCTGTTACTGGTTCCCAAGCTTCATTTTTAGGAACCTGTTTTCATCCAATACCACAAAAAGAAAGCTACTTTAAACTTCAGTTCAGATTATGATACATTTTCTCCAACATTAAATTCAACCTTTCATTATTAATACTTTTATTAATAAACACTTTTGTTAGGAAAAATAGTGTAAGTAATAGCTGATTATGAGCTTATTAATTTGCCTCTAGCCTTTCCAATACACTGAACATGCTCTACAGGTAGTTTTAGCCTTGTAAATGAAAATCATATTGGGCCCTCATGTAGTATATGCTATGCTTTTAATTTTCATTCTTCATTAGCACTTCAGTTTTGTATGATCCACTGGATTTTTGCATGTCAAGTAAACAATTTTTGAAAAATTCAATTTTCTCTCATTCTAAACTACAAAATAATATCAATAAGTCATATTTGATCAAGTAGAAAGAAGATCAGATTACTAGGGTGTGTTACAAACTCCCCAACATTCCAAGTCAAGACTCATGTGTCATCTAGAACTTTGGAATGCAGCAAATTATTTGCTTTACAGACTGTTGATGAACTTGAAAATAGTTTATGGCTTAGAATTATCATCAGTTCAGTGTGAGATTCTGCAGCACAAAGCCAGGAAAGCGCAGATATCCTTAGGGTGCTGCAAGATCTGCTCCAAAAATTAATTGTAGGGTAAGTCTAATGAAACTGTTGAAAACAGGATGTGATGAAATATGAAGCACTCATTTGGCTCCCTCACAAAACCCTCCCTCTTCTTTCTATATTCTCTCTCAAAATAAATAGCTGTGGCTGGGTTGTAGTCAGAGTGCCACTAATGCTACACTTTCCATTTTATTTTCTGAGTTTCTGTGGTTGTTAAATACTGAAGACTGACCCATAAATAGACACAATTTTCAGTGATCTCCCTTTTTTTTTCCTTTTATCCTGATTTTGGAGATTATCTCAGTTATCCACCATGTGTGCTTGTTTAGACAGAAATTCAGGGCCTTACTGGACCCCTATTTCTGTAGGACAGTGTGGATTAAACCTTTTCCCATGTTGCAGTAATAAACTCATGATTGCACTGTTCCAAACTTCACCATAGTGAAAAGGGTCTAATTTAGTAAAGCTGCAGCCTGTGTTTCTCATTCTTGTATTGCAAAAATTAAAGAAAAAATTTCACAAGGTTTCTTATATACAAGAGGATGGTCAAAGGGGCTGACTAAAATGAACACACCTAGAAGTTTGTGTCTTGAAGGCATTTGAACATACGTTTCCTGTTCTAGCAATAAGTCAAAACACTGCTCTAATTTGTTATTATTCACATTTTTAGAATTCATTAGCAGTCCTAATAAGTTGTTATTTAATGATGTGAAATGTTTCTCTCAACTGCTTACAGGAATTTCAGTTTTTCATTTCCACAAGGGACATTGCATATCAATAGCAGCAGCTTGGCTGACATCCTAAGCCAAAGCCATGGGAATCGTTGGATTTTGGTCCGACCCCAAGTTGGTGTGAGGGAGTTCTGCAGCAGCAGTCTCCCCTTTTGCTAGAAAAAAGCAAAAGCACTGGGAAGCCAGGATTGCAAATTCAACCATACAAACCTATGGGAGTGGAAAAATAATAATCCTTGTTCTCAGTACTTAAAATGCTGACGATATTTTCCTTTTGTGGGGGGGGCAAAAGCCTATCAGTTGCATGTCTCAAAATGAATTTGCCCAGAATTTCTGGTAATTTTTTCTCATCTCCACATCATCTGCATTCAGCTGCCATGGCACACATGTGTGTCCAACTAGCTTGTTTTTTCACAATGAGGGAATTGGAATCAAGGTTACCATTAACCAAGAGGGTAGAAAAATTTGTGATGTGTCTCCACTAGCTACAATATTAATTCCTAATAAATTAATGGGCCATCCCATTTCTCTAGGGCTCCAGGTCACTGTCAGCCTTTGAACTTTGTGTTGAACCCTTCCAACAAAGTGGCCCTCTACAATTAAACATCACTTAAACTTTTCCAGAATATAAATTATAAATGTATAAAATTTCAGGTACCTTGCAGCTAAGCACCTAGACATTACAATTTGAGGTTTATTATATACATGAATAATGAAGAGTGAATTTCTCTACTCTATACTTACTAACACTGTGTATTACAAACATGAATTATAATGGAAGTTAATTTTTATGCTCTGAAATTATAAACTTCCTGTTGTTGCCCATTAAAGATTTAATACTGAGATAGGAAAAAAGGGCAAACTTGATTCAGAGACTGGCTAGGCCACTGATCATTTTTTTTGTCATCTCTGCCTTTCTCTTGTAACTCTGCATGGGGATTTATGTGGGGGGGAAAATTGAAAGCTTATGACTTTCAACAATCTCTAATTGCTCTTACAAAAAGCTGACAGGGAAAGAGCTGCATATGAAGGTAATGTCCAGTAGTGTTCTCAGTCCTTTAGAGCTACTTTAGGGTCACTCAAACCTGAAGCTTTGACAACATCAAGTTGCAAAATGCGTATTGTTTGCAACTCTTACTTTGGGAGCACAGTCCGGTCAAACATTTGACTTTGCTGGCCCTTTTCTCCCCTTTTCTTTTCTCATTTCAATGTTTATATGCTTCTGCCTTCTTAGCAAGGCATGAGAGTTTGTCCAATTTAAGAGCTCTGCAGTCTTGGTATGGTAGTTTGGTAGTTTCTGTAGCTCCATGGTATGGTATGTCCTTTATAATTTCACGCAGTTCGAATTAGATGGGAAGATTGAAGATGGGAAGATTGCCTGGGAAGTTTGAGAACGAGCTGGCTCAATACACAGTGTTATATCTTTCTCCACATACCTAGCCAAACAGATTTCAAGAGCAAGATTCAGGGGGAAAATAAGCAAACTGTAACTTCTTCCTTCAATGTTTTAAATGTCTACCCCCATTTTCTTGTATTTTTTTTATTCCTAATTTGCATGAAATTTACATACACCTTCTTCCTAAGACTTTTTTTGAAGAGTGGTTTACTTCTGCTGGTTTTTACAAATCAACTGTATGGTAGATTGTCCCTGTACAATCCTTCTGTGAGCATTTAATTAGAAGAAATAGGCCAAATTTTAATACTCTCGACCTTGCCCATTCCAGTTCATCCACTCCCAGCTGTACATCTTCTAATGCCTACCTTAGTCATGCCAAGCTCACATTTTTCTCCAGTGAGTGTTAGGTCCTGCTGGCAGAAGCTGCTTCTCAGTTAAAAGTAGGGCTCATTCTCAGCTATAAATCTCTGCGTTGTTCTAATAACAAGTATAGACCTGTACAGAGACCTGTCAGCGAGATCATCTTAGACAGAGTAGTTACTGCATTCCTTTTGCTGAAAGCAAATATTTGGAACTCAGATGCCCTGATGTAATTTTAAAACTAGAGATTCTAGAGTATAAACACATGCTAGAAAAGTCTCAGCTTTAGTGGATGATCAGTTTTAGGTGTAGGATAGGCCTTGCCCCAGTTCATCTGTTTCTCAGCTATCTGCAAAACAGGTGGATCTTCTTGTTTTAAAATTTAGAATAAATTAACCTGAAATTTTTCAGAGTTTTAATGCTGTATCCTGTAGCATATCTTCTTTCATTTGAATTGCAAGAGTCTGAATTGAACACCTTAGTAGGAATAGGTATTCAGATTTTTCTTGTTGCAAAGGGTTTACTGAACACAAACCCTTCTACCCCACAAAACCAGGTGGAAAAGAGTAAGAGAAGTGGAGCAGTCTGTTCAGGTATTTCTGCATCTAACTTCTAATCTTAACATAATAGTTCATAATTTGTCATTGATTAAAAGTACTGATACTAACACTTTAGCATTATTCAGACATTACCAAGCAGAAACATTCACTTTCAATATGTGCTACACATTCCTATTTCAACTCATTTATGACTGAGTTTTTGAAATTTGTTGTAGCAGATGGCAATTTTTCTTCCTTTAGGGATATTGACTAATTAGATCATGTGTGTTTCCTAATATACTAGTTGCAGAATGAATATTTTAAGCTGCTCACTCACTGTAAGAGCTCTGGACACATATATTTCATAATTAGCCTTCTGTTTTGCTTGTATTGATGTGAATCAACTCACTTGGTGATAGAACTGAAAAGTGCAACTAGCTACAAACTTATTTAAATTACACCTTTTGGCCCTACTCAGAATTATTCACTTTCCAATGATACAGGAGCTCAATAGGCACCAGTGTGATGTTGTGGAATGTTCTGATCATTATGATATGACACCATGAAATGTGACAGGTATGAGAGGATCCTTATTTGGCTGTGTTGCTGTGGACAGATGTCAGTACACCATTGCAAAATGGCGTGCTGAAATCCTAAATGCTGTTTGTCTAGCTAGTTGGCCTGTGTTTGACTGAATATGTGGACATCACAATTGTTCCAAGATCTCATATTTTTTTTCTGAACTGTGGCTCTCCTGTGCACAGATAATGTTTCCTAGAGAAAATTCAGTTAGATTTCTAAAGCATTCTGATTTGAATGGACCAGTGCTACAGTTTGTACTGCCACTATGACTGGACTTTATCTCTGCTATGATTGTAATACACACCTGTAAGCCTGTGAATGCCATGCTTTACCTTTGAGAATATCTTCTGTAGACAATGATACAAGAATAGCTTTCTCTGTCTTTCACCTACTATGTTCTCAATTGTAAAATGCTTCTATTCTTTCTTGGTGTTTAGTAACATGTATTAGATGGAAGGGAATGTTTGATTAAGTTTCTTTTTCAAGTAAAAAGGTGGCTTGTTATTTCCTGTCCTCAAGGCACTTGCTGTGGCTATCGGCTATTTACAAGCAGTGTATATAAACAGATATATTTCCTTCAGGCGATGTCTTAATTTGAAGGGGGAAACAACACATGGTCACTGACGTTTTACCAACATTAAAACATCACAGAGAATTTAGGTGATCAGTATAAATTCTTATCACAAATGAAATGAGGATTACTCTGGTGGAAGGAGAAGCATTAGTTTCAAGTTATCACCCAAATATATGTTACCAATCATTTTGTCAGCATGAATTGTTTGAGGTTGTAGGAAATAGTCATCACATTTTTCGTGGCCAAAAGCGATTTAGAAGCATATTTGATACCTCATCTTCTTCTCGGTAAAAGGAATATAAACCTAAAAACATCCAAATCCTAGCAAATATAGATGAGAAGAAGAGAGTTGATGGGACACTGGGGAGAGGTGAAGCTTTGGGAAATTAGAACTGCTGAGTGTGCATATTTAACATTAGATACCTACATTCACAGGAGTGCTCCAAAAGGTTGTGTAGGGCTTTTTAGAGATCCTTAGCTGCTGTGGTTGCCACTGACTATGAACTCGATATTTTTTGATAAACGCATTCAAACTCCACAGATGTAGTCCCATCTAAGAGTATGAATGCCAGACCCATTAGTTCAAGTCCCTTGGCTTTCTAGAAAATCAGAGGAAAAATCAACAAAGAATCAATATATTTGCTATGACTTAATATATCAGTCAATCAATATCAATCAATATATCAGTCTATGACTGATCTGTCAAATGGTGGGTTGTACTAATCCATAGTAAATTTTAAAGCCCACAGACATTTTTCTAAATCTTTTGTAGTCTGATGTTTGCAATTAGATTCTAACAATAAAGAAGGGATGTTTTATTTTCTACAGACAATATCTCTTTCCACAGACTTACAGATCATTAAAAATTTGTCTTGATTTTGGGGTCCAGACAGTATGCACAGATACTACAAACAAAGGAAAATACAAATTTCTCACTAAGTGACTCGCTTGTTTGGCCAGTCTTGTCTGTGTAATGCAGAATTGTGATGTTGTTACAAAGTGACTCTCCTATAACCTTCCCAGCAAACACAATCATGCTATTACAGTTTACTCTGACAGCAGCTTCTTTCCATCCAAGAAGCTCAGCAAATTTCACAACCATTAAGCCTCCCAATGAAATAGTTAAATGTCATTATCTCATTTTCTAGATGAGGCATATAGAAATTAATGACTTGTTAGAGTCATACAGGAAATTTGTGACAGAGCAAGGAAGAGATGGCAACTCCTCCAGCTCTCATGCCTATTTTTTCATTTTCAAAATTATTCCTTTTTTCCTCAAAAAGACACTCCTGGTTTTGGAACAGCACTATAAATGAATGAACTGAAAGGCTCAGTTATTGAATAAGTAAAAGAAAAGTACCAAGAGCAGCTCTGCTACTTTTCTAGCAATATAATGGAACAACTATGCTATTATTGGCATAGGATTGCTTTTAATTAGAAACACACTGGAATGCAAGAATCTTAGATCTCAGTTTGAAAAAGGTGAGAGAGGGGAAGGAGTACCTCAGTGGTTAGTTTTTTCATACTAGAAATCTGGTATGAACAGCATGGAAGAAATCACTTTGTTTGATCTGCTATCGTGCCTTAAATGTGCTGATTCATCCCTGGGCTTCTTGATTTGGCTGTGGCTGAATCTCAGTATTTCTGTTTAAACTGAGCAAAAAGCAGTGTTCACTGTATGGTCACACATGAGGTTCATTTAAGTTTCTCACACCTAAAGAAATCCCCATTAAGTCCACTAACTGTTCTGATACACAAACGCAAGGAAATAAGATGTGAAATTCATCACATTAGTGCTTACACATAAAATACATCAGAGATTTTGTTTGGAAAGCTACTGTAAAAGTGAAACAGTTTTGGATGTGTGCTTTAATTTTTTTAGATTATTCTTGCTATTTTTTATAAGATTCTTACATGTTCTCGTCTATAGTGTAGTACAGGAGATATTATGCTATCTGTATGTGTGTGCGTATACATATATATAGATATATCCACATTACATGGCATGAATTTATGAAACTTTGAGCTGATTTATATTGTATAGCAAAGGATGGTGGAGGGTTTTAAATGTAGGAGTAGAAATGGGAAAGTTTGTGTCCTGAGAGAAATACGTATGAATCTCTGAAAATAATTACTGCATGTATTTATTGTATGGATATTATCCTGCCCACCCACTTAGGTTTAAATTAGAGGAGTCCCTTAGGGGAAATTTCTGGCAGAAGTGAAAATAAAGTACAGTCTTGTAGATAATCAAGAGCCCTAATCAAAAAGTAAGAAAGCTGGAGATCATGCTCAGCCTGACTCTGACCTGGGCTGATGAATTTTCTTCTTCCAGTCAAGGGTGGAAGATGATACTTATGAAATCTTAAAGATGCTGGCTGTGCAGAGAAAGGGGTTGAGTGAACTTTTCAGGGAGTGTCACTGAGTGCTGACAAGGACTGACGCATACCATGAGTGGCAGCAGACTTTCTATATGACCTTGGCCGAGTCACTTAATCCCTCTGTGACTTGGTTTCCTCATCTGCAGAATTGGGTGTAAACAGTAATACTTCCCTGCCTCACAGGGGCTGTGGGATTATTTCGTTACTGTTTGTGAGGCGTGTTCAGAGACAAACAGGAAGAATGCAGTGGAAGTGTTACTATTTGTTACTGGAAACCTGTACAATGGCAAATGCTTTGTTGATCGTGTCCTGGAAAATATATTATTAACTGGCTATTTCTTGGGAATCGGATATTATTGGAAGCCACATGAGCCCATCATACCTTCCCTCTTTGCTCTGCTTCCTTTCTGATCTCCAGTAGTTGTGTGCACATAGTTAGGCAAAATTAAACAACCTCTCTTCCCATAAAAAGTATGCTTCTTTCTAGGATGACAGATTTTTGGCTTCTGTAAATGATGAAACTGGGACTACCCAAATCTACAGTCACATTCTCTTACCTAGGAACAGCCTGTATAGATTGACACAAAGATAAGTAATCTGCTTAACCTTAACACTTCTGAGGGAGTTAATAGCAAGTGTTTAAAGTTGATTTTGAATTCCAAAGGAATGTTCACTAGTAAGGACATCTCCCTCTTAACCTGAGAGATTGAAAGAAACTCTGAAAAGCTGCAGCTCTGTGTTTATTAATGACAGATCCATGCCTTTTTTGATCACACATTGCAGGTCTCATGGGTATCTGTTGAAGACATGCAATGATGTGTCCCCCAAATTAGCCAAAATTCAATTAGCCGAAGCAGCCAACATTTTTCAATGACTGGGTGTACACCAGCAAAGGGAGTTTATACAATCCAGTTTTGTATCCTATATCTCTGCTGCTTTTGACCCAGTACTGTTGGATTGGCAGAAGCTCTAAAGCTGAACTTACATGTCTGAACCCCAGCTGCTCACACACAAGTGGACCATACAGGCATAGATGTGCACTGCCGTAACCCCACTGTGCAGGAGAATTCTCTAAGCCACAGGGACTTAGAAATAGCCTGTAAACATATTTCAGTGGTACTTGAAGTATTCTGGATCTATAAATACAAATTACAGTCAAAGAGAATTTTTCAGTATTACCAGTAGGTAATGCATGTAGGAGAAACCATTTATCTTCTCCATGAGTGGGAAAACAGTGAATTTTCATTGTTAATATTAAGGCTCCAGTTTTCTCATGGACTGCATATCTTGGTAGCAGGATCCCTCTACTATAATTTCTTCAATTCCATTAACATGTTTAGGTTTACTTAAATATGAATATAGAGTCTGGTAAGTCACTAACAAATGGTAGTCACCATGGCTTATATGAAGTATTGCATATGTTTGGAGCCACACCCAGGCACTCACCTTAAAAGCACATGGGGACAATACCACTTGTTAGCTTGCACAATGCATGAGATAACGTGATGCAATGCTCATATGTCATTGCTCTTGTATGTGCTGTTCAGGTCAGGTGTTTCTCCTGAGCAGCACGTAAGTGCATGGCACCCATCAGCTCTGCACAGTCTTGTTCACCTTCATCTCTACTAGGACACAAAAGGTTTGGTAGAAGTAATCCATTTGATCACTCCCTTTCTACTCTTATGCCAAGTCAAGGCAAACCTGTTTTTTGCTCACTAATTCTCATGTAAGGCTCCCAGTGACTTCATCTCTCTAGGACTTTCAGGGTGTGAACCATTTTGTTATTTTTAGAATTATTTATTTTTTACACAGATGTTGGCAGGGTTTAAATACGACAGGAAAAGTGCTAACATGAGTGAAAACAAGAAATTAAAGACAACAAGGAGTTGAAATTTTTTAATATGTAGGAAAGGATAATTTTCATATCTTTTTTTTCCCTAGAAAAATGTGGTTTTCTGAATTATCAGAGAGTTGAATGTTTATCAAGAAGAAATTTAACATATTTCCTTGGGAGAGCAAAATATACTATGTAAATTTTAGTTGGTTTTACAATTTTTTAATACAATTTTTTTCTGAAGAATAACACCATGCTTATATCTAGAGTTATTTTGAGCAATATGTAATATCACTGTATGATATGTTGGTGTATTTTCAAGATGGTAATCTATTTATTGAGCATAGGAAGCAAAATGTTCCTTTATGAATAAAAAATGTGGCAATACTTTAAGTACTTGGAAACAGGATGTAAATATTGACATACTAGTATAAGGCAGGAGACATGCTGGTTCTGAAGGAGGACTAAATAAATCTGTCTTTTCATTTAATCATTATTCACATAGATAAGAATAGTTAAGATAGTTAAGAATCCTTATCACTAAATTTAGACTAGAATGTTTTTGAAAATAACTTCTGTTGACTACTCTGGAGTTATACACAAAAAGTGTATAATTATAACATCCTCTTATCACACTAATACTGCACACTGAGAAAGCTGCTTTCATTTGGAGATGAAATGTGGAATATTACAGAAATTTCTCAAATGGCCAAAATAGATGTCAGGAGAACAATTTCATTTTTGTTGTTTGTAGGGATTATTCTTGACCTTCTCTGTTTAAGCAAGGAGGAAACAAGGAAAAGGACAGGGAGAGCTTGGGAAGGCACCTGGCACTTAAGAGGAGTCAAGGATGTTCAGAAATAGTTGTGATTTTTTTCAGAACTATGAAAAATAGTGCTTGGAAGAAATGAAGTTTCTTTCCTTCCCTTCCCACTCACTTTTATTTTTCCATCGACTCAGTTTGGGGTACTTAACAAAAGACGTAGATTGTTACAAACTCATCTCTTCATGTCTGTTACATACATTTTCTCTGAAATCATTTTGGAGCGGCTACTGTTGCAACAATCATTGTGTCCAACACAAGTGAGGCATCTGAGCAAAGAGTTTGCCAATTCTCCTGCCCAGGCCAAGACTCAGAAGTGTATCTAATGCCTATGGGAAACATCAAAGCAGTTTGAGAAGGATACCAGACCCTGATGAAAATAACATCACCTATTTTACCATGTTATTTGTATATGTATGTTGGCTTTAGCTGAAGGTTTTTTAGGCTTTCTAACATTTCCAGTTGCAACATAAACTGCCAGATTATTTTTAATCTTTGGCTCAGTTGTTGCAGAGAGCAAGCAGAAAGCTGTTGAGGGTCATGAAAGCAGTTGGAGGTCCTGGTGTCAGTAAGGAAGAAGGAAAAGGGCTGTTTACTCTGATTTGTTTTAAACAGCTTTTAGTAGAAACCAGGTAGTACTGGAAACTCCACCAGGGTTTGCAGTCCTTTATTCAAGAAGACAGTCTTTTGCTTATGTGAGTAGCTGGCTTCCCCTCTGTCCATCATGTACCCTTTAAAATTTTCACCCACTGTCCAGTAGGTATCCCCTTCCTTTCAGTGTTCTGGACTCTGGCCTCTCTGCTGTGCTCCCTGGCTTCTTCCTGAAATGGATTGGCCCACTGTTGGTGGGGCAAATCTAACGTGGTTATTTTAAAGAAAGAGCAGCTAACTCCACATGGGCTACATACAATCAGAGATCTAAAAAAAGAAGCTAATATTCCCACGGGAATTTGCATTGAAGGCATTCCAAGCACCAGGGAATTCCATGGGCACACTGTGTAGTGTTGTTCTGCACAGGAGTTTCAGTACATAGCAAACTTTGTAATCATGGTTTCACTAGAGTCGGGAGTTTACCACTTGTTCAACTAGTATTTAAATTAAGATCTCAAAATTGTCCTTTCAAGTGTGTAGACCTGAAAAAGACTATTTTTTAAACTGGCATTTTAGAGTACAGGTAAATTAATACTGAATCTGTCTCCTATGTTTGATTCAGTGGGAATACTGTTCCTTTGAAATAAACTGCAAGCAGAGTGTTGTGTAAGAGGGACACAGGTTTACAACTCTCACATTGTAAACTAATGGTCTGAGTCTTTACCAGCTTATTCACAGTAGTATTTTATTAGTGCTACAGCCAACAAAAGCATATTGCTTGTGTTATCTATGCTTCTTTATAACCATATTACCAAGATTACAGCAATTCATTGCCTGACATTTATCTATCTGACTGTCAAATCAAATATTCATGGAGTGCTCACTGCTGCTCAAAGTAGCCTGGAGAAATAGTTCTGATCCCTCTGGTTACCTCTCAGTATCTTCTAGCTGGTTGTGAGGGAGGTCTTGCATTATGCATTTGCAAGATCCCATCTCTTTGGTTATGTGTTTCTGGTGTGAGCACTTGTCATTCCTTTACTGTGTAATTTATTTGATGATGTTACTGGTATGCTATTGCATTTGTGGTGTGCAGCATGATTTTGCTTTGCTATTTATAACATTGGTATTAATGGTAAGTTTGGTGGTATAGTAAGAGAAGAAAGATTATGATCTCCTTCCCCATGGATACCAGCAGATAGGATATAATGCATTTCATAATGGAACAATATAAATAAAATGCTACTCATTAATTAAAGGTAATTAACTGAAGGAGAATACAGTTAGCTAAATGCAATGAATCTTAAAAGTAGCTAATTTTCTTAAAATGCTGTGAGCATTTTGAATTTAAATACATTTTAAATGAGTGAACATTAAGGAGTTGAAGAAGGCTCTTATAAACAGTCTTTGGTTAAAGGATTTCCAAAGATTAACCAAAGATTCACAGAATTCCCTGGTTAAATGGTCTGTCATATTGCTAAGGTCCTTGAAAATGTCCAGAGGAGGTCAACAAAGGGCTGAAAGGAATGTCCTGTTAAGAGCACCAAAGAATTTTGGGCTTGTCTAGTCTGGAGAAAAGGAGGCTGAGGGGTGACCTCATTGACCTCCACAACTTCCCGAGAAACTGAAGTGGAGAGGGAGGCGCTGATGTCCAGTATAGGATGTGTGGGAATGGTTCAAAGCTGCTCTGGAGGAGGTTCAGAGTGGACATTAGGAAGCATTTCGTTACTGAGAGGTTGGTCATGCACTGTAACAGGTTTCCTAGGGAGGTGGTCAAAGCCCCAGGCCTGCCAGTGTTTTAGAGGCATTTGGACAGGCACAAATTAGACAAATAATCGTAGATCCCATCCAACTGAAAATATTCTATTCTATTTTATATGTCATTCAGCTTTTGGACTTCTCCCGGTCTCCAGTAGAGACCTTGTGAAAATCTTCTGAAGGGTAAAAACATGTTAGTTTTGAGTGCAGATCAGTTGCAATAACTCCAGATTCTTCCCACAAGGTCCACGAGAAGAAACAGCCTCGTTAACTCTTTGCTCTGAGAAAATGTTTGGAAGTACGACAATCATTAGAATTTTCCAAGTCTTTTCCAACTGTGAAAAAGGAGTAGAAAAGTGAAAAAGCAGCATCAGAATACTCTATGGTAACAGATTAATAAGACTAATATAGAATATTTTACTGGAATTGTTATGAAATATTAGTAAGGGGTTTTTGTATAGCATAATTCTTTTGATTTTAGTCGATATACTGGTTTAGGCTTCAGAAGCCTTCAGAAGCCCTGCCTGTGCCAGATGCCTCGATAAAGGTCAGAGGGGCGTGACTCACCTGCGAGGAGGGTGTTGTCACCGCCAGCCCTGGCAGGACAGTCCCACCTTGGTGTCCCAATTTCCAGGGCAGAGGCACGGCCGGCCCTGATTGGCCGCGCTGGCTCCCTCCTGGGCACGGATTGGCCGAGCCTTCCGCCTCCTCCGTCTCATCTTGCTGGGGCAGCGGCGCTGCCCGGCTGCAGCTCCTCCGCACTGGCCACGGAGGCACCGGAGGATGCCCACGCACCAGCCCTCGCTCGATAAGGTGTGTTGGTGGGGATGTGGTGGACAGGGTGCACACTAACTGGTGATGCTTATTCTCAAGGGCTAAAGAATAAGTCTGTGGCTCATCAGGAGCATCTAGGAGAATGAGAAAAATACTCATAAAGAATGGGAATAGAAAGGGCTATACAGGAGCTAGTCTTAAACTGTTGGCAGGATGGACTCGCAAGGACTGTGTTTTTCAAATTATGGGAAGGTATTTATCATATTCATTAAATGCTCTATATTTAAATGCTTTTAAAACAACTTTTGTCTCTATTCAGAAGTTTGCCCAAGGCTTTGGAGGAGCAAATCACAAAGTGCCTCTTCCCGAGTCCAGTAGACTTTGAACGCAGTACCTAACTAGCAGGGATTTAATTGGTGGCCTGAAGACATATAAGACTAAGTATGGAAGAGGATTCTTAAGGTAGCAGCTCAGGTGTTGGAAAGGTGAGGGCCATGTAGACTCATAGGGAGAAAGGTTTGAATCTGTGATAAATAAATAATTATAATTTTTCCATCAGATGAAGGAACTGAGGATATAGTTAATTTTTCATCATTATATCCAATTAGAAGTCTGCAAATAACATTTATTTGCCAGAATTCTCTATGCTTCTATTTTATAAATATTTAATTTTTGTTTCTTTACATTTTTCATGGAGAAAATGTAAAATATGTGATGCAAGGTAACGTGGTTGCATGGAGTATATATTGGAACTCAGAGCCCATGGAAGTTTTCTGCCTCAAGTCTGGACTTGGAATTTTTTAAGATGCTAATATCTCTCTTTCTCATCTAAAATCTAGTTCCAAAAGATGACATGATGAGACTCTTAGAATACTTTTTGCGCTATTAAATCAGAGAGTTGATGCAAAGAGAAGGCATCTCAGCCATGTTTCAACATGTACAACATGTTGTACTTGCATTTCTGGCTCTTTTCTAGCAGGAAAAAGAGGAAAGATTTCAGACCGGCTTTCTTTCACGTCAGAGTGCAGTTCCAGACAATTTTCCAATCCTAGATAAACTAGGACTTAGCGCTTTGAAATGGAGCATCTAATTAGAAACAGACTTTTTTTTCTATCTCTCCATGAGTCAGACAGAGATTTCAACAACACATAGACTGGTTCATATTAAATCACTGTTTACCACATCTGTTGATATAATAGCACCCACATGCTGTATTTAAAACTTAATTAGAGGTGGGCCACGTCAAAATCGTCACAAGAGATTGGATAACCGCACCCAGCGTGCTGATACCAAAACATGATGCTCACCAGGGTCCCATTAGAGTGACACTTTGATGAGGCTTTGGAGAGCTGTAGTCTTCCTCTGCTTTAAGGACGCGATAACTTGCGTCTATCACTTTCCTGGTTGGTGCTCTGAGCAGTTGTGACACTATGCAAACCTTCATCATCCTACTTGGAAATCTTTCAACATTTCACAGTCACCTGTTTTATTATTTGTTGACTCAGTGGCTTTTTAAAAAGTTGTTGAAGTTCAGGGTTAAGTACATGAATGTTCGGAGTTTTGTATTTTCCCAGATGCCTCTGTTACGTATTTCATTAGCACATACAAAACCAAATGATCTTACACAGTTATGAATGAAATAAGATACACAGTAGATGGTACAAATTGAACACATCCCTTACATTGTGTTTGAAAGGCTTTAAAAAAATCTCAAGTAAATATCTCCATTCTTTCTCTTACTGTCTGTTGTGTCACATGAGGCAAATCCTGTAGCAGACAGCATGTAAAATAGCATTATTAAATACTTCTGGAGATTGAACAGTTGTATCAGCAATTTTGTAGCTGGAAGAGTGAGTTGTTCATAAGATGTAATGGCCTTTTAAGTATGTAGTGCTATAGTTGAATATGTAGATTTTGAACATGGGCTGAAAAGTCTGATATTAAACACCTGAGAATACTTTTGGGAAATGTTTCCTTTCTTTCCTGGAAACAGTTTACCATCATTGCAAGTGAACTATAAGGAATATACATTTTTTCTTCATGGACAGTCCTGGAAGATTGAACTTCAGTCTTGTCTCTTAGTTATTTTTTGTGAATTTCTGTACTGGTTATAGTTTCTTTACTGGTTATAGTTATTCTTTACTAATAGGAAGCATGCAGTAGTAATTTAGTGCTTTTAAACTGTTTAGAAGTTCCAGAGGACTTTGCAGAAATCTTTTTTTAAGTCCTTCAGGAAACAAATACTTTGAAAATCTTTAAGAGTACTCCAGGGCCCTTAACTAGATTTCTTGACAGTCCCTTGGAAGTGAGAGTAGGGAAAGCAAAGAGGAGCATGCTAATCATGGTTGTATCTACAATTTGTGAGAGCAAGGATTCCTTCTGAGTTCTTGCACAGCCAAGGAGTTGAGCTAAATCTGCCAGTGCAACAATGAGGAACGTTGTTTTAAGGACTTTTCTAGTTCAAAGGTGTAATGCAGCAGACATGGCTGTTAATGGATTGCTGACCTGTGACCTGAAAATTTTAACTTCCATTAATAATTCAGTATTTTTAAATGATAATATTTGTGTCTCAAATATTATCAGTGTGATTGCACTTTTCTGCCAGGGTATATAAGTATTTTATTTTCATTTTTTTTCTTCAAAATACATGAATGCAAAGAAAGAGCAGCTTTCTAGGCTTGCTTTGTTTCCTGTCCTGGAGAAAAGCAGATATTTGTCAAACATGGCAACTACTTAAAAGAAGTTACTATGACCTGTGTTATCTTTTTGTTCCACAGATGAGGAGACACTCCTGCTTTATTTTTTTGTTCTGTGGGATATTTTTGCCTGGAATCCTTGGTTTTCCACAGACAAATACCTCAATTGATTGTGATTCTCTGTTACCAAACTATGAAGCTGAACCACAGACATCTGCACCACCATATATTATTGCTGTATCTTTTGATAACTTTGAGCCAGGAAATGAAGTCCAAGGTAAACAATCTGAATGACATAAAATCTTTGTCCGTGTCTTCCAAAATTACCAATCTTCATAAAAATCCTCCCATTTCCCTCTCAGTCTAGATAATTTATTTTTTAACTTCAATCTTGCTCATGTATACCTAAGATATCATTATTTTTTATGTTTTATATCTATATGTACATACTTGTGTAACTGAAAATGCATTCTTTCTTTTTTCTTTATCTAATAAATATATCTTAACTTCATGCTGTAATTTTTTGTGACAAAATTAAAATCGAGTGGGACAGCTAGCCAAACTGGACTAATAATTAGTTGCTTGTTAAATTTGTATTTGAGTCTTTGGTGTTGAATCAGGCCTCTGCAATACAAAGGGATCCTACTCATTAGTTCTTCACATGCTGTCATCCTACAGCAAAATAAAAATTCAGGACGCAGTATGAGACTACTTAAGAGTGATACATTTTGAGTCACCCTTCTAAGAGCTGCATCCCAGATTTTATCACATTGCAGGAGGTGGAGCTATTGTGGCTTAAACCTACTTTTTATCCTCCTAATCCCAAATTGCTCTCTGGATGGAGCACCTTCCCAGCAGGGCCACTGCTCATTTGGTAGAGCAGAACTCCTTTTGAATTTGCCAGTAAATCATGAATTTCATGTTACTTTACAGAGAAGCGCCTTTCCAAGTTTTTTCCTTTACATTTATTGTCATTCCCCTTATAAGGAAGAAAGGTGTTCTAAATGTTTCTTTTAGAATTGTACAGGGCTTAAAGTAATTTCTGCACTGTGCAGAATTCTGGACAATGCAGTCTTGTGCCTTGGAGTGGAGCAAATTTCATGGTAAACATTTAGGCAATTTTAGTGGTATATGAAATTTACGTTTCTCAAAATGCCTCTTCTCACAGTAACTCTGGAAGCACTTGGAGATGCTGGGTTTAAAGGATTTAATCTACAAGCTCGAGAAATAGATGGAGATGTTCCTGTTGGTACTTTTAAAATTACAGATCCAAACACTAAAGGCTTGGAATGTCATAACATGACGGTAAGTGTGTGGTCTTTGGAATACTTACTGGAGCTGGGGTTTCTTTTAAATAACAGAAGTAGGGCTCATTTTTATACAGCAAAGCTATTTCATCAGCAGAGTTTAAAAGGTTAGGTTTTCTCAAGAACTTCATCTATCCTTTATATGTGATATGAGCCTAATGTAGAAATTCCCTGGCTCTTTGTAGCAGGACATCAGTGTTACCTGTTGTAGTAGAGACAGTTTCTGTAATAATATAGCTAAAAGTCACTCCTACATCTTATATAATTATATGTATTTCTTTTTAATTGCAGAATTCAGCAGTAAGTAATGCAAATTCAGATGTGAAACAGAAGGTTACAACAACATGGATTGCTCCACGTGATGTTAGAGAGCTTCAATTTATGTAAATAGGTTTTTTTCTTTTTTTTTTTTGCCTTGAAATTTTCTTTCTCTGTTGAGATAGACCTGTGTTGCTGTTTGAGATATTCTTGTCCAACATAGTTTTTTTTCATAGTTTGCCATAACTTCACACTGTGTTCATTAAATGTTTTCCACTTCAAGATATAGTTGTAAAAGTTAATGTCCTAAGGATCTTAATATATGTAAATCATTCCATTAAGCATAATGTTATTAATGGATCTTTAAGTAGCCATTTTTTACACTTTGAATTCTTTAATTACGACACCAAAAAAGTACAAATGTAACTCCTTTCCTGAAAAAATGAAAATCAGACCTATTCAGTTATTCCTTTCTTAATTTTGAACAGAGGCAGAACAGTAATTTGATGTAAATTCTTCTAATATAAATTTTAAAATAAGTGTATGACCTCTGAACTAACTTCTGAAAACAGGACAAGATGTATTTAGCCTACTTTTAATGCTGCATTTGTTGCAGATGTGAAGCTTGTAAAAACACCACTAGTCTAACAAATGCACGCTTGAAGTATATTAGAAAATACCTAAATATTTGATAGCTTGTATTGTTTGAAGTGCAGATTTATGATAGGGCCATCTTTGCCTTGCTTCATTAAATCTTGAGGAATACCAAGAACAGGCAAAAGAATACAACACTTCAATTGCTTCCACTCGTTCTTGCCATGAGAATCAGTTCACCATCATAGATGCAGATTGGCAGAGCACGTGGGACAATTCTTTTGGACATTTGAGCCAGTCTCCTCACTGGTGTCAGTGCTTCTTCAAACAGTGTCTAACCCCCTTCTGCTTGTTCTCAGCATTTGTTTTAGTTGTCTTCAAAGTTATGCTGGATGATAATACAAGCCACTGCAAGGAAAAGTATTCTGTGAAACTTGCGCTATACACGCTTAAAACCAGAACACAGTGGATATTCTTGGCTGGGGGCAAAGGGGGACAAGAGTTTATTAGTATTTTATATTGAAATATGCTGATAGAAAAGAAATGATTTTGTTTTCTCTCTAGTGCAACTGTTGTTCAAAATCTAGAGAACTTTTGGGTTGGAATTCAAAGCAAAACTCTCACACCAACGCATTCTGAGTCAGTTAATGCGACAGGAAAAAGTAAAAGGAAGGTATGTTTTAGTGTATTTCAATGATAGAAATTAATATAGAAATTAATATAGTAATTAAAGTACCTTTGGCTTGATACAAGATATACACTTGTCATTTATTCATTAACTTGGGCAAAATCATTAGATGTTTTCAATAATTTTAATTTAACTGTCTAATCCTCATAAAATTATGAAAAAATAAAGTTAATACTATTTTTCTCCTACAGAAATGAGGAAAGTAATAATCTATTTATCAAAACAATCCATGTTTTCAAACAAAATAAAATAGAATTGATTATAGAACTGTACTGTACTTCTGATGTACAATGCTGTTCTTAACTGCTGCCCCAGCCCCTGGGAACTGTAACTGTAGTATATTCTTGAAAGGAGTTGGTAACTTTTTTTTGCCAAGAATTATGCTTCTATGAAACATATTAAACCCTGTCAGCTCAAGTAAAGAAAGTTTTCTCAAATCTACTGTATTGGACTGCAGCAGCAGTGATTTATGTGAACTTGTGATGTAACAAAGAGTAAGCACCTCTCTTAAATCTCTCACTTCATCAAGTGTATTTTCTGTTTTCTATAATAAGCTGCCTTTTTATTTTTCCCCCGGTGAATAATTTGTTAATGCTTTCTCTTTTGTTTTTTCCCCCCACAGATTATGATAGAATTAGAATGTAACAAGGTAAGAACAATTTTTCTTCAATTTCCCCACCTCCAGTTACCTCAGCTTTGGAATTCTTCTCCTACTGGTCCAGTTGTTTCATGCTTGTAGCATGAAGATTCTATTGTACCATTCAAATTACTTTCCTAGCAAGATGTCATTTATGCTTTCATGTTTTTATTCAGTTTTGAATGTATTTTTACTTTGAATTAGTTAACATCAGTTTGCAGATGAGATTGTTAAAATGTGTAATATATTGTCAGCAATTAAACATTTGATTACTTCACTCAGACCATCAATGTGAATTCAGTTGATTTCCTGTGTAAAGTAATTTGATATTTTTACACCAGTCAATAAATAGTAACTGGAACCTGTATTCTCTTGCAGCGTGGAGGGACTTACTCAACAGGCAAATGCATCATGGTAAATATTCCTTCTCCAAAGACATTGACATGCTGCTAACTGCCCAAGATCTCAAGGCCTAGTCAAAAGTTGCTTCTAGACATGTCTTTATTCCCCTTCTAACTCAGTTTAATTTCATTTTATTAGTTCATCTTTGTTGATTAAAAATCCAAAACTGTCTAAAGGGGTGTTACCTTCTGCAGATTCTCTCTGCTAATCTGTAGTAGCTCTGTAATAGAAGTTTTCTTTTTTCTCTTTTCATTCTTTATTCTTAGTGTTTTCTTGCTGTTCAAGATCACTTATTTCAACAGCTCTGAAACCTTGCCTTCTGCAAATCATGATCTAACTATAAAATATAGCTATTTTTTTCCTTTGAAATCTATCACCAGCAGCTCAGTGAAGAAGCCTCTTTCCTTCTTTGCTTTTCTACAGCAAATATGCTAATGATTACATAGTCATATTAGTAAAAAAGCTTTTATCTACTTTTTAATGATTGTGGTGGTGTAGATCTCCTCCTCAGTGATGGACATCAAGTATGTGAGGTCAGATACAAAAGGATGCAAGCAGTAGAATTATGTTATTTATAACAGCTAGATTGGCACAGTTTTTAATATTGTCATAAAAGATCTCTGAAATAATAGTATCAGTTGGTGGAATGAAGTCACTGAAAACTATTTTATGGGCTCTTCCTTTTCCCACCAAGTAGAACTTTCTTTCCTGAAAATCACTTATTTAAAATAATTTTTCAGCAAGATAATAAATAGCACTCTGGTTTCTTTTCAGGTCGGACCTTCTGGTTCCTCTCAGAACAGCTATTCAGGCAGTCAGGTGGGAGTCCTAAATTCCAGCATTTGTATGTTTTCCTTCTGTAACCTTGAATGACTTAAATTCTATAATGTGAGGTGATTTAATACTGTACTGAAATATCTTCTCTGCTAGTCAACCAAGAATGGCAGAGGTGTTTATCCAGCAAACAGTGGGTTTGTACCTGGGCTAAGTTCAACACCTCCACTCTGTTGAACTCAATAGTTTGCTCCAGTTTAATGTCTGTATTGCTTTTAACACCAGATTATATTTGCAGTTGAAAATCTGGGGCTATGGCTGTCTAGTTAGCCTTTTAAAACTTCTGGGGTATGCATGTCTGCATTGTCACCACTTTCACTTCATTAATCACAGCAATGTGTACCTGGTTTTTAGTTGATTATTTCCACTACCATTAATACACCTATTTTCTCTTTAACTCTTACATACTTTCTGGTGAGTCTCCAGTTTCTTGAACTGAGATTATCAAGGACATATTTCTTACTACTTACTAGTGGTTGTATTTATTAGTGAATTATCTGGTAATATTCAATTTCTTCAATCTTTACTTGTAATGAATTACCAGATACAGAGAAATACAAATTATTTTAATACACATGCTAATATCTGGTTTTCTTCCTTGCATTTTTTTAATATATAATACATATTCTTTTCTAAGAGTTGAGTTTCTCATCTTGTCATATAACTACTTGAAGTTATTAATTTTTTTATAAAATATGAGCCATTCAGTAACATTTTGAAATATTTTATGACACAGTGACAAAGCTTATGAAACTTATATGAAACACAGATGATGTCTCACACTAAATTAGAATTATTACAGGCAGTGTGCCAGTGAACTGGTAACCTCTTTACTTGCTTATCTCTTGCTTGCATACACACATTGACAGCTGCACAGCTTTTCATGACATAAATATCATGGCATTGGGTTTTTTCCTTCTTGTCCATTTGAGTTTTTTATATGGAAATAATTGACTTCTGTTTTTATTTCAGGGTGGAGTAGTCTACACAATAAGCAAGAGTGGATGTGGCCCTGTAAGCACTATTTTTACATTTTCTTTTTTGTTCCCAGCTTAACTATATTCATAGTAACTCCTAGCTTTCAATGGCATTATTTAATGAATTTTCATTACATGTGATGAATTTTCATCACATGTGTGAGTCTCTGCTACAAATAGAAAATACTGATGAGAAATAACTGATTTACTTTTTGTCTTAGGGAGGCGCTGCTGGTGCATATAGCCAACAAGCCTGCAGAGATGTAAGCTGGTTATATATGTTTTTACTGATTGTCTCCTACTATGCTTCTTAACTCATCTCCTTATTGAAAATTGCATTTGATTCTCTTCTGTAGAGCTGTTGAAGTATTCCTAAATATATTCAGGAAAATACTGTTAGCTTGAGGTATTGTTCTGAAACTAAACCCCAAAATTAAAAGGTGTTACACTGCCAGTTCAAAGCCTAATAATTTATGTTTTAAAGTGTATATGTACACATAGGTGATACATAATATCACCTATTAGAAACTCTTAATTTGTTTCCCTATTAAAATATCAGAATTCTTACTGCATAATGCTTTTTATCAGGTAAAATTATTGTCTTTGGATATTGCATATTTTGGAATATTATTAGGGGTTCTTTACAATCTTTGCATGTTAATTCTATAATTAGTAGAGAAATTTCTATTGTCCATCTCATTTATTTTCATGCAAAAACAAATTAATAATTAGCAAATTATTGTATACATAAATACCTGATTTATATTTTTATTTCAGAGTGCGTCCTTATCCAGCAGTGGTCTTACTTATGGCCAGGTAACTGTATTTTCCAACATTTTTAGCTTTGTAACGTATTCAAAACTAAGCAGTCAGCCCCAAATTTACCAAGCAATAATTAAATTTGGGGAAGGGGATAAAGGAAAACTCTCTTCAAATGATTTAGTAATGATTTCATACCTGGAAATAACTTCATGAGATGAATTACATATTTGGTGTTTGTTGCTGTATGCTTACTTCTACTTTCCAACAAAAATCAATTATATTTATTCTATAGATGGACACCAGTTACTTTTTATGCTTTTACAAAAGTCAGTGCTTTGTTTGATAGTTACTAAAAATTAAAAGGTTGGGGGGTTTTTTTGGCTTTTGCTTATGCAATTTTATGTTTCATTTAAATAATTTCTCTTGTTATGACATATCCCAGTTTTTCCAGATTCTATTGCAATTGTAGGTTTTTTAAATTGAGCAGATGGTTTCTGGAATTTGGGTTGGTTTATCTGGATGAAGGTAGAAGAGCCTAATTTTTTTTCCTACCGATAGTTTTTTTTTCCTACAAACAAACTTCCAATTTGATGAAACATTTGCAGCTTTTATACAGTACTCTGTAAAACTAGCAAAATAATTGGGCTTTTAAAAAAATTTTAGACCACTTGATTTATTGCAGTTGTTTATTTATTAACTGCCAATACATTAATTTTCTTCAGACTTTTACTTTGTTGGGTACTTCACGGGTATCATGTTAGTATAATATTCTTGTAGAGAATAGTGCTGTAGTTAATTTGCCATACATTTACCTAAGCAACAAATGAATTCTGTATTCTTTACAGTCTGTCCCTTCAAGCAGTTCAGATTCCAGTAAGAAGGTAAGCACTCCTGTTCAAAGGGAAAAAATTCTCACAGTTATAACTTGGCATGACTCCTGTTATTTCAATCAAGACTATTCAAGGTTTAACCCAGATTGATGTGTATGATTTGATTTGGTTTGGTTCTTAGAGGCTGGGAGAGCTTCTAATGAGAGAATATCCACACAGCAAAAGATACAATTATTTCATTTGGCTTATTTCAGGTTTTTTTTTAATGAACTCAATATTAAGTCTTTTTATTTTTTATCATAATACTGAATAAAGACAAAATAAATTGATGTTCTGGTTTGGGGTGGAAAGTTGTGGATCAAAAAAGGGAATTCAGTACAGGCAAGTAGACATGGTACAAGACATGAAATCCTGCTTCTGCCTCTACAGCTGAGTCATTATGTGCTTTGGGGCAAATCTTTCATCTGCTTATACTCTTGTAAACTATGTATAAATACATATCATTCTTTGCTTGGTAATGTGCATCAATTTTTTTTATAAAAATGCCATTTTATCAAAGGGATTTTCCATAGCATTATCATCAGAGTTTGTAAATTTACACATTTTAGTATTCTGCATTTTTCTGACATGTTTAGCAATATTGAATAATCTTTATGGTAAGTAAACATCTCCCTCTGGTTTCTCCATAGGTAGTGGTCATTGCCAACAGCAACCCTTTTCCACCTGTGGTAAGCTGTTTTTCTCTACAATACACATTTTCTCTACAAATAACTTTGACCCAAAAAGCTTTCAAATGTCAAGGTTTTTCATTTTCAGAAATATTCCTGGAGACAATTTTTTGCCAGGCAGGATTTACCCTATGTGTATAGTTATCTTCAGGGAAGGTGTGATATAAGATAGGTACAAACCTCGTTGTTCTGTTAATACTTGCAGAGACAATGGATTAGCTGCAGACACCAGGTCTCTCCATGTATGCACTCTCTGTGTTCCCAAATAGTTTTGGTTTTCTGTTTCTATTGCAATTTTCTTCTGTAAGTTTACTTCCATTCTCATTTTTAAATTGTTACATTTCCACTCTGGAGCTCTCTGGAACTATAAGTTTAGCCTTCAGGTGCTTTTGTAGCTGAAGTGAGCTTTTGTAATGTAATATTTTATATAGGTTGAATTTCTAATAGAACATGTTGTTCTAACTTAAATAAAGGTTCAGATGCATTTATTCTATGCCATCCTTTTTTATATAACTCTTTCACATTCCACTATGTATTGCATCTGAAATATAAGGGCCCTTTTTCCCTTCCTCTGCTGCAATACTCTGTTTGGGCAAGCCATTTTGAAAAATAATGAAAGATTTTCCTGTTTCTTTGCAGCGTCACACCTTTCCTCAGGTAAGAACACTTTTTCTTTTGGTTCCTATAGTATCATTATAGTTCTTATGGGAACAAACCAGTTGGCTCAGGATGGTGTGTGCTACTCTTTTATGTTTGTCCCTCATGCCTCAGAATTCAGCAAAAAAAATGCCTGGATGAGGAAGTGGATTTGTATGTGTTGATGTATGTGCAGGGCAGGTGGCAGTGAGACAGGTTGGAGGGGTGATGATGTCTCAGCTTCCTCCCCACATCTGCAAAACCCAAGCTGACTGCTAGTGCAGAAAGGTGGTGCACATAACCTGTGCTCTGCTGTTCTCCACAGAAGATGTAAGAGTAGAAAATTACTTAGTAGGGTCAGTCTGCCTCCCCACACCTTCAGAACTGAGAATAAACTAGCTTAATGCTGGGTGTTAAGAACTGGTACACAGTACCTCACACATATGACCTTTCCCTTTATTCTCACAAACTAATTACTTCAACTTAGTAATTTCTGTTTAAGTGCATTGCATTAAACCAGTCAATTAAATGTGCTATATTATGTTTCTTTGTTTCTGGATGTTTTTTCAGAGTTTGGGAAGCTCTGCTACAAGGATCATAGTACAGGTAGACATTTTTTTCTCCATTATACTTGAGTTTTAAGTGAAGATTTGCCTTAGTCAACTAAGTAATTATTCCTCTCTTAGGGAACAGATAAGTGTGGATAACTTTGGGATATCTTGGATGTTCACAAACTGCAGTGGTGGAGCAGGGCATTTCTGTGACTACAGCAAAGGGGATATCTTAGCTGGTTGCTGAATAAAGACTATTGCAGCTGTTTTTTATACATGTAAAAAATTTTAAAACCTCTGTATGCAAATTCCATTGTGCTCTCAAAAATTGGCAAAATTTGACCATGACAGTCTGCTCAGGAAGGTGGATGGAATTCTAGAACTAAAGCTTGAATGCTACTCAGTATCAAATAAAATATAAATTGCAACCTGCACAGTTCCATTTTCATTTAAACAGTCCATTTTTTAATGGAAACACCCAGTTCAGAATTACGTTTTTAAAATCCTGCCATTAATGCCTGGGTGAACTGTTGTATTTGTAATGTTGCTTCTTGATAACCAGGCACTTGGAAAATTGATTGCAATTTAGTCTCATTGAGAGCATGCTTATAAAGTATTATGAATATCATTCAGACATATCTTTCTGGGTTCTTTGTCATTTTAGCATCCATCCCACTGTTAATGGCTAGTCAGTCCATTAGATGCCAGTCCATCAGACTACAACAACAAATACTCACTTTCATTGAAAGATCAGTAGCAGGTTACCCCAGCTGAAATTTGTCTTTCCAAAACAATTGCTTTCAAAGTGTATAGCATTATTTTCTTTCATGACTAGTGATGAATGCTGGCAAAGAAAAGAATAAGATTTCCTTGTTATTTTATTTATGGCTTTAAATGTACAGTGTTTTGACACAGGCTAACTGTTTCCAATGTGTAAATATAAAAAATATTTTACTCCTCTGATAATCCACATATTTTCTGGGAATCAAAATATTTTTTGTAGTGGCTTTTCCTTATGCTAAATTGTAACTTAATTTTTCAATTTTTGCTTTGGCAAAGCCTTTGTCAAAAGTTTGTCATGCTTATTAATGAAAAAAATCATTCATATTGTGAATGAAAATAGATATGGGTTTAAGGCTATTTGTGAGGTACATTTGAAAGGCAGAATTATTTTAATTCACTTCAAATACCACAATATGACACAAAGATGTATTATACAATTAATTTTCATTAAGAAAATCATATCAAGATAATATAAATACTTTTCATACTTCATTTATTTAGGATTTTTATATACATTTTGTAGCACATGGAGATGGTATAAAGTAAGAAAAGGTGTAATGAACTAATTAACTCTTCATAGCTTTTAAACTATCTAGTAGATAGAAAGACGGAATTGCTTCTTGAAATGGCTTAGCGCATAAGCAATTCCTCTTAAAAATAAATAACCTTTTTTTTTTTGTTCCTGTGTAGAGTGGACAAAAACAGCAAACCAGCAGCAGTACTTATATTCATGTAAGTAAACTTAACAAGTGTTATAAATATTCCTATAGACTTCCCTAAAACAGGGCCAGCACAACTTACGAATAAATTATTTTCTGCATTTAAAAATGGATTTCACAGGTGCAGGTATTTCTATTTCCCAGGTTTTGTTCATGAAAATACCATCTGATACTGGCGTTCAAATTATTTTGTTTGTGATGCTCACAAATGAATTTCCATGTGTGATGGGTTGGCAAGAAATGAGTGTATTCCACTCAGAGCATAAGGGTCAAGGCCCTGAGAGGAAGCGATTCTAGGCTCACCACACCACCAGCCCCACACTGATAGATTCAGAGCCCATGCATATTGGACCTCAAATTCCAAAAGTTGTAAAGGGTAGTTGCTGAGTCATATCAAGAATGATGAAAAATCATAATTGTGGAACAGTGTGCAATGTCTTCCAGCATTACTTAAAGCCGTGAAAAAAAAAAAAAACCAAGTGAGGGAATTTTAGAAAATACTCACAGAGTGGCATCATAAATTATTGCAAACTAAAACTTGAGAATATTCATAATATGAACTCAAGTATGAGGGCTCTTTAGGTCTTCCTTTCCTTGTGGACTGGGGGTAGGAGAGATGCAAAAGTCCATCAATATTCTCTGTAGCACTACATGCAAAAAGAACATTGTTTCAAAAGGGTAGGTATGGGACTACTCAACATCATGAGTATTCAATCAATATGCACAAGGTTGGCAGTCATGGCTTCTGAGGAGAATAGCACAATCTATTGCAGGGCTGTTAGCATACTGCTCTGTCTCCTTTGTGCTTTTTGAGGAATCCCCACGCACCTGTATTTCTATAAATATCATGCTCTATAAAGAAGCCTCCTTGTCAGGGTGGTAATTATCTTCTCTTTATTTAAAGGGTTCCCAAGGCAGCCAGTCCTACAGTCAGGTGAGATGTTTTGCTAAAATGTGTTGGGCTTTTCTGTAGGAGCCTCTCTTGGTTTTTTACCTTCCTGATGTTTTTGAATGGTCTCTGAGTTTGGTTTGTACCACTGAAATACCATGAAGAAAAAAAGAACATAGTACAGACCAACTTTAAGACAAAAAGAACTTTTCTGTTGCTGTAGTAAGACACTATAGCTTTGTTTACAAATGACTTTTTACCTTCCTTACAGGGCTATAGACCTCAAGGTGGAAGTTCCTATGGCCAGGTAAGCATCAGTCAGAATAGAGCATTTCAGAAATGGCACTATAAAGGCACTTAGCAAACCCTCTGAATTTGAACTTTAAAGAACATTTTCTCTGAAAGTGAGAAAATGTCTCATTTACACTCAACATTTGTGCAAGGGCTACTCGTTGATCTGGGATCCCAGAGTGTGAAATCATCACAGTCAGCATCCTCAGGAGAGCCAGCAGATGCCTGGCTCTGCATTCTGCCCTGCATGGCTTTAGGATGTAGTTGCTTGCTGTTGCTAATGCAGGCTGGCCCCCTTACTGAAAGGGAAGTAACCAAATGGTGTCCTTGTCTTAGGGTGGACCAAGTTTCTCAGGCAGCAGCAGCAGCAGCTCCTATGGCCAGGTAAGCAAACTGGCTGTTCTGGAGAAAGTTCTTCACAGATCTCTCTGTGACTGGCATGACTGGAAGACTTCTGAGAGTGATGTTTCCCTTGGCAGTCTGTGCCTCAGTTTGGGCCACAGCTTCTGCTGAGAATAAGACAATGTGCTGCACAGATGGACAGTTGCTAGCACACTGCTCTGTGTCCTCTGGCACAGGAAGAACCTTTTAGGGAATCCCACATGCAGCTGTTATTTCCATAAATGTCATGCTCTATAAAGAAGCCTCCTTGTCAGGGTGGTAATTATCTTCTCTTTATTTAAAGGGTTCCCAAGGCAGCCAGTCCTATGGCCAGGTGAGACTTTATTGCTGAAATGTGTTGGGCTTTTCTGGAGGAGTCTGTCCTGTAAATGGGCTTTGGAGCATGGGTGGTTTTTTCCTTCTTGGTCTTTCTGAGTGGTCCTTGGCTTGGTTGTGCCACTGAAATACCATGAGGGGAAAAGTGACATAGTAGAGAGGAACTTTTAATGGAAATGGGCTTTTGTCTCTGGTATTCTGTGATTCTGCTTCTGCTGTGCTGGGACTACCCTCACACAGCTCTTTTTACAAATGACTCTGTGCCTTTCTTACAGGGTTCTCAGCCTCAAGGTGGCAGTTCCTACGGACAGGTAAATGTTAGTTGGAATAGAACATTTGAGAAAGTGAAGTGCCACTGCTCTGAAAAGTTAACACAGTTTAAAATATTCTTTCTTCAGTTCAAGTTGAATTCTTAACCAATGTATCTCTGAATCAATTTAAAATGTTTTGTTTTGGACATGACCATTGTGTTTTTCATAGATATATACAGGAATCCTGCATTTCTGCTTCTATCTTATCTTTTCCACAGGTGTGGAACTTTATAAATTTTGGTAGAAATAGTCTATTTGATACTGTTCTCATTCCAGTTGATGGTATAATACAAATTTATTATTAATTCTTTGCTGCCTGCTGTACTATCAGCAGAGAAGTAGCATTGAGAAATTAAAGAACCTTGGGTCAGATTCTCAGCTGAATGAAGAATTTATCTTGGAGTCTGCAACTAATGAAAGTCTACCTCCCTTCACACTTTTTATGTACAATAAAGCAGCCCCAAGATAGCTATTAGTTTTGTCAGGTTCTCTATGTCAGATAGCAAAAATAGACAGCATACTTCAAACACTTTTTGGTAATCTGTGTCTTCATAATCCTGCCAAGCAGCTGTGGCACAGGTCTGCATGTAAATGGAACAACTGCACTTTTTTGAGATTATATTAAAGACAGATTGCAACAGCAAATTATAACCACGGTAACTTTATATTACTGAGAATTTTTTTTTTAGATCCAGTCATCCTTGGCTAATTCATTTGACCTGCTACTTTGAATTGCATTGTTTTGTTTCTGTTTTATGAAGCTATATTTTTTCTAAGATTGTCATCATTTTTAAAAATTATTTTTCACCCTAATTTCTCTCAGAGGAAGGTAATTATGCAACTGGAGCCAATGGAAAATACAAATTTATGAAATCAATATTAACCTAGAATTCAGCATTAGCCATCCAAGACCAGTGCCTGAAAAAAAAAAGGAAAAGCAAACATAATAAGAAAATGTTGTGTCCCTTCCTGAAAAACTCTCCTAAGATTGGAGTACTATCTGAGACAGATGTAAAACTACTCTATGATTGTCATTCAACAAACACAGTGTGATCACCTATTTCTCCAGAATAAGAAATATCAAAACAAGTCTAGTTAAGGAGTAGAGACTTTACATTCTCTTATTCTGTTTTCTTACCCCAAAAATAGACATTAGAGAGGCAACTGCTTCACAAATGTAATAACTGTGAATCAATCATTAATTTCACACAGGGGTACCAACCTCAAGGTGGCAGTTCCTATGGCCAGGTAAGCATCAGTCAGTCACCAGTCAGAATAGAGCATTTCAGAAATGGCACTATAAAGGCACTTAGCAAACCCTCTGAATTTGAACTTTAAAGAACATTTTCTCTGAAAGTGAGAAAATGTCTCATTTACACTCAACATTTGTGCAAGGGCTACTCGTTGATCTGGGATCCCAGAGTGTGAAATCATCACAGTCAGCATCCTCAGGAGAGCCAGCAGATGCCTGGCTCTGCATTCTGCCCTGCATGGCTTTAGGATGTAGTTGCTTGCTGTTGCTAATGCAGGCTGGCCCCCTTACTGAAAGGGAAGTAACCAAATGGTGTCCTTGTCTTAGGGTGGACCAAGTTTCTCAGGCAGCAGCAGCAGCAGCTCCTATGGCCAGGTAAGCAAACTGGCTGTTCTGGAGAAAGTTCTTCACAGATCTCTCTGTGACTGGCATGACTGGAAGACTTCTGAGAGTGATGTTTCCCTTGGCAGTCTGTGCCTCAGTTTGGGCCACAGCTTCTGCTGAGAATAAGACAATGTGCTGCACAGATGGACAGTTGCTAGCACACTGCTCTGTGTCCTCTGGCACAGGAAGAACCTTTTAGGGAATCCCACATGCAGCTGTTATTTCCATAAATGTCATGCTCTATAAAGAAGCCTCCTTGTCAGGGTGGTAATTATCTTCTCTTTATTTAAAGGGTTCCCAAGGCAGCCAGTCCTATGGCCAGGTGAGACTTTATTGCTGAAATGTGTTGGGCTTTTCTGGAGGAGTCTGTCCTGTAAATGGGCTTTGGAGCATGGGTGGTTTTTTCCTTCTTGGTCTTTCTGAGTGGTCCTTGACTTGGTTGTGCCACTGAAACATCATGGGGGAAAAGTGACATAGTAGAGAGGAACTTTTAATGGAAATGGGCTTTTGTCTCTGGTATTCTGTGATTCTGCTTCTGCTGTGCTGGGAATACACTCACACAGCTCTTTTTACAAATGACTCTGTGCCTTTCTTACAGGGTTCTCAGCCTCAAGGTGGCAGTTCCTATGGACAGGTAAGCATCAGTCAGTCATTAGTCATTACACAGCATGTATGTGATGTTCCCATATATGTATTGAGAATTCAGCAGTTTCTACCTTGAAATAATATAGTAAGTATCTCTTTAGAATTAAGTCCTGTGAACTTTTTGCCATATGGCTCTGGCAACAATAGGCTCACTGAAGCAGAACTTTTCCCTGTAGAAAGGAGTGCATTCACCTCTCAGCTTTCTGATGCACTTTAGTATTCAACATACTCAGTATTTTACCAAATAGTTCACTGTTGGATATAGCTGGTCTTCTACTTTTGAAGCAGCCTGGCAGCTAAAGCCCTTGAAAATTTATATCTGTGTTTGAAATGAGAAGAGAGAATGAGAAGATTTGGATCATGAGATGCTCTTTTTCTTTTCCTCAGCAGGGTGGATCTGCAGCTTATTTTGGCAGCAGTGGTTGTGGACAAGTAAGACTTTTTCTCCAAACTATTTGAAAACTAGACCCAGCTTTCTTTGCAATACTAACAAGTTTTTAGTATGTTTTGTAATTTTTGTAGTTTGTGTACTGTTCCTCATCCTATTATCACAAAATATACCCAAAACAGGGAAATGAATGGCTCTGAGCAGAAACCTTGCCTAAAATCCATGGTGGTGAATCTAGCAAGAGATTGATGGCCACATTTAGATAAATGGTCACCCAACAGTAACAGTAACAGTTAACTTCCAAAAAAACCTCACCAACAGTTCATTTTTACCAATCAAGAAGAGATCAAGGGATCATCCCAATCAAGGGATGATACAGACAGACATCAATGACCAACCTACCTCTTTCCATGTGGCTCACAAGTATTCCTTTGTTCATCTGTTTGAAAGTGTCTTGATGCTTACATGAGGGTATGAGAGTGACAGAGGGTAAAGCCACACACTTAAAAGGTTAAGTAAAATTAAACTCACCCTCTGTAAAGTTATGTGTTGAATTTTGTTACACTAATTCTCACATAGGAAATTTTAAGGAAACTAATTACTTTGCAAGAAAAATGGCATTTACTTTTTTTATTTGATTGGTTTTTCACAGGGTGCCTCCTATGATAGCAATCCCTGCCACCAGGTAAATGGGCTTTCTTCTCTTATTTTAAGATGCATCCGAAATTAGTTTTGCCACTAACTCAATTAGTCCCAAATTCAGATTCATATTGCACAAATCCGTGTAATCTTACAAATTCTGAGATTAGAACTTACTATCTTCCTACACACAGGAGTATCACAGGGACTTTGGGGCCTTTTTTGCCCCTTTTTTTTCTAGCATTATATTTTGAAATGTCTAATTCTATAGGACATTAAGGCCAAATTCTGGAAAGAATTCTGCTGCAGAGTTGCTTAACTGGCATGACTTAAATCAGGGCTGGAGCTCACCAGCCTCTCTTTTCCTATCAAAAGCCAAAAAATATTTTAGGATTTCACTTGAAGTCCCTGAAAAAAAGATTTTTTTTTTTGTGCAGTGAACTATAGATAGCTACATGTGTATTTGTTGCATAAATATATACTATATTTATAAATATGCAAACAACATAGAGTTGCTACAATGTATTATTATTAAGTGGTACAATATATACAATGCATTGTATGTAATATATTATTATACCTTGATAGAATTATATATTTAATAGGTATATAATAGCTTTTATTTTTTGAGGACCTATTTCTCTTTAAGACTAAAGAAAATGCTTAAATTTTGTTCTAAAATCTTCTAGAACATTGAAAGATTATATTTTTCATTTCATTTTTCTTTGTTCTAAATGAAGCCTCAGTCCCATTTTAGTGAATGGCAAATATTCAACTCACTTAAATAATTCAGTATTTCACTATTCTTATTATGCACTTTTAACACTAATACTTCTACAAATGTCTCTTCTGATTTGCCTGGAAGGAGTTACATTCCTCTTCTAAAGAGGGCACATTGAAACATGCTGAGTGTTTTATGTAAAACCTTTTCCTCAAGGCCACTGTATCTCACAGGTCACAGCTTCCTGTATAATAATGCTACCAGGAGAATTTGTATAAATTCATTCCATTTGTATAAATTAGGTTTTCTACAGGAGAAAAAAAGATACATTCACTAGAAAGTGTTCAGAATGGAGCTCATCTGTGCTCCATTAGTCATTACTGAAAATTAAATGTTTGAGATTCCTTGATTTATGCCTCATCTAGTATTTACCATTGCATTACTGGCAATCTGTGCTCATTACAATAGAAATTATATCCATATTGCATATCTGCTTCTGCTTCTTACTCTTCCTAAGCAAGTATCATAGATTTCATCAAAAATATTCCATAGCCAAACAGTGAGTGTCTAAAGCTTTTTTGTCTGATTTACAGGGTGGATCACAGGGTGGATCACAGGGTGGTCAGGTAGGTAGATCTTTATTATCCATTGGTAAAAATGTTTAAACCAATTCTAATCCACTGTACAGTTTTCTTGCACATGGGGATATAGACTCTCTCAGAGTCTTTCCATGTCCAGTCTGTAACTCATTCTCTGCAAACATACCTTTTATCAGCCCTGAAATACCACTTACATAAAAGTGGAAGTTACATAGGATTTCCATAGAACTCAGCAAGCTAGGATAGCTGTATTCACTCGGGTAAAATTCAGCTCTCCAGCATTATGACTGCTGCTGCTTTGTTTCCACAGGGTGATTCATATTCCTCACAAAACTATGGTGGTAGCCAAGTAAGTATTGCCTCCCACCAAGATTTTATGATGGGTTTAACTTCCATGACGACTGATCAATATCTGATTGGCAATATGGTAACATAAATTCTAATTAATTTGTTGTTGTTGTTGTTTAGCAGAGTGGATCATCATCCTCCCAAAATTATGGTGACAACCAGGTAGGTAGACCTTGATTTTCTCCTGGTAAGAATTTTTATAATGTTTGATAATTTATCCAGATATCTTGAAAATTGTATTTGTCAAAGCAATCCTAGGGAATTGTTTATTCCAGCTTTACAGCCTCTGAACCAAATCACAGTTTCTTCTGAAGTAGAGTTTATATTTGTTTGTTTTATAGGATGGATCCTACTCACAAAACTATGGTGGTGGTCAAGTAAGTAATACTCTATTTCACTACTTATATATCACTTCATATAAACTTTAGCCTCTGCTCAAAATCAGGTTTTCTATATTGTAGCTTTCTCAATTTCAATTTTGATTGTTTTTTTTTTGTTTGTTTGTTTTAAAGGGTGGATCCTCCTCAGACACCTATTATGATAATCAAGTAAGTAGTTCTTTCTTTCTCCTAGTTACATAATATTTGTGGTACCTGCATCAACTCAAAGATCTAATAAATCATAATTGTGCTCTTTGTGGTTTGGATTTGTTTTTTGGGTTTTTTTCTTTACTAAGGATTGGAACATTCCCTATCAGCCACTATTGCAGCTATGGATTTGGCTCCTTTTTTTCTTATAAAGATCCTTATTTAATTTAACTCAGCTTCTTCTTTGCATGAGCATCTCTTCTGTCTTGTAGAGTAAACATGAAATTGTATTTTTAGCAATTCATTTTTGTGAGGAAATAACTGGTATCTGATGTCCTTGTAGGAGTCACAGGATTCCTCGTATGATAATAATCCCAACGCTTGTGATGATGTGAGTATGCTTTCTCTAATATATTTTCATCACAACATTTTTCATGTAGATGAGAAAATATTGCTCTGCTAGATACAGTCTTTGGAGCAGAAGGATCCAGAAAGAATGATGAGTTTCCACACTTTCAGCAACTGCCTCTTCTCTTGCTGAAAATCGTCATACATATGTTTACAGATACAGTTGGTGGTTTTAAATGCATTTAACTGGATGAAATGAAATATGAATAAAAATGCTTCAATGGCTTTGCAGTAACAGATATTTTCCTCAAAATCTAAGGTTAAATTTTACATTAATTAAAAAAAAAAAAAAGCCTGAAAGAAAATTTCTAAGTACATACAATGAATTCAAGAAGAAGTGACAGATATTCCACTGCTTTTCGTGTTACATTTGTACTAATCTAAGGTTGTTATTACAATGTTTTTCATACTATAATAGTAAAATTTCAAACTAATTTAGTCAAAGCTGTGGAGAACAGGAGCAAAAAGGGATTTTTGTTATGACTATATGCAGTATCAGAAACAATTCATTTTCTTTAAGCTTGCTTTATTTAAATAATTATTTTTAAAAGGAAATAATGTATTCTTTTTCAGAATGACACTACCTACAGTGCCAATAGTCAGGTAAGTACATTGTTTGTTCTGTAGTGTTCAAATTCTAATGATTAATGACAATGTTAGTAACTGAACACTTCTATATTAGACCTGTGGACCTTTAGTGTATGATTGCTTTATACTACTCTCCAAAAAGTTAATTATTCTCTGTACTCAGGGCTGCTGCACAATTACTTCAAATGGCACAATACTTCTAAGAATATATACTAATACATTTTCTTCATAATATATCCTCTTTGACTGGATAATTTGAGAATTAATCACCTATGTACATGAGGCATGTAGCCATGTCAAGCTTTTCTCACTCATTCAGATTTAATGTCACTTATGTGCTGCTGTTGTAAAGCAGCATTTGTGCCTGGTATTACCCAGTATTACTGTCTCTGCAAAGACTTTCCATCTGTCCTACAAGCAGAAATGGTGATTAACATGAATAGATTGTGACCAAGCAAATGCACTGTTGTTTAAATAAATTACATTTTCTCTACTTGTTTCTGTTCACAGAAAAACTTCTTCCATCTGTCACAGCCTCCTTTTGTTTTACTGCCATCTAGAGTAACCCTCTGTCATCAGCTACTTGCCTTTTCAGTTCTCAGCTATTCACTATTCTGCTTCATTGTTGTCCCTATTTTCCCTCTATAGTACTTAAGTACTGCACAAAACCTATTCTAGGACATAAAGAGGCATTCTGAAAGCATCTTTTGTTTTGACTTGTTTTTACCTTGAATTCATTGCATTTGGTCCAATTCAAAATGTTCTGAAAAAAAAAATCCTTCGTCAGCAAGCCCTGTTTAGGAGTCTCCTGCCTTCCTCCTTTGTACACAAAATATGTTAGTATTCCCTTGGTTATCTCTATCCAGTCTGTATGGCTGGATTGCTTTGTAAGAGAGTTGGCATCCAAACTTTCTCACAAAGAAGGATGGGGAATACTAAAAAAAAAAAAAAAAAAAGAAAAGAGAGAGAAAAGATCCTTCTACAGATCGTACACTAAACAGTGGTTGAGCTGAGAGAGACTCCCCTAAGCAGGAACTTCTGTTGAAAGAGATAAACTAAAAAGAGACAAAGAATATGCCTTTTAAGAATCTTACTGCTAATAAAACAAAATCTCTGGACATTCTCCTTTTCCAAACATCACCCTCACAGTAGCAGATTTTTGTTAAAGTATTTTGTGTAGACAACTACAGCTATGAAGTGTTAACAGGCTTGTGGCTCCTTTGCAGCGTTCTGGTTGTGGAAAGAAGAAAGTTGTTGCCCGAGTAAGTAGCACCTATTTTCTTTTACTTTTTGCCTGCTTGTAGGATTTTACTCCTAACTATAGCTAATCTATCTTAATTATACCTAATTTTTCCCTAATCATGTTTATAGTAGTTATTATCCTACTACGTAAGGGAAAAATAAAATAAAATTACTTGGGTATTTGCTCTTTGGATTAATCTCTTTAAAGAAAGTATATATATATATGGGAAAAAAAAAAAAAAAAGACATGAAAACCATGCTTTGAAGTATAGGGCAGCTCAAATTGCTGTTCTTCATTAAGCACATACAGAGTTGGCCCAAGCTAAAATTAAAATTAAATGAGCATTATACAAACAAAGGACAGCTAACATTTTAGCTGAAGAAAGATAGAATAATAAGTAAGGAATAATAATGTTTCCTATTTTATTATGCTCATTATGGTTGTGTAGGAGGTACAGATATCTGTACTGCATAGTTGCAAGTCAGATTCAGCAGTGGCCTTATAAAAATTATGTGCAAATAGCCTTTTATTATATAATAATGCATTCCTACTCAATGTACACAATAACAGGTCTGGAGCTCTTATAAACAAATAAGATGGAAAGAAAAAAAGACCTATCACTGATCATCAAATTTTCATCTCCTCATTGTGAATGTTATTATTTTTTTACAGGACACATCACATGTTCTAAGCAGAAGAGCCTATGATGTACAGGTAAACCATTCCTGTCCCTCTTTCTGAAAAATTGCTAGTAGTAGTAAACTTATCACTCCTTTTGTATTACCTACAAAAAAAAAGAAGGATCTAATGTCCACAAAAAACAACTAATTCTCTTTAGGGTTAGGTATTTCTTTCCAAATAGAACTATGTATTTTATTTTATTACCCTTAGAGATTATTGTCTTTTTTTTTTTTT
>VZRH01004833.1:1609855-1622862 GCA_013397555.1 Urocynchramus pylzowi
TTTTTTTTTTTTTTTTTCACAGAATGCATCTTCTTCTTCAAATAGCAGCCACTCTGACATGCAGGTAATAATGTAGTGTCAACTGCATGATATCAAGGGAATTTCTGATAAATTATATTTCATTTTGAAAGTTAGGTTCCAGTAATTTTTTTGTACTGAAGGATGCTATTTTGATTCAACAGCATTTTCCCTATAATGTTATAATTTTGCACAGTTGTAAATAGTGATATTAGGCTCAGAAAATACAGTTTCTTCTGTTCCTTCACCCCACTAAGCAGGTAAGAATTGCAGGTGTTTCTTTACATAACATTTTGTAAAATTAATTTGAAAAACATAAACTACATATTTTCAGATTCTCATTTTTGAAACATTCTAGCATTCTTGATTGCAATGGCCATATATAGAATTGTTTCATTTTGCATTTGGTAAGAAGGTACATTTTAGGGATTACATGCTTCTGTTACAAAAGTAGGTCCAACTTTCATATTCTGTCGGATTATGTACTGCTGCAGCAGTGTTTATATTAGAAAATTATGTGAAATTTAATTGATCCAGAGTGGCACCTTGTTCTGTCTTTCTTAGTATCTTGGTTGGTACCCATCCCAGGGGTCTGAAATCCTGCTACACCCAGCATTATGTAGAGTTAACAGCAGCATAGTTCTCTTTTTCTGAGAGTTTGGAGTTTAATTCAATGTTGCAGACAGAGCTCTGATGGTAACAGTTTTCTTGATTAGTTTCCCTAATGTCCATTCCCTGCCAATTGTATCAAGTCACTTAATTAGGTTTCATCCTAATTTATATTTTCACAGAAATTCAACAGGTTATGTTAATTGGTGCAGGGAAGTAATAGAGTTTGTAGTAGAGTAGTGCTTCTCATTAGATAGTTTTATTCCTTAAATGCAAATGAAATGCTTTAATAAAATATAATTGTTTTCTTCACAGGGTGGATCATTTATTGCAACCAGTGGATCAAGTAATCAGGTTAGAATTTTCTTTATTTTTAACTAGTCTTTTCAGATAGCTTCCTATAATTAAACTAATTAAATTCAGAAATCAGAGTTTAAGTAGTTTTATGTGAAAGATTGGTGATGTTATCCATTAATTTGTATAGGTGAAGTGGTCCTATTCATACTAAATTTATCAGAAATGGCTCTCTGAAATCTCTTTTTAGCACTGTTTCAACATAATATGTGTTTTACTGGCAATAGCACAATGGGATTCTCCTGACTACCCTACACTTCTCTCTTGCTGAGGCATCTGTCCTTGGAACATCCCACTGAGATGCACCATGAGTCTGACTGCCAAAGCAAACACATCTGTGCTGTCCCCTCATTTGCTCTAGGTACAGCAAAGGTCATAGCTTCTCTGTAGTCCCACAGACTTTCTTCCCTTAAACGGTTTTACATCTGAAATAAGACTTTATTTTAAATTTCCACAAAGCAGTAATTTTTTCCTTTTTTTTTTTTTAATTTGTAGGGTGGTTGCATTTGTCCTGATGGAAGCAGTGGTCATAGACAGGTAATTATATTTCTGAGTTTATACTTCCTTCCACATAATGGAGTATTTTGAATTAATCACCTTGTAAATATGGACATTTGGTTAACACTAAACATTAATGGTGATTTCCTTAGTATGGGTAGAACTATATACAATTAAATGAGAGAATGAGTTCCACTTAACTGCATAATTACCATTTGACCACTAATTTTCTGTAACTGTTCTTGGTGATCCACATGCTCTTTCACTTGACTATTATGTGCCAGTTATTCATTGTGTTCAAAAACTAGTCAATATACCTGGTAGTAACCACAGTACTTAGTTGCACTCAGCTTAGTTTCCGTGTCTTTATTACTGGTGCAATAAATACTGTGAATAAAAATATCAACATTTGATAAATATTTCAAAATATAATCTCTTAACATTTAAACTGTTCTTTCCCACAAAGAGAATAATTGAAATTTCAATGTCAGTTGCACTGGATAAACTTTTCTCTTAGGCAATGCCTCTGGGCCAGGAAGAAGGCCAAGGAATGTGTTATGTGGGCATTATAGACTTGCTTTACCAGGCTTCTGGCTTTTAAAGTCACCTTGGGTTTTAAAGTAATCTGTCTTGTATCAGGATACATATTTCTGAATCTTTTATTGAAGCTGTATTTACATAAACCCATTTGAATGGTGTAGTATTTTTTTTTTAGTTTATGATTCCAACAAGGAGCATTTTGTGACTTATTCTTTCTGTAAAAAAACCCATGCTATTTAAACAAACTAATTGTATAAAGAAATTACTGCTTTCTGAACTTAACTTCATTAACTTAAAATATAGCAACAGCAATTTTGATCAGATACAATACCACCTCTTTCATATAATTGAGGCTAAGTGGTAATCATGGTTTACATGCTTTAAAATAGAAACTAGTCCATTAAAATAAATAATACTGAAACTTCATTGAGGAAAAATCTTTTTATTTGTTGCGTGATTATACAAAAATCCACTTATAAGGAAAAAGGTGGAGATCTTTATGCAAGTTTTTTCATTCTAATAAATATTTTTCTTTGCATGCTTTAATTTTTGCAAAAAAAAAAAAAGTTTTCAACAGAAATATAGCACAGCTTGGTTGAGGAGAGCGTATTTAGTTGCTATCAACAAAAAATTTTCAACATGAAGAAAATAAGACATCGAAATAGGACAGATTAGAAAACCAGTTCTCAATGCAGTTGTGTCAGCTTTCATACCCAAGAGACTTATTTTCCAATTTGCAATCCTATCAGCTGATCAAATTAATTTATGATAAATTATGTACCAATAGATTTGATCTTTGCTTTCATGGTCTTATTTCTGTCCAGGGTCCTCTACATGTGGCAGCTACAGTTCTTACAGTAGCATGTAAACAGATTGGCCATGACAGGTTACATTCTAATAATAGGAAAAAAGCAAGCTCAAGGTAGATGTGTATGTACAAATAAACTACCACTCATAGATCTTACATAAAAGAGAGAGGGATCTACTTCCTAGGGCAGTGCTCACAGCACCAAGCCCGACAGAGTTCATGAAGCATTTGGACAATGCTCTCAGGCACATGGTTTGACTCTTGGGGCTGGTCCTGTTCAGGACCAGAAGTTTAGCCTGATAATCCTCTTGGGTTCCTTCCAATTCAGTTTATTCTGATTCCTTGAAGATTCTACAGTAGAAAAGAAAAATTCTTGCAAAAAGCTTTCTTCTAGATTTAAAAGCTGTGAGTTACACAAAAGTATCTTCAAACCTGGAGAATATTATAAATCAAGAGTTGGAGCTATACATATTTAAACCATCTTGTTTCAAAGGAAAAATGGGTTTATGTATCTAGATCCCCAAATTCCTTACACTACAATTATTCTGCTTTTTCTCCAAGCTTCATTTAAAGACAAGATCTTAGTCTACAAATAGTCTCAGAGGAAATAGTCTAACCATAGAATAATACTTCCCCTGTTTTTTATATAAGGGGGAAGTGCAGTTATAGTGAATGTCAGGAACTGGTAAATAGTCTTCTCCTTTAAGTGGTGAGCTGAAAAATATGCTCTCCTAAATACTCTTTACACTTTGGAAGTCCAGTATTCTGGCTTCTTTTAAAAAGGTCATCAAGGCCATCATCTATAAAAACATGGAGTCTGCAAGGTATGACATAGGATTCTGAGATTAGAAAAGTAAAACTATATGTTGGTACTACTTTCAAATCTTTTAACCTGAACAGGAAATAACAGAACCTGCTACAGGTTTCCTTATCTATAAAAAAGTACAAACCAGCATTCTCTTTTAGTGGTTGCTGTAAAGTTTTATTTGAAAGAATAGAAATTCACAGTAGACTCATTTATGTAAATGTCTGTTTGCAAGCAAATAGCTAGTCTGTGTTTTCATTTCAGGGAGCCCCAGGTTCTTCATACAGCACATATTCTGGTAACCAGGTAAACATTCAGATAAAATGCCCTATTCAGAAACTCCATCTAAGATCTTCCCTGAAGGAGCAGCCAGATATAAACTAGTAACCCATTCTGTCTTCTGCACAGGGAGGGCCTTACTTCTATCCTGGAGGATCCTATGGACAGGTAGTAGTTCTTCCTCTCTCACCAGGATAATACAGACTGCTATCCTCCTGGTTCCTTCCATAGCACTAGTGTGGGTGCTATGACATATTAAATTACAGACCTGACTGTTGTCCCTTAGAGCAGAAAAATTAAATCAATCCTGATGTAACCTGGTGGTGTGAAGCTCAACAGAGAACAGTACAGTCTGCAGTTTCTTTGCAGAATTTTTTTCAACTTCCAGCAAGTTTTGCTGCCCGGAGATTTCTTCCACTTTAAAAACAATGATCTTGAGTTTTACTTAGGCACATAAAAACTAGCTCAAAACTGGGAGAAAGGGTAAAGTGAGAACCAGATGTTCAGGTATTTAAACTCTCATCTGCAAGAAAATAGCTGGTCTTTGTTTTTCTTTCAGGGAGGCCCAGGTTCTTCCCACAATTCTTACTCTGGTTACCAGGTAAATATTCTGGCCACGATGCCTACACAGGAGCAGCCTAAAAGTATTCTTTGAGAGAACATTCAACTACAAAACAGTGAATTTCTGTGTTTTCTCTGCAGGGAGGGCCTTCCTACTATCCTGGTGGATCTTATGGACAGGTAGGTGCTCTTTCTCCTTGTAGAGATAACAGATTTCTTTTATCTTCATTCCTATATTTCCCATGTAGTGGCTGCTGTGAAATACAACACCCAAGAGTTGAGTCTATCATAACACACCTAATAATTGTATCAGCTGTCTGTACCTTACAACATGAAATCTGTCAGAGAAAAAGATTAAATTGTGCTTCCAACTTCCATGAAATGATCTTTCATCCAACTAAAAAATTAGTGATGAGAAGCCCCTTCTTGTTAAAGAGTATTGGCCTGGATTGAGATTTAGATACATTGGTATTTACACCACTCTGTTTGCAAGCAAATAGCTAGTCTGTGTTTTCATTTCAGGGAGCCCCAGGTTCTTCATACAGCACATATTCTGGTAACCAGGTAAACATTCAGATAAAATGCCCTATTCAGAAACTCCATCTAAGATCTTCCCTGAAGGAGCAGCCAGATATAAACTAGTAACCCATTCTGTCTTCTGCACAGGGAGGGCCTTACTTCTATCCTGGAGGATCCTATGGACAGGTAGTAGTTCTTCCTCTCTCACCAGGATAATACAGACTGCTATCCTCCTGGTTCCTTCACTCCCAGTATTGTGGGTGCTATGACATATTAAATTACAGACCTGACTGTTGTCCCTTAGAGCAGAAAAATTAAATCAACCCTGATGTAACCTGGTGGTGTGAAGCTCAACAGAGAACAGTACAGTCTGCAGTTTCTTTGCAGAATTCAACTTCCAGCAAGTTTTGCTGCCCGGAGATTTCTTCCACTTTAAAAACAATGATCTTGAGTTTTACTTAGGCACATAAAAACTAGCTCAAAACTGGGAGAAAGGGTAAAGTGAGAACCAGATGTTCAGGTATTTAAACTCTCATCTGCAAGAAAATAGCTGGTCTTTGTTTTTCTTTCAGGGAGGCCCAGGTTCTTCCCACAATTCTTACTCTGGTTACCAGGTAAATATTCTGGCCACGATGCCTGCACAGGAGCAGCCTAAAAGTATTCTTTGAGAGAACATTCAACTACAAAACAGTGAATTTCTATGTTTTCTCTGCAGGGAGGGCCTTCCTACTATCCTGGTGGATCTTATGGACAGGTAGGTGCTCTTCTTTTATTTTCCTCCTATTCTGTTCTTGAAAGATGGAAAACACTTTATTGGGAGAATCAAATTAATCAGCTTTTTTATTTTCTCTGCAGGGAGGGTCTTCTGCTTATGATGGCAGCAGTGAATCCTATGGTCAGGTGAATACTCTTTTCTTCTTCTTTGTGTAAATGTTGCTGAGGGCCAGCCAGTACCCTGGGTGAAGTAAATATGCAGCTATATCTGTATTTCAGCTCTCACTATATTCTAATGAAAGTGATCTTTTATTTGAGTAATGAGTAAATTTGTATATACTTTAACCTAAGTAGTCTGAAAGTTTACAGGGCAGTAAAAGGTGGGGTGCCCCCAACCTGTAAGGGTTATTCTTCTCAACAAGTTACCTGCAAGATTAAGTTCTCTTGAAAATTAGAATTAGAATTTTAATTTAATAATATGTAACATTGGTATTTTACAGGGACATAACTCTGAGTTGCTCAACAGTTCTGATAACTAAGTAAATAATCATATTTTTAAATCTGCCAGAAGGAAATCCCTACAGTAAGCAGAAAAAAAAAGAAAAAAAGCGCGCCTGTTTGCAATATGAAAATTATTTATGTTTTCTGAACAGGGTGGATCTTCTGCATATAGTGGTTCTGAGGCTTATGGCCAGGTAAATGTTATTTGTCTCCTACATCAAAAGCTTGTATTTGCTATGTTGGTTCTTATGTGTACTGGGTTCTATGCTTCAGTTATTATTATGTAACCATGACCATGAAAATGCTATTTTAACTTTTGTTTCTCTTTACCTTTGTAGCAACTCAAAATGTTTCCATAACATAGAGAACATGAGGCACTATGTATGTTGTTTTTAACTGTGCCCTGTGACTACTCAATGCTTTAACAACTTTATGCATTAGCTCATTCAAAAGGAAAATATTGTGTGCATTTATTTTATACACCTTACTTATGCAGAAGTTGTTGAAAGTTTAAATAATGGGATTTTTTAATATAAATAATGAGAAGTTTGCAAATTAACTTTATTGAAAAGTTTTTCACTATAAAAATGCATGTTTGCAAGGAGGATTTTTTCCCAGCCTCTTCTGCTTAAGCAACAGGTAAAGTTAAATATTTTTTATTTTCTTGCACATTCCCCAGTTTAGGTAAAATTTGGGATTCTAAGCACTTAGTTAGTTTTATTCTTCTATTTCATATTCCCCACAATTAAGAACATGTAAGAGATGTTTTTACATGAAAATTAATGGTTTTCCATTATTTTACAGGATTCACCTTCCATGGGAGCCAGTGAAACTGAAGATAGTGTAAGTTTTTCTTCTCAAAAATATCAATATCTTCATTCACTACCTTTTAAAGTATCTAGGTGCTTACATGGACCTTTACCTTATCTGATGTCACCTAATTGTGCTATACATGATGAGGACTTCACAAATTAAAATTGCTGTAACAACAGTTCCAACTTATAACAATCAAACATTTTTTGAATTTGTTGTTAGAAGTAGCAATTACAAAGAAAGCTCTTTTTATTTCACAATTTCCATCAGAACTCAATATTTGTATATGACTACTTCCCTCTTTCAATCCCAAATTTGCACTACATTTTGTTTGTTTTTCCAATGCCAGACATATGATTCAAGTTTCTTCAACTACATCTTGCATAGGAATGGTCTGTTTTCATGTAGTGTGGTGCAAACTGCCTGCTTTTCTTAAAAAGATGCCTTTTCTCCTGACTAAAGTATATATTCTATTAACTCTGCTGAAGCAATTTATAAAACTTTACAATTTTGAAGTCTTTTCCAGGGTCTTCGTTAGTAGGAAATTGCTCTCTGCAAATAATTACAAATTCAGATGTGCACTTTAGTCACAAGTATACTGTGTCAATAGCTTCAACCCAGTTTTTGAACCAAATCTTCTTATGGATATTCAAGAAAGCTAAAATATGATACTACAGAGGGTCCAAAAATCCCTCTGAAAGAAACTAAGGTGTAACAACAGATGTGTACCACATCTTGGTCATTGAAAAATCAAGACAGCTTTGCAAATGCTGATGTTTTCCCCTGAAACATTCTGGAGGAAATAAAATAGATTGAGATGTGATCTCATTCCTTTATTTCTCTGTATCAGGATTCAGCTTTCAAAACAAAGAAATGCCATTCTCCAGAAATGAACAGAGAAAGAATTTGTAGACTGCTTATCCTACAGCCTACATCTTCAACCTTCCCACAAGCAATACCTTCCTTTGCTTCCCACCTTTGCTTAGAAAGAAATAGTAAGATTTGCCATGGTAATAACTAGATTCTGATTTTTTTTAGGATTCCTCCTCACCATCTGGTAGCCGCCAGAGTGAACGGGTAAGCAATCCTTCCTTTATGTAGGGCCAGGTGCCAGCCCCAGGGCTTGGCAACTGCAGCACCTAAATTACAGCTCCTGTGGAAACCCTGAGGCAGTTCCAGTGTGGGACAGAAAGTCCTCAAGCACAGCAGGAATGAGGATATGGTTAAAGAGTTTAAGTACTGCTAGAAATCCCAGCTGATGCTGGGTGTGCTCTTGAATCTCAAGCTCACATCACAAATGTGATAGCACAATTTACATGTTCAAGTCTTGGCACTTTCTAAATAATTGATTTTTCTTCAAAGAACTTCAATACCATGATTTTTCCAGCACTTATTCTAAGTGCAACCCATTGCTTGTTGTGCTGAATATTTATAAAGGCTACCATTTCCCTAGCATTTTTACGTGGCATACATTGTATTTATTCTAATGACACAGACTGAGAAATTATTTTGTTGGAGATTTAATTCTTTCAACTGGTGTATCCTAGAGAATATCTTCCACCAAAAGAACAATTATCAATAGTCATGAAGGGCATTTGCTGCTTTATGTAGAAAGAGAGTAGATTTTTTTTTTCTTGTACAATCCATGACAGAAAATTAAGGCATGTGGAGAAGCAAGGAGGAGCGTTTTTCTTCCACTCTGATCTTTCCAGTTTTTGGGGTTTGGTTTTTCAATGTAATTTCATTTTAAATACATTTTTCCAGGATTTTTATTCCCCAGGAGGCAGCCAGTCAGGTGGACATGTAAGCATCTATTTTATTTATTATTTGCAGTTCTCTTTCAAAATGGCTGTACTATTTAAAAATTATCCCAATGAGTAAATGACAGCAAGCCATTAATTTCCTAGAATTTCTCATTACATCTGGCATCATGTCTTGTGAAATCAAATTGCAAACTGTTTGAATGGAAAAATTAAAAATTGTGTGTGTACAACAGTCTTGTTCTCCAGAAGTCTTTCAAGCAAAAATAAATTGGGTCTTCTTTTTGCAGGGCTCATCTTCTCAAAGTGGTAGCTACTCCAGTGGACAGGTAAATACTAAATCTTTGTATTTTTGACCTGAAATATCAATCATACAAAAGTTTGAAGCTTCATTTGTATTACAGCAATTTTTAATCTGTGAATGAAAAAGATTGGTTCATTTTTCCGTATATATCTCTATGTAAAATTCCAAATGCAAGCAGAGTAATCAAAATACAGTTCATGTATTAACTGATGTTTTAACACTAGGAAAAATAAAAGTAATAAATAATTGTCATTAATTTATATATTTTAAATATAAAGTAAGTGATTTTTATTTTTTTCAGGACTCATCCTCATCTGGAAGCAGCCAGTATGGTGGGCAGGTGGGAAATTTTTCTTCTTCATTGTTATTGTGAGGGGTTTTCCCCCCAATGTACATATTTCAAGAAAATATTACCAGATTGGCAATACCTAAGTTTCCAGACTACTGTGTGGTTTATTTTATCCTCATTGTACTTTTTATAGATAAAATTGCATTCTTAACAAAATAAATCTTTTCAAACACAGTTAAAAGAGTAAAAGACATTACCTCGTATTTAAATGCATGTGTCACAGAACAATTTTTAAACAGGAATGTAATGTTTACAGGGTTCTCCTTCCTCAGGAGGCAGCCAGTCTGGTGGACAGGTATGAATTTCTTTCTCCACAGTCTTCAGCTGGGCTAGTGTCAGGCACTCTAATTAGTTTCTCTCATCTTTCCTTTACAAGAACTGTTTTCCTTCACCACTGTCCTTTGTTCCCAAAGCCTCAGCAACACATTGTTTCTTTTACCATTTGTTAATTGGACATCCTGCAAGCCAGAGCAGCCACTAGTAACTGTTTGGCACACGTATTTCAGCTTCTGTACCTGCTTTGGTACTAAACAAAGTTCATGCACATTGAAAGTGCAAAGTGAGACATTGAATGGTGAACTCCTGGCCACCTCTCAGTTAGTTTTATCAGAGTAGAAATCACCTGTTTTCTGTATCATCTGTAACATGAAACAGTACTGCATGTACTCCAGATGTTCTGGCCTGTTTAGAAAAAAAAATAAATTAAATTGCTTTCTGTGGTACTACTCAGAATTTTGAACTCATCCTTTTGCTGAGTATTATTTTTAAGGTAAAAATTGTAGTTAAGAAAATCTGAAGATAAAAAAATTAGCATCTTGTTGCCCCATCAGAGCAATAAGTGCAGGAAAAGTTACAAAGGATGAAATAGACTCAGTTCTAGAAGCTGGGCAGTTAAAATGTAGCTTTATGGTTTGTGCGCCTGGGATGGTAGAAGTAATTTGAGTTGTAACTAGGACCCATTTCAGTCCTGTGCTCTTGACATCTTAAATACTTTCTGCATTCTTTACAGGGTGGATGTGATTGTTCTGGGGCAAATTCTGTAAGTACTACTTCTTCATTAAACATTTTCTTTTACTAAACTATTTAACTTATGTGAGATGCTATTTATTTCCAACTTACTTATTTGAATGCACTCTTAGTTTTACATTCATTGTTCCTTTGGTGACTTAGATGGTTCTGATATGGTGGGAGTTATTTCTTATTATGCCAAGATTCAGTGTTACAGAATCATTGAATCATTTAGTTTGGAGAATGCCTCGGGTCCAACCATTAACTCACCACTTAGCCGAGGTCACCACTTAGCCATGTCTCTAAGTGCCTCATGTAAATGTCTTTTTAATACCTCTGGGGCTGGTGACTCAGCCCATCCCCCAGCAACCTCTCCAGTGCTTGATAATCCTTTCAGTGAAGAAATTGTTTCCTAAAATCCAATGTGAGCCTCCCCTGGAGCAGCGTGAGGCCATTTCCTCTTGTTCTATTGCTTGTTACTTGAAAGAAAGGACCAACCCCCTCCTGGCTACAACCTCCTTTCAGGGAGTTGTAGAGAGCAATAAGGTCCCACCTGAGCCTCCTTTTGTCAGGCTAAACAACCCCAGCACCTTCAGCTGCTCCTCACAAAGCTTGTGCTCCAGACCCTCCCCTAGCCCCTTTGCCATTTTTGGATACAGTCCCACACCTCAAGGTCCTTCTTTTACTGAGGGGCCCAAAAGTGAGCAAGGATTCAAGGTGGCAGCTTCATCAGTGCCCCATCAGTGTAGGGGGACAATCACTTCCCTAGTGCTGCTTGCTGGCCTCATTATTTCTGATAAAAGCCAGGAAGCTCCAAAGCTGGCAGTGAGCTGCATTTCTGAGCAGTGATGTCAGTTGCTATACAGTATTTACAGAGATGTGTATCTCTTCTCAAAAAGTCCAAAAATATTGCATTAAATAGCAGAATTGACAAAGTATCTATCATGAAAGAAAGCTGAAATAATAGCCAATCTATAAAATTGCCAGTCATAAAAATTTGTATCAGAAATAATGTTTACAAAATTTAAAAAATAAACAAAACCAAAAACTGAGAACTTCTCACTTGTGCTTTTAAGTCCATATGAAATTATGTAAGAACTAGAAACAGGGTAATCCCTGTTTTCCAAAGCAAATACTATGTGGTCAATCAACATGTAGCATGTTGTTAGAGCTAAGAAACAATGTTAGAGCATTGTTGTTGGTCAATCAACAACAATGATTGTTGATTCCTGCACCTTGGAAATACTCTTATTTCGTAGGCAACGAATTATAGGTAGATACAATATAATACTTCATGATTTATGGTCTTCTGGGCCAAAAAAGGGCTATTTTCCCTATTGGCAAATTGATAAAAGTAAGTGAAATATAAGTGTGACTAATTTCAGGCTGTGATATTCTGCCCTTGAAATGCCATGGAACAGACATTCTAAGGTTTTGTTTCATTTCTAGTTTATGACCAAAGACAAAGGCAAATTTTTCTTTTCTTTTTCCCTGTATAGGGTGGATCCCCTACTTTAGTCAGAAGTGATTCCTCTGCAAATGTAAGAAATGTTCATCAGCTTTTAAGTGTGTCCTCTGTTTGCTTATCAATATAATGGCTAGAGAAGAGAAAAAGAGTCAGTGCCTAATAGAAGTCAGACACTTGTGAAAATAACCTACTTTGGTTACAATTAAAAATACACACGGGTCATTCTTTTCAATTGTAACTAAAAAATGCACACAGGACATTCATGCAGCATTCCCAGTTTCCCTTTCCATTTGAAATAGTTTTCATCCAAAGAGAAGTCTTACAATGAAAAATGTTGTTACAAACACAGGCTAATAACAGTATAAATATTTACTTTGGGAGTCAATTCCATTGGCTTCCTTGGAATTATATAAAAATATCCCCCGAGGACATGGATTTATATGATTTTATTCCTCTTAGATAATTTACTGCAAGAAAGTTTAGTATTAGTATTTACATACTAATATCTTTCAAGAAGTTTTGCTACAGAAGACTTCTTCTAGAGCAAAATAATTGGTGGTTTTGGTGTTTGCATTTTTCCCCAGGACTCATCTACTTCTGGAGGCAGCCAGTACAATAGCCAGGTAAGCGTTCATTCCAAAAGGAGAGGCAGTTTGCCACTTCTGAAAATGACTGTTAATTCATTCAGTTAAATTCAATATTGATATAGGAACTGGGTAAAAAAACCAAAAGCCCAGCAAGCGAAATTCATCATGGAGTTAGATATATCCTAAAACTTATAACAATGGATTTTTTAGCAAATAGTGCCCTGGCTTTGTGAAACTTGCAAAATGAAGCTCAAAAAAAACCAAAAAACCAAGCCAAAACAAAAAAAACCAAAACATGTGGGGAAAGAATGAATCAAAATTCATCATTTTTTACTCCTATTTGACTAATTCCATTATGAAAAAAAAAAATCCAATCTCCCCTCTTTAAGGAGACCTCTTGTTGTATGAGGTTTGGGTAAATTCTCTTAGTTTGGTTTTCAGAGTCCTGTTAGGTAGCCAATACTTTACTGTTAGCTCTGGCCCAGCATTCAGCTTTCCAAAAAAAAAAAAAA
>VZRH01004833.1:1622896-1633698 GCA_013397555.1 Urocynchramus pylzowi
AAAAAAAAAAATTCATTCTCCAGAAGCGAGCAGAGAAAGAGCAGGAAAGAATGTCACTTTAACCTTCCCAACACATCACACAAACAAAGCACTATGTCTTTGCCTCCCACCCTTGATAAGGATCTCAGTATTTTTCCAAATTTACTTGCTCAACTTAAATCCTAGTTATTAAAGCATTCTGAAAGTCCTGCTCAACTGTCTTCACTCTTAACTTGCTCCTGTTGTCCTGGCAGAGTCATGTTTCAATTTAAGGAAATCCTACTGCAGGTAATTCACTCATCTGGTATTCTTTACAGGATTCATATTCCTCTGGAGCTAGCCAGTATGGAGGACATGTAAGTTCTTACTTTTAATATTTTATATTATATTTTTTAATAAATATTTGACTCATATTAAAGACCTCAATTTAATATATCAAGAAAATTGACAGTGCTCTATACTCTGGAGTAACATTGTGAATTCAAGGAAGACCAAAAAACCAGAATTTATTTTGGGATAATTACACACAAACACTCAAATAACAAAATAAAGGTGTCTTTGCCACTTCTTTCCATGAATTAGATATTCAGAAATAACTAATTATCAATTTTTTTTCCAGGAGTCATCTTCTTATGGAGGCAGCCAGTATGGTGGACAAGTAAGCATTAATAGTCCTCCTTTTTGTAGTTTATTTATTGCCCACCTGACTGACTCTATCTTAGCTTTAATTTAATCTAAAATCTTTTCAGTAAATCTTTCTCTGTAGTATTCTGATGCTACTGTAATTACACAAAACAAATTCAGATGAAAATCATTATCTAAAACTAAGAATAAATAGAATGTAAAATACATGGTTGACTCAATTGACTCTTGAAATACTCTTGAAACTTGCAGGATTAGATATCATGTCTCTCTGAAAGAAACTAATACTTTATGAAGCTAACCAGAATTTTTAAAGCCTCATGAAATGATTCTATGAGTGTATGAAACAGGTGTAAAAAGGTTTCAGTTTCCATTTTTTGTTTATTTTCAGCGTTCACCTTCCTCAGGAGGCAGCCAATATGGTGCACAGGTGAATATTCTTCCCTTATAGTGTTTACTACTTTATCAAAGAGATTTGGCAGTTCTCTGGGTAAAAGAACATTTTAGGGAGATTGGGGGTTGTTTTGGGGGTTCTGTCCATTTTTTATCTAATTTGTTGCTAAGTATATAATGGTTATAAATCCCATTGGTATGGGATCCCAAGCCACAGAAGAGTTTTTAAGATGGAATTTCTGATGCATCATGGTAAATGCAGATGAGCCTCACCCATTTTGGCACAGTCTGGTTCAGTCCACTCACAGTTCTGGAGTGAAGGAAACTGGGTACTCCTTCATATGGAGCATGGTTTAAAGGAGTACTATGACATGGATATAGAGATTATTTAATTCTTTTTTGTTCAGGGTTCACCTTCTTCAGGAGGCAGCCAGTATGGAGGACAGGTGAGAATCTCTTCCTGTTCTACATCAAAACTTGGTACTTTTATATTGACTGAAAAAATATTTTGTGAAAATTCTGTTTATCTGATAACAGATAAGAATCTAAAGATATATGATCTGAAGCAATACAAAAGCTATGGACATCTGCTGCTTCTGTTGTATTAAATGCAGTTCTGGCCTTGTTCTACCCTCCAACCTACCTTGTGCTGTTAAGGTTTCTTAGCTCTAACAATAAGGAAGAAGATTCATCCCTCCTCTACCTCATTTCCTTCAGCAAAATGCAATGTCAGATATGACAGCTGAAAAGCAGTATGGTTTAAAATAGGAGGAGGGGAGAAGGTGAGGAGTTACTAAGACTCCTCATGCCCCTGTGAAATGAAAGATGACAGAGTTCCTAGTGCTTCCTGAGAGTTCCTATAGCCTCTAATATGGAGTGACACATAAAGCAATAGCTGAGTGTTTATCTTCCTGTCATTTTTCATTGTGCAAGAGATGAAAAAACCAGTGTTTCTTTAAAAAGCTCTTAAAGAAGCTTTTTTATTTGAGAAATAATTGGCACCTTTGCTACAGGGTCCATCTTTCTCAGGTAGCAGACCTTATGGAGGACAGGTGAGAATTGTTTTTCTGTTTGTGGGTTGTTTTCTCCATTGTTTGCCTATTTTATTTTTTTTCTTTTTTGTGAAAATCAGAATATTTTTTAAAGGAGTGTCTTACAGCAAAACAGTGCTTAGGCAGAGCAGATGAATATCTGACTCTGCTGTGTCAGGTCACTCACATAACCAAAGTATGGAAAGCTGCTGTGATCACACAGTCCAGGGCAGCAGCACTACTCACACCTGCCTGAAGCTGACTTTGATTCAAACTTCATTGTTCTGTTTAAACAGCAGCCACTGCAAAGGCTTTCAGCAGATTTCAGTATGGTTATAAAGTAAATGTTCATATCTCTGTGGCACTTAAATCCAAGGAAGACAAATAAAAACGTGTTTTTCTGTGATAGGTCATAAGCTAAAGAATGTGCAATGAATACAAATGCTTTTTCATTTCTTTAGGGTATAGCTTCTTCGGGAAGCAGCCAGTATAGTGGACAGGTAAAACTTCTGCTTTTGTGGTACTTGCAGTTTGGGTACACAGTTCATCAGGAAAACAGAGTGGTATTTTTTGAAAAAAAAAAGGAACATTCTGAGATAGAATAGTTTTAAGCCAGACAGAAGGAGGATTGCTAAGTATGTCTGGTATATCTGATCATGTTAAGAGCAAATGATACAGGGGCCTGTGACAGTGCATGGAAATGTTTTTTCAACATATCATGGTTTAAAAAGCCAATTTTCTGTGTTACGTTTAAATGGAAGCAATTTGAAAGCCTGAGAACCATCGAGAACAAGTGAGAATGTTACTCAGTAACACAGAAGTAACTAAGTTACTCATTTCTTCCAGGGCTTTTCTTCAGGGGTCAGACAGTCTGGTGGACAGGTATGTTTTTTTTTGCACTTTTCAGTTCTGCTACACAAATTGCTTGTGTAACTTTCCTTCACTTTCCAGTCACACATTTCATCCAGACTGAATGTGGAAAGTGAGACACTGAACAGTGAGCACCTGGCCACCCCTAAGTTTAATCAGAGTAGCAGTTACATAATAGGCCTCCACTGGAAGTCATCTAAAGAGCACTGCATGTATCCATAGGATCATAGAGTACTCTGAGTTGGAAGGATCCATCAGGATCATCCAGTCCAACTCCTGGCTATGTGCAGGACACCCCAAGAATGACACCATGTCCCTGAGAGCATTGTCCAAATGCTTCTTGAATTCTGACAGGCTTGGTGCTGTGATCACTTCCCTGAGGAAATTCTAGTTGCTCTGGTATCCTCAAGAGAAAATAAAACATAAGCTGTATTACTATTCATAATTTTTTACTTATGCTTTTGTGAGTAGGTTTTTACTGTAAATTTTAAATGAGAAGTTAGAAGATCCTATTTAAAAATTTGATCAGTAAGTGCACAGCTAGCCTAAAAGGGCATGGGAGAGATAAAGAAACTGCCTTTTTAAATGGAGCTTGATAAATTGGTGAGCAGTGTTTTACAGTCCATTTTCTTAGAGTAGCAGAATATGAGTTTGATTTACTAATTCAGAGGCCTATTCCAATCATAGACCCAGGAAAGTAAGTTTGGTTGTGTTTTGTACAGGGTGGGTGTGTGTGCCCCGGTGGAGGTTCAGTAAGTATTGTTTGTCTTTATATATATATTTTTCATAGTATGTACACATACTGGAAAATTCCCAAGGAACTACACTTCTTGAAACAATTCTATCTGTGAAGTTCTATGTATGATGAAATCTTTCTCTACATTATGCTAAAATGAACAATTTTGAACCTGCTAAAGGCAAAAATATTAAGTGACTTGCAACCATAGTATTGTGTTTGAAACTAGCTACTCAATTTGTAAGAGAGGCCTGGGACTTTTCTGAGAATCTGTTTCACAAATATCTCATAGTGTACCTGTTGGGTTTTGGACTTTGCTCTTATGATAGTTATTAATAGTATGATTGAACTAATGAAGCTTAGATTAAAATCTTGGCTCCAAATGCTTTCAAAATGGAGCAGAGAAACACATTGGAAAAGTTAAAGCTATTTCATTTTTCTGTCTAATTAGTATATTTCCTATTTCTTTGTAAATTCCTGGAAAAAAAGCCCAAAACCCCCAAACATAGAAAATCCCCCCCACTGTTTTTCTGAGATCAAGTTAATTTACTTCTGAAGGAGGGTTCAGTTGCCTGTTTTTTTTTCCAGTAAAGTCAAAATTGCTTGGATCACTACTTCTCTTTATTGGTCTGTGTAATCAAGCAAAATGACATGCCCAAGTACATAACCCATGGTACATATGCCAATTCTGAGAATAAAAAGTGTTGAAAACAACATATAACCTAGAATTTATATAAATAAAAGTTATATAATAATAATAATACTCACTTATATACACGTGATATATATACATGTATATTTTACTTGACATATAAATCAAGGTGAACCAGAATATTAGTATAAGCAGTGTAAATGACTTGATCATTGCAATAGGTCAGTGGGTTCTCCTGTGTTTGCTCTGTGTGACACTGAAGTCAATACAGAGTAAACATTGCTGTTTCTGTTGAATGCAGGGCTCTTTCGCAGGAACCAACTACCATGGTGGACAGGTAGGCAGTTTGTCTCTAATATTTTCCCAGATTAGTTCCTCAGGAAGAAACATGGCTCAGTTGTCATATGTGCCAGCAGCCATTAAATATTGAGCTCAGTTTAGTCAGAGAGATAGGTACAATGATTCCAGAGAGTGCATGGGGCTTTTATTCAATCACTCTTGACATTTCAGTTATATCCTTCTATATACAAGAGCCAAGGTTTTACTTTGTAGTTAGAGAAGCTTTCTTACCCTAAAAAATCATTGAAGAATCATTCACAGGGTTTATCTCACTGCATAAACCTCCATTATGATGTGTGGATAATTAGTCATTTGCCACTGCACTAGTAACTGTGTAAAGTTCTTCCAGTTAATCAGTGTCATGAATATTGTTTATATTATATTAGGTCCAGGATATTTTTTTTGCCATTTAAAATTTTGTTGCTGTTAAAAAAAAATATTTATAAAAAATCTGCATTCTTTTTATAGGGTTCATATCCTGGAAGCAATCAGTATGGTGGACAGGCAAGAAATTTTCTTTGTTTTCAAGATCTTACTTCTATTTGCAATTTATCAGCTGAAAAAAATATCATACAGTACATATACTGACAGTTTTTAGGGTCATTTTACTCCTAATAAATATTTGAAAACAGGGACTGAGAGTAGCTGACAGTAGGAGTCTACTCAAAATGGAGTAGCATGAACAAATTTCCATGTAAGAAAATTCCATAGATCATAATTTTAGTCGTTTTACCTCAGAATGCCTCTTATCTCAAGTGATTACTTTAATATTTACACTAAATACTTGGAAATTGTGGTACAATAAACCAATAGACACTGCTTTAAAAATATAAATTTCTGTGTGTTGCACACAATAACACTATTTTCCTCTTCAGATTCACCTCAAGACTTGTCCTGTTAACCATGTACCTTATGCAGACTGTTTGCCACTGATTCAGAAATGTTACTAGTGCAAATAGCTGACAGATGAAATGGATCATTAACTCAAAAGATTGAGCTTATTTTTCATTAGTATTACTGTGTTTGCAATGTCCCATTCCACCATACCAAAAAAATGAATTGCTTTTTACTCCACTAGCAAGCATTGATGTTCAGTATCACCCTATTAAAAAGATAATCTCATGTAGAATGGAGAAGATTCTTAACAGCTGCAAATCAACTTTTTTTGCCAAATTACCTATTTGGTAGTATTAACAATGTTTTTACAGTAATACACGTGGTGCCCTCTAAACATGTCTGACATAGCAGAATATCACAAATAAAGTAAATTTTTTTTCTTTTGAAGAGAGCCATATGTAAGACACTTTTGATCCATTTATTTATGTAACAGAACGGTCTCAGCAGGTGTTTTGTGACTGTTTGCCCAATTTACTACTTTCAGCTGTTGAAGAACTTAGAGGCATTAGATCAGAAGTCTTTCACTGCATCTATTTAGATTAATATACTTTCCAGATTATGACTGAGCTCTCCTGTCAAAAGTCCTGTGATGTTTCATTTTGTACAGAAAAACAAAAAGTAACTCCTGTTAATTTTCTGTGATTTTTTTTCTTTTAATAGGGATCTTATCCCTCAGGAGGCAGCCAATATGGTGGACAGGTGAGTATTCTCTTTCCATCCCATCACTTCAAACTCTTTCCTAACTCTTTCCCTTTTCTAGATCAGGTCAGTTGCTTGATGCTGACTGATAGATTCATTTGGCCTTTTTATTAAGTTTAAACACCAAAGGTAATACGGATCGAAGTCCTTTCAGTAAGGTGAATAAAAGATTTGGTTACAATGAGTTACTGCTCTGTGTAAAATATTCCTTTGAACATGCTACAGTTGCAGGCTGTATTTCATAACAGTGCTTTCTTGATTCAAATTGCCATCGTTGTGCGTGAGTGTAAATTTTAGGCTTTTTTTGTTCAAAGAACACCCAAATAACCTTGTCCTAAGTACTGCAGAAATTGTCTCAAGACAGTGATAGAAGATTTTACATTCAAATAATACAAGTTTGATTGACTTCTTACAGGGCTCATATCCTTCTGGAGGCAGACCACATGGTAAACCAGTAAGTACAAAACATTCAAATTTACCTTTCTCTTTTCTTATACATCTGCTAAAAAAACCCCGATATCAAGTTAGTTATGGACTAGGCAGTTAGAGAATTACTTTAATATGCAAAGAGTGGCACATGATACTTATCTGGGATAATCTCAACAAGTGCAAACACAATATTTATTTTCACACAGTTTTGAGACAGCACATTACTGTGTAGCTGAACTTCTAGTAATCACAGAATGAGGCCATTGGATTTATGTGTGTGTGTGTGTATGTGTGTGTAAGGAACTTCTGAACAGCTATTTCTGTTTAAATTTATAATAATAATACACTGTGTGCTCAGAACTCAGTTTTTCACTGATTTTGTATGCATTTGTCGTAAGTATTTCTGTCTGGCTTTGAATAAAACACTTTTTCTTTTCAAAGGAAATAATAGTTGCTATTTAGCTATGCATATTTTCAACTTCTGCCATTTCAGACTACTCTTTTTACTATGTAATTTGGACCTCACTCTTGCCATTCAATGGAAGTTGATACAAATGTTTTAGCTTATCTCTTATAGAAAAGATGAACTCGTTATTAAAAAGTGATCATAAATGTTACACTTTTCAGTATATTAATCCTAAAGGTGAGGCATTTTCTGTATGTATTTGATGACATTTCTTAAAGACTTAATGATTGTAACATTTTCTGTTGGCAATGCTATTCAAACAAGCAGAGCCACTTCACCAGAAAACTGATTAAGATGCTTTCAGAAAACCTAATTTTTCTGTACCTACTTTTATTTTCAACTACATTTCTTATTAGAGTTTTCTTTAAGTAAGGGCTATAGAGTAAAGGCCTCTTATAATGTGCCTTTTTTTGTTGGTGCTGTCTTTTTTTCCCCCAAATGTAACCATAGACTGATACCAGTTTATTATGGTTTAATTGGACCTTACTATTTTTTCTATTCCATATATTATACACAACTATAAACCAGTTCTTTTTTCTTGAGAATTTTGTATTAAATTGTCCAATACAACATTTGAAACAACACACATGACAGAAAATGTTCAATATATGTATTTCAGATAAGGTTTTGCCTGGGATTTTTGGATGACTGGATACAAAACAATTTTCATTCTTCTGTGGTCTTTAATTACCGATAGCAAGACTGTTTAAGCACATATAGATTTAGAGTCAAAAGCAGGTATCTTTTTTCAGGGTTCCTCTTCCTCAGGAGGCAGTCATCAAGGAAAGCCAGTAAGGATATTCTTCTTTCAGTATTCTGCAACCAAATAAGCAATGGGGATATTGGGTTTTAAGATAGGTAACAACAATGAGGGTGAAATTTTAAATTATGTTACAACGGTAAATGTATGAGAAAAATTACCAATAAAAATTGAAATATTTTGCTCAAACTTGAACCTTAGGATGAGACAGCACTTATTCCTCCTGTAGCAAAGTTTTGATATACTCTGTTACTTACTCATAGGAACATGCTTGGGTCATTCTAATAAGAATGATGCATTTAAATTTCAGGGTAATTGTTTCAGTTTCCAACTCTGTAGTTCAGACAAGACACATTGCTTTGACCCATTCCTCTGAAACTCTTCATGCAATAAAAAGGACATAGCTGTGCTTATTTGAGACCATTCAATTAAAATAGGGGGGGAAAGTGCAGTGAAAATGGTAAAATCAAAATCAGACCCACTAGTATCCAGGGCATTTTCAAGATTGCTGTGTGCTTTTTGGATGCTGTTCACTGCAGCCTTGTATGACAAAATTAAATGGTTCATAATTATTTCACAGGGTGGCTCTGGCTCAGGAAGCACTTACTCTGGGAAACCGGTAAGAATACTTTCATCACAGCCCTTAAATCTTCTTTTCTCAGTAAACAAAGAACCTGGGTGGTGGGTAGAGAAATTTTGGGATGACTTGGTCTGAAGAGAACATTCTGTATTGATATTAGTTTACACTTCCTCTTGAACAACTTAAAACCATGCTGTGGGTTAAGCCATTAAAATCTTGTTGATCACAGGAAAAACTGTGTTCAAAACCATTGAACACCTCTATAGATTTAGAGGGAACACCTCTATAAATTTATTTGTTTGTTTTCAGCAATCACCTTACTCAGGCGGCAGTCAAGTGGTAAGAACTTTTCCTCTGTAGTTTCTACTTGTTTCTTCCTATAAATGTCACAGAAAACTGAAAGCTGTCAAATTTACTGCATCTGAATAAATGTTTGAGAACACATGTGCAACATAATAAATGAAATAGTCTTAACAAAGAAAGTGAAGAAAAGTGGGACCACATTGGTGCTTTATACTTTTGACCCTGACTATCACTGAAAAATATGTGTTGATATAAATGTGGCACATGATCTTTTGACATCAGAAGTGTCTACATAATAGACGGGGCTAATAGAAAAATACTTCTCTGAAAATTTCAATGTTTTTATAATAGCAATAAAGAGAACTATTTAGGAATGACTTTATCAAATTTCTTTTTTTTTTTTTTTTTTAATAGAGCTCTGCTGGGAAGCACTCTACTCCCCAACTCCTGATGGTATTCAGTGTTTTGAGTGCCTTTGCTCTCTCTGCTGCTGTATCAAAATGGTCTATATGAACTTCTGAAGTGTTACCTGACATCCTAAACACGGATTATAATGTGTATTATTAGATTACTTAATGTAAGAAAAAAAATACCATTAAGTCAAATTGGCAGATGCTACTTGGCTGTCATGTTGCATGTCTAGCTGGTATGTCATGCCCCTCATTAGTTTACCTCTGGTTTTAGTCATTAGTAGTTATCACTAGTTGTGTCAGTGTTTTAGGCATCATTTTAAGAGAGCATATGGTACCCTACCTATAGGATTTATTTTTATTTCCAATAGGGAATGTGATGAACACCTACCTGAAATGATTGGTGTGACAAATGAATACTTAGGGAAATACTTGGTTATTAACCAAAGTGGACAAGGTGAAATAAATTGCTGTATATGCAAACTGAGCACTGTGCCTGGTAATCATGGCATAACATAAGCCTAATGTAAACTTCTGATAAGCAGTTCTCCATGGGACAGAAGAAAAGATGCTGAAGGAGTATCAGAGTATTGGTTTTAGTCTTTTTTAATCGAATGCAAATTCAATATGGAGATTGCAAAGCAAAAAAACCCCAAAAACTCCACAGGACTGAATTTTTTTGGATAATTAAAGCTTATTCATTAGAAAAATCAAACAGCTCAGAGCAAAGACATTATAAACTCCATTCAAACCAACTGCAAATACCAAGAGTTCTGTAGAGAAGCATATGAGGCACATGTACCCCAGATTAGGCTGATGAACTAAAATCTGCTGAAAAAGAAAGCCTTTTTCCTCAAAAGGAATAGAAAAAAAATTAAATTCATAAAACTAATACCATCTTGGCTCCATTTTTCAAGTATTTAGTTTAACCTGTGATACCTCGTGTATCTGAAAGGTTAATTTCGTGAGTGCATCTACAAGCAGGTACATCTGTGTGCTCGCTGAAATACCAGGGCCCGTTTCTGAGCTCAGCAGCAGTTCCACACCTTGCAGCAAACTCTTCTGGAGCTCTCAGAGCCACCTTCTGCTTGGTGGTAACAAAGCGCATTCACCTAAAGCGTACTTCTAATGAATGTGTTATTGAACATGTGCCTGCTATTAAAATTACCATTACTAGTAGCGTGCTTTTCTGTCACGGTTTACAATTGTAATTGGTGGGAGAGGTTTCCATTCAAGTTCTCCTACCAACTTCCGCGGGGCCAGGATTTCACCCGGTTTTGATGTGCAGCACTGCCCTTTGCCAGCCATCGGTAAATCAACCTGCAGTTGAAGCACAAAGTTATGCCTATATACGATCTTCAAAATTCGGTGGACAATTTGTTTCTTCGGACAACACAGTAATGCTCTGTTTGAGAGGTCCGTACCTTAATTCGAACCAGCCCTACCATTCTCTAATAAATTTGTGATGGGTTTCATACAAAACGCTCGTGTCAGTGCCTGCCGAAGTTCCCCGCTCACGGCTGGGGCGGATCAGGGCCGGTGCCGCTCGCCGGGCGGCAGTGACTGCAGGCTCCGGGAGCCGCCCGTGCCAGCGCCTCTGCCCCTCACACGGCCGG
>VZRH01004833.1:1633784-1650364 GCA_013397555.1 Urocynchramus pylzowi
GGAGCGGAGCGCGGCCGGGGCCGCCCCGCGCGGAGCGGTGCGCGGCTGTGCGTGAGGGGGAGCCCGAGGGAGGCCTGTGCTGCGGGGGAAACCTTTGGGGTTAGTGGATGGGGCGGGAAGCAGGGCTGTGGGAGCAGGCTAGGCAGGGAAAGGCTGGGATTGAAGGGACACCGAGAGAAATGTCTGGAAATGGAGCGGTTTGGGCAAGGGGGAGAAGAGGCTGAAGTTGAAGTTGCTGTGGGGAAGCGGCCGTGTGTGAAGTTGGGAAGGGGCACGGATCTGGCCAGAGCTGTGCCAGTGCTGCTGAGGTTGAGACTCCCTTGCTGGTGCTCTGCTGAGGAGATGCTCACTATGCGTGATGTGGTGCTGCATGGAAAGTTCACAGAAATGCACATTTTACAAGAATTTGCATGGTTATCATCATTTTATACCAAATTTTTGAAATGAGAAACGCTCTAGCGGTACAGCACTTATGGATTAAGCAGAAACTCAGAGGATAGAGAGATAAGAAATGTAATAATGCATATTATGGAATAAACTGAAAGATGAAAGATAAATATCAGAAGGTACCGGAAGCTGTGTTGTTTTATTAAATCCAATAAACTATGTTGTAAAGCAGAGGGAGGAAGACTTGGATTCCAGATAAAATATTTTAAAGTAATGATTGGGTGAAGAAGATTGACACAGCTTTGAGCAAAAGAGGGGTCTGTTATTTAACAGATAAATCTGTTATTTGGGACATAACGAACGTGTGCAACAAACCTTTCTAAAACCGAGTGAGCACCGCAGTGGAAAGTTTTATTTTTCATGGTGGTCTCTGCACAGGAGGATTGGGATCTAAGACAACCTTTGCTTTTTAAAGACCATATGTGCAGAATGACAAGTGGGTCTTGGAATTAACATTAGGTGGTGGACTTCTTTTCCCGAAATCTGTGGGGCTGCCTCTCTCCACAGGCACTGCACTTGACTTATCAGTGTGCTCAATGAGTTGAGCTACAGGCTGAGGGTGAGTTTGAGAGAGGTGACAGTTGCAGAGAAAGTGATTTACAATAATCCCTTCCTTTGGAAACTAGTTCATTATTCCCTTGTACATTGTTAGGCATTGTGAAAAGAACTTGGGATTGAAAATCACAGTTCTGGGCAATAAGTATCCATTGGTTTGGGTTGAATGATGTTCTGGTTGGTAGAAGTATTATGTGTAGCAAAAGTACTGGTTTGGGGAAAAACTGACTCTAATAAGTATAAATTTGCTTTCTTTAGAGCAGTGTATTGTTAGGAGTAACTCTGCCTCCAGCAATCCTACAGGCTGCCTACACAGCCTAATTCCTTATTCAGGTGATGCTGTTGTTTGCAACAACAAGAAAAAGGCAGGGATCATGTGAGCCAAGTACCTGTGGAATTCAAGTTACATGTCCCCTTAAACCAGTTCTGGATTTGGTAGTGTTAAGGGAGCACAGCACATACTTATCTTTGGGACAGGCTTGCTAGGCACAGTTATTCCTCCCATTCTTTTCTTGAATTGCTCGCTGCCTGGGCTTACTCTGCACCAGTTAGTTCGGTTCCCACCGTATTCCAGCTGCTTGTGCAGGCTACGTGCCTTTGCTGGAGCTCAGGAGGCTGCACAGCTGGATCACATCAATGGAGGGTATCTCTAGAGGGGAGGAGAGATTCTTAACATCTGTACTTCTCAGGATCTGGCATGATAATGTCAGATAGTTAGGAGTTCTGAATTTTGCCACTGGATTTCTGAACCTTGTCTTACATTTATACCCTTCAGTGCTGTTCAATTGTCTCATTTTATTTGTAATTACTAGCACACTGCTGTGCCTACAGATTGATTTTCCCTGGAGGATCTAGTTTGTGTTACTCTACTCCAAGTAGGTCACCTTGACTGAGGTGTTTGACACACTGTGTTGCCTTGAGCACCCAGACTTGATTTGGAATTCATAAATAGCATTAGTGTAAGCTGCAGCTGAACCCCAGCTGGATTCAATGTTCAGTCTTTCAGCACCTTAAATCAAGCTCCTTCATTGGCTTGATCCATCTGCAGGAACTGCATTCCAGCAGTCCTTTGGTTCATGGCATTGCACTCCTGTGTGCTTGAGGAGGGGTGGGCATTTGAACTGAAACTGAGAACTGAATGGCTCCTTGCTTGCAGAGTCTGAATGTGGCTGCTGGGATCTGTCTATACTGTGATCTATATAGTGAACACAGTGTATGTACTGTGTGAAAATGAGATGCAGTTCAGGCAGCTTGTATCAAATTTCTGTGCTGGCAGGCAGAGTTTGGCTTAATGACTGTTATGTCAATATAAAACTATTGCACTGCTGGGCATAGTTGAAGCCTTCATCTTACAAGAAATGCTGGTGTTAACATTTAGCTCAATGAGGGCCTGAATTTCCAGAATGCAGAATATTTATATTCAATATGTGATTTGTGTAATATTCATCAAACCAAATTTTCATCAGTCAAAAAAATATGATCTCTGGATTCTTAGGTTTGGTGTAAAGGATAAGGGTGGTGGGCTTAAAGAGCACTTAGCCACAGATCCCACATTTTGAGATTCACAATGCTTTACTCTTCTTGCCTGATACATAGATTAGAATGCTATTTTTTTCCCCAGAAAAGAAAGAAACAAACAGAAAACCTTTGGGAGCTCCTAAAACAACTCACCCACGTTCCCTTTCTGCTCAGTTTTCTGTCATGTAAAAAAACCTTGCCCGAGTCCCAAGGAATTTATGGCATTCTCTGAAATGAGACTTCAGTTAATAGTTAATATGTAATTGCATTCCCTTTGTTAAACTTGGCAGTGATGGAATTTCCTGGTTGAATGATATATATGGCCAGTGAATCACTGATACAGCCTCCGCTATCTTTGGCAGAAGCCAAGGTTTTGGAGCAAAGTTGAGAAGAAATCGTTGGTTGATCTTTAACAGTTACCATTTAATGTGTAACTGCTCTAAACCTAGGTGCACTTGCCAGTTTTGAAAACCATCTGCATGATTTTAAAATGGCCAAGAGTTGTGGTTTGACCCCAGCTGGTAACTAAGCACCACACAGACACTTGCTCGCTCCCCCCTGGTGGGATGGGGCAGGCAATCAGAAGGGCAAAAGAGAAAACCTGTGAGTTGAGACAGACAGTTTAGTAGGTAAAGCAAAAGCTGCACATGCAAGCAAAGCAAACCAAAGAATTCTTTTACCACATTCCATGGGAAGGCAGGTGGTCAGCCATCTCCAGGAAAGCAGGGATCCATCATGTGGAACAGTGACATGGGAAGACAAACACCATAATCTGAACCTCGTCCCTCCTTTCTTCTCCCAGCTTTATGTACTGAGCATGACTCCATGTGGTCTGGGATATATCCCTGTGGTCTCTTGAGGTCAGCTTTCCTGGCTCTGCTCCTCCCAACTTCTTGTGCATTCCCAGACTTCTCACTGGTGGAGTGGGAAGCAGAAAAATGTAATCCCTGCTCAACAATAGTGAAAACATCGCTGTGTTATCAGCTCTTTTCAGCACAAATCCCAAACACATCTCCCTGCCAGCTACTGGGAAAAAAATGAACTCTACCCCAGCCAAAACCAGCACACCAGATACGGTTGTGCCTAGGGAGCAAGATGACGTTGCAGGAGCAAGGTCCTCCAGTGATCTGCTGCGTTCTACTTCATCACCTTGTCTTAAAAATATCATTTGAATGCAGTTATGGTTTTAGTTCTTTTAACTAGCTAAGATTTTTTTTAATGTAAATTGAGAAATTGGAAATACTGCCTGAAGGAAACTTTTATATGGAAAAAAATCTTTGTTCCTCGGTTTCTGCTCAAAGAGTAAGGACCAGACTTTGCTAGAGAATTTGTTTTTAACCACACTTCTGAAGAATTGTACAAGCTCCAAGAGAAGCACAGTTTTGGTTTTTTTTCATAGTGTACTTAGTGCACTTTATAATGTCTCCAGCAAGAAAAATGAGTAACAAACTGGAAAACAAAAGAAAGAGCAAGGTAAGTTTTAAAATGATGAAGTTATTTGCAGTGATTTAGTTGCAAAGTGGCAGGTATTTGGGGAGGAACAATTGTAGACAGCTTATAGGAGGGAACATATAAGAAACCTGTTCACAGTATGAGGAAAATGGAAAACATAGTAGTGACATTTTAAAGTGAGAAATATAAAATGTTTAGGACATGCATTACTACAATTACAGTGACATGACAGATTTCATCTTGCGGTGGTGAGGGGAGAAAGAAATGTATTGTCAAATTTTAGCAGTCCAAATATGGCAGTTAAATTTTTTGTGTGTATGTAAAATCTACTTCAGAATGCAGTTCAGCAGCACTTAACTAGATTTGGAGAGGTCTATGCACCCTCTGTACCATGTGGGATATTTGTCATAAAATCACAGAATGGTTTGGGTTGGAGGGGACCTTAAAGATCATCTGTTTCTGACTCCCTGGCGTGGGCAGGTACTCCTTCCATAGACCAGGTTGCTCAAAGCCCATCCAACCTGGCCTTGAACACTAACAGTAATGGACTTTCTCCAGGTCTCTGGGCAGCCTGTTCCTGAATAAGCCCAGCCCACACCCAGGCCCTTGCACTTGGCCTTGCTGAACTTCATGACATTCCTTCCTTCCATTTATTTCTGTACTTAAAGTATATGTTGTATTATATACTACTTTTGATAAATACAAAGCTATATTCACTCAAAAAAAAATTATGGAATAGAACTTTCTCTGAGGAATGTAGTTGTGTTGCAGAAAATGACATGCTACTTGTGTGTTATGCAGCACAGGGAAGAGGGCAATGTGTGTAGAAAGTAAGTAAAGCATAGAAAGAAGTCTTATAAAAATAAGTTCTTCAGGTTCTGTGAGTTATCTCCTACTCCACCTTCCAACTGGGCTTTTCCTTTGTTGACAACTTATTGTATTTGTATAGGTGTGGCATCAGCACTAGGTTTATATTGCATTGGAGAAATACAAGAACACCATCCTGTTTCTTTAATCTCTTATCCTGACTTCAAAGCAAATGCTCAGGAAGTGTGTCCATACATGTACCACTGGAATGACACAGAGGCAGGCTCAATCAGTGTTCTTTTTCCAGCAGATCCCATAAGGAGAATTTGGTTTAGTAGCACAAAAAATTTAAACTTTACCTTTGCCAGTTTTGAGAGGCTGATTGTCTACTTCTGTGTTGGGCTTTGCATTTTAACTGATACGCAAATACCTTTTGTTGGCTGAGCAATGTTAAACTGATTAGTCATAAAATGGAGTAAGACCTAAGAAAAGTAACTCCTGTAACTTGGCTTTTTTACTCTAAAAAATTGTCAACAGTGAAAACATTTCACACCTAGGCTGGAAGGAATTTAATTCATGTAATGACATCACTGTGAAGATTTGGAGCATGATACTAGTTAGTTTATTTATTTTTTTTTAAATTAAACTTTACTTGTGACAGAGTATGGAGGTGTAAAGAAATAGTTGCCAGCAGAGGTTATTTTTGTTGAATCTTTTGGTGAATTTAACTTACTTTTTGTTGTGAAACTTGCTGGAATTTACTGTTATTTTTTTTTTCTTGTCTTTCATCTACTTCTTCAGATAATGTTGGGTGCTTGGAATTTTTCCTTTAAGTTTCTCTGATACTCCCTGTAATTCTGATTTTGAGTCCTACAAAGTTAAGAATAGAAATCAGTTCATAAACTAATCCTTAATTTTGCACAGGATTTTGCAACAATAGATACTTATCAGCTGAAAACTTCAGAAGTTTATACCATCAGATCTTTAAAAGACAAAATCTTAAGGTTAAGAAAAATCCCATAATCTTATTGATCTGTAAACTCTGATTAATATCAAGGAGTTTTGGTGTGCTGTTCAGTAAGTCAAATTGATTATGGCCTAATTCCATCTGCAAATATTAGAATTTACCAGTATTTTAGGAGGTAAAGTGTAGGGATGAAATTTAAAAAAAAGTAAAATACTAAATTTTAACCTGGGTTGGTGGTACTACAAAGGGAGATAAAAGTCTGCAAGTCAGAAATGTATTCATTTTTGAATTAATATTATGAGCTGGGAATACATGATTTTCCACTTTAAAAAATCTGCCTCCTTTGAAGAGTTATTCTTCAGACTTTGGACAGTATGGTACTTTGAGCTGAAAGTATTATTTCCTGTAGAGATTGCTTTGCTTTGGTTTGTGTTCTGAAAACCTTTCCAGGGTCCCTCTCCTTTTTACTTTCAAGGAGAACAGCTCTTCACACAGAATCCAAATTTTATGCAGCTGTGTGTACTGCATCCAAATGTGACGTGGCTGTAAATCCCACCTTGGCTTCCTGTGCACTGGCTCCTGTGCAGGGCTGCCTTCCTTGTGGCTGCAGGGTGTGTCCATGGCACACTGCAGAAATGACACAGAAGGGACTGATTCCTTTTTAACACAGACTAGCAGAAGAGAAGAGTGATGAGCCCAGTCCCTGAGATGAGTTATTTAGTGTTATAGTCAGGGAACTGCAGGTCCTTAGCACGCCCCACGTAGCTGTAAGGTACAGTTCAAAAGACATAATTCATGTCACCACTCAACTTCCAGTCTTTGAATTAGCAAACCTAAATCTGAGTTTTCAAACAGATGCATCCTGCAGAGTACCAAGTAGGGCATCCAAAGCCCAGTAAAAAATACAAGTTGTAACTCTGTACAGGAAATGCAGTGGGAACTTCAATATCATTGTTGGTTTAAGACAATCCAGGTGTGGGCTGTTGCTGAAGGCAATAGTTCATTTGTTCTGTGACTGCACAGGCTGTTGCTGCGAGGGTAGCAGGAGCTCATGGCTACAAGTGAGCTCTTACACCTCTGATAGTCACCTGTAAATGTAAAGGTGCTGTGAGACTGCAGTTGAAGACAGCCCAACTCTTTACAGTTCAATATTTTGCTCCTTTTGTGGATTGTTCCCAGTTTGCACAAGAGGTCTGTGAGCTGATAAGCTGGTCTTTTAAAAGAGAAGGGACCAGGAGAGCTGATGAGGTGTTCTGTGTGCTTAGGCGAGAGTGGCTATATTATTGGCATGTGTACGTTTCAGAACTCTAGTTCCTGCTCGGTGAACCAGCTTGTAAGTACAGCATGAAACTTCACACACTTGCTGTCTAAAAGCCTGCCTTGTTGACCACTGACAGGACAACTATTAGAAGATACCCTTATTTCAGCCATCAAGCTGGACACTTAGGTTCCATTCTAGGTGCACTTTTGGAACTCTGAAATGCATTAGTTACTTACAGTAAAGAAATATTTCCTGCTACTGGTGTCTTTTTGAGATACATTGTCTGGGGAAAGTTCCCTTTTTTTATTATGACTTCTGAGGAAGACAAGACAGGAGTTAATGATGTGGTATGGATTCTTTATGGCTTTGCTTATGAGCTTATCAAAATGTTGTGCTTGTTGCTTTATTTTCATGCTGATTGCTTTGGTACTTGCTCATTAACAGCATACTAGTGATTTACTTTTAAAATTACATTTTAAGCTGCTTCATAAATAGATGGTTGTATTTTACAAAAAAAAATTAATGTGAACATTATTTTGAATATTATGACCTGTTTTGAAGGTTACAGAATTGATGTCTGATGATTTTTAACATTTGTAAAACCCTTTGTCATTTCATATACTGACAGAATGCAGAAATTTGGGCCCGAGTCAGGAGGGATATGTGTGTTCCCATTATCTGTATTTTGTTCAGAAGCATTTTGAAAACTAAAAACAAAACAAAAAAACCCCAAACCAAACCAAACCAAAAAGTTTAAAAACCTACAACTTAAAGTTCTAAGGACTTATTTATCTGTAGGTGTGCTTTCACTGAAATTCAGTGGTTTTTGTATTAACAATATGTTGCTCTTTATTTCCAGTTTTTCAGGTCTGAATACTAAAAAATGAGATAGATGGGAACACTGAAAGAAATCATTTGTTCAAATTGGCTCACAGAAATGTCAATTTTCTCTAGTATCATAGGCAAGCCTTTTAGTGAAATTCAGTTCTGTATCTTCTCTCAGTAGGTTTTTTCTTTTTCTTACCGTTTTTTCCCTCTGTCTTCTTTGTGTTGCTTGTACTTCTCCAGAAAGCATGGTCTCTGACTGTGCATGTCCCTTCATCACTTTGCAGGAACTGTTCTTTTTCTCCTACTTGTTCTCAGCTGTAGCAAATTTATTCTTCAAAGTTGTTGTTCTTCAACTAACAGATCATCTCAGTTTTGTTGTTTAGGATGCATAATTCCACAGTTAACATCCTCATGTAATGGATTATTCCACCAGAACCAGTGGAATCTTGAGTAAAACAGCAAATCTTGACTATTGTCTGCAGCTTTCTTCTCCTCCATAGTTTATATTTCTGTCTAATTCATATTACTCCAGTGCGGTTGCATCTTTAGTATTTGTTTCTTCAGAAGTTAAATGAGATTATAGTTCATACAAAAGTATCTCCTATTAAAATTCCTTAATGAAACCTTGTGCCTTTCTTCCTTAGTTTCTGCATCCTGGCATCTTTTTCTTCCTTATTTGCCAGTATGCTTTTTCAAATAGTTTTACAACGGCATGATTTTTGAGATGAACAATTTTATTGGGTAGGATACAAGTGTGTACTTCATATCTTTGTGGCTGTTGATAATTCACTCCTGTTTGCAGGTTACTGCAATGTCTTTTAAGTGTCAGTGTTGTATAGGTAATAATTTGACTTCGAATATTCGACTGGGGAAAATCTATAAATGCTTAGAGACAAGATAAGGACAAATCAGAAATGTTTGAAGAGTGTAGCTCTCCAAATGTCTACAAAACCAGCTATGAAATGCATCTTGAGCTAGAGAAATGCAGTTAGCAAGAAACTGCTTTAGTTCTAGCCACAAATACTTCGAGGTACCAGCACATCCTTGAGCAGTGTGGACCAAGCTGTGCAGTTTCTGAGTCAGAAGTTGTGTGCCTGCCTGTGTAAAACACGAGGACAGCTCTGCCATATGCACCCAGCAAGTGGGCTGGGTCTTCACTTCTGAAATTGAGAACCACATGCATTGTCTTGGCTTGTTACTCTTCTTCTGCTTGTAAACATAGTTGTAAACTTCTAGTTATTGATTTGATTTAACTTTGGCATTATAAAAAATGGCTCTGTTTTTGAATAACTAGGCAATGAAGGGAGTAGAAGATAATCTTTTATAGAAAACATTAGTTTCTGTGAATGAAAGTTCTTTATATGAAGCATAGCAAAAATTATGTGATAGTCTGAGTAGCAGCAAGCTTTTTTAAAATCTCCTTGTCATATATTGTGCTTGCAAAATGAAAATTACTGTCTCTATTAGTCTTCTGAAATAAATTAATCCTTTAAATTGGTGAGAAAAATTGCAAAGAAAACTGCATCAACTTGGTGGAAGTTCCTGGTAGAGATGAGGATGGTACAGCTGTACTAACATGAAGTTTGTGTTAGTCAGTGCAGCCTGAGAAAGCAGTTGCAGTCACCTAGTCATCTGTATTCAAGGAATTTTTTTCTGGGCAGGATAATCAGCAGGACACGTCTAGTGCTGCCTCCCCTAAAGCTCTCCATCCCATGTCTTCCTCTCCAACTCTGCTTTCCCATAACTCTCCTTTCTCTTCATTGCCAGGCATACCTCTCATTCTCATTTAAAGCAACCCAACCCTCACCCTTCTTTTGCTGGCACCGTGCCCCCTGGCAAGGCAGAGACTGCAACCTGCCAGGCTTGGGAGAGGTGGAAGAGTGGGAAGATCTCTTCAGTCTGGGAACAGCTCACTGCAGCAGGAGTGCTGGGCATTCTGCCCTGCCGCAGCCGAAAACACCTTCACCTTGAAAATACCTGCTGAGCCTTCACCTACATAAAGAAATCGCTGATTCCCAATATCTGCAATATTACCTTTGGATTTGTTTCTTTTTTTCTGTTTCAGAAAGGAAAAGGTCAAGAAATGTCTGCCAATTTAAAGTACCTTTCCTTGGGCATCCTGGTTTTTCAGACCACAAGTTTAGTGTTGACCATGCGCTATTCTCGGACACTGAAAGAAGAAGGACCTCGTTACTTATCCTCTACTGCAGTAGTTATTGCTGAACTTCTGAAGATTTTGGCCTGTGTTCTATTAGTCTACAAAGACAGCAGTATGTGTCAAATTTTGCACCAAGTAATTTTCCTAATCAATATGCTGTATTGTAGTGGCAACTGCAAAGCAGCCATGTGAGTACAGGCATACAACAAAGCATTTCCCTTCTCCTTGTGTAAGAAAGTCTTGGAAAGACAATAATCATACTGCATATTTGCTTAAGAGAATGGATACTGAGGAGTGCAGGAATGAATTTTATGCTAACATCTCAAAGTTTGTGTTTGCTCAGGCATTTTAAGAAATCTGTATGTAGAAGTAGGAAAAAATGAAAAGCTTTAAGTGTGTCCAAAGCATGAATGATAATTTAGAAACCTGTGATAAACAGTAGATGCAGAAGGAAAGAAGCAAATTCATTGTTACAGGAAGAATCATAGTTTTAAGCTAAGAAAAAGAAAACTATATTCACATTTACTCCAGTTCTTATTTCGTATATTTAAAAGAGAATTTATTTAAAACTGGTTTCTGTTTGATTTTCAGCAGCTTAAAAATGTCAGTCTATGCATAAATATTGATGACTGTAGGACTCTAAATATGCACTTTTTAGGTGGTACTCTTTGATATATTATCTTAAATTATTGATACAGTTTCACTAAGTTTAACTCAAAGTATTTTGAATACTTTTTTTCATTCTGATATTCCAGGCTGCAGGAAGACACTTGCAGCCATATTTCCTTACATATACAAGGCCTGTGAAAATGAAACGAACATAGATGGTATTTTCAGGTGTTGGCATAGTGATAGCTTTAAAAAGGGGCAACAGTTTAAGAACAGAACATTGCTGTTTCTCTTTTTTCCATTCCTTTCCTTTTAGTGAATGTCTATTTCTTTTACTGTTTCTTTGGGTAGAATGCAATTTACGGACTCTGAACAGAGTGCTACGTGATGAAATCCTTAACAAACCCATGGAAACCCTTAAACTTGCTATTCCTTCAGGAATTTACACTCTTCAGAACAACTTGCTATATGTAGCATTGTCAAACCTAGATGCAGCCACATACCAGGTATTGCATGTTTGGAATTCTCTGTAAGTTTCAAAAAAAACCCCATGAATTGTGGCATAGTAGTAGTAACTGTTCCTGGTTCTTCTAGGTTACGTATCAACTGAAAATTCTCACCACAGCATTGTTTTCTGTGTCCATGTTGAGCAAGAAACTGGGTGTATACCAGTGGCTGTCACTAGTAATATTGATGACAGGAGTGGCATTTGTGCAGGTAAATATTAGCAGGTGTATTGTGGGGTTTTAATGTGTTTATTCAAGAAACGTGGATTTCTATACTGATTATCCAGCTTTCTGATTCTACCAGCTGCACATGAGCACCAGAGTATAGTCAGGAGCTACGAATCACAACTGGCCAGGTCTGGAGGACACCAGAAATGGTTCAAAGGCAGAAGATAACACCTCTTTTGCAACCCAGTGCTCTACTGTAGAATGTGGCAGGGCCTCTGGAGCAATCTGCAAGTAATAATGATAGTAATTTTATTAGCACATATCTTCAGGCATTAGGAACACAGATCTTCTCTGCCAGTACAGAGGCTGTGTTCACTTTGTCATATGGATTCAGCATGGCAAACTTACTTTGGACTAATTTCAAAAAGCAAAATTGCCTTCAATTCTCAATAGTGCAGGTACCAGAGTTCATCATTTTCAGAGGGCAGGATTGTGGGATAAGAGACTATTCTAAGAATTTTTAGCAGATTTTAGTATATCCTAGAAATCTTTATTTTAAAACTTGAGGATTTGGGAAAAGTTGTGGTGATTGAATTCAGTAATGAAAAATGGGAGCAAAACACTGACAGTATTTAACAGACTCCTCAGAAAGTTTTTGTCCATGGCATTGCATTTTATTCAGTTAGCCTTAGACACTTTGCAAGATTTAACTGGTCTGCAGAATCACCAAAGAGGGACACAGGAAAGAGACAATTCATCCTACCTTAAAGACAGCTGGTGTAAGTAGTTTTCTAACTGTGCTTATATTTGTAAGGTAGTCAACTATATTGACTCATATATGTGTAAATTGGTGACAGAGAATGACCATGATAAGTCACACTGGGATTCAAAACTAGTTCTTGCTTATTAAACATAAATCCTACAGCTGTTTAAATCGATGAGTATTCTCCCAGTTCAGGCAAAATGTTATTCCTTACAAATACATAGGAAAATAATTGTAGCTTTGCAGTCCTTTAAAAGTATTTATGGTGCAAAATACAAAACTTTTCAAGTATGTGATTGTCTGTATTTAGTAACAGTTACTGTTGGTGGAAAACAAATTTGCATTTTGTAAATGCTCATGACTTGATTTCATCAGTGAATTTTGTGTAATTGTTTTTACATCCAGTGGCCTTCAGACTCTCAAGCAACACCTGCTAAGGAGCACTCAGCAGGATCACAGTTTGTAGGCCTGATTGCAGTTCTCATAGCATGCTTTTCTAGTGGATTTGCTGGAGTTTACTTTGAGAAAATTTTAAAGGAAACTAAGCAGTCTGTGTGGATCAGAAACATTCAGCTTGGTAAGTTTAATTTTAATCATCTGTTAGAGATACTGCATTCTGAAGCATTAAGATAATTGTGCAAAATAAATGTATAAATAAAAAATACCACCAACATTTTAGTATGCTGCATATATGTTATTTTAAAACCAAAAGTACAAGTCTGCTAGATTGAATTATAGCAGTTTCTGATTTCAGTCTAGTTCTTGATTTACTTTGTTAATAGAGTATCTGTACATTTGTGCAGAAACTTGTCTATTGAATTTTTTTGCTATTTTTTAGAGAATATAGGAATATTAAAACAAAATACAAGTCAGTGTTTTGAGATGTTTTAAAATTAACGTATTTGCAAACAAAGTTGAAGTAATTATTTACTGTTATTTCAATACCAAAGGTCAGTTTCTTTTGTGTGCATAATCACTGAGGAGAGGCATATGCAAAAGACCAGTTCATCTAAACTATTTGAATATCTGTACCTACTGTGCACTTACCAGTGAGAAATCACCTTCTATCCCCAAAGCAATCTTGGGCCTTCCAGACCCTAGATATTAAAGCAGCCGAGTTGATCTGTGTTCCTGAGTGAGTTTTCCCTCCCTTCAAAGCAATCTTGTCCAGTTTAGAGTTTTGGAAACATGACATCAACAATATCTTTTTGTTCCTAATTTACAACAGAGACAAAACTAATTGTTGCCTTTGTTTCTCTAATGGAACCCCTCTAGTCTTCGCCTGTAGGCAATAACTATTTATGGTATATTTGAATGAGTGCATTGAGCAGAATTTGACCTTTCCAGCACCTTAGGATGGACCAGGGATCAAATCCACAGTGTAAAGTTAAGTCATGAGATGATTTAGTGGATCAGAGCTGTGTAGTCAGTCTGGTAGAATGTAGTGCAGTACTATAAGAACGGGAGATGGTGTGGCTTCTTTTGTAATTAGTTAGTTGGTCAATAAGCCATCTTTTTTTCCTTTATTTTTCTACTCCTGTGTTTTAATTATAAGTTGTTTCAGTTAAAAAAGCAGAAGTTAATTTTGAATACATCAAAAATTTTTTACATGACCATAGTGTTTTGAAACTTGAGTATAGTGGAAGGAATCAAAACCTCTCCTTACTATCTGCTTGTATTTATGGAAACAGTGTCTATTCAAGCTAAGTTTCCTAAACAGAGTGTAGGGAATACATCAGGAAACATTATGTTAGGGAATTTGGGGGGCAGAGAAGGGTTGCTAGCTGGGGATTGGTCCAGAATTTAAGGTAAGATTTGGTGTTTTGGGTGGAGCTGCAATATAAAATCCATTGCCAAGGAAAGCTGATTATTATTGTTATTATTCTCAGTTTCCATGCTAAAAGTGCTTTCATGGGCAACAGATATCTGAAATAATTTCCAGTAAGAATCCATAATTGTTGAAAAATCAATAATCTCTTCTAAAATATTGTTCATATTTTTCTACAGTGCACAGAAGTATGAACACTTAGTTTGATAGTTGGCCTGGTCATACATTGAATGTTCCAGAAATTCTTTGTGAAACAGACTGTGTCTGAATGCTGACTCTTCAAGGTTATGAATGACTAGGACAATAATATAATCAGACATAAATGTCTGAGTATAGTGAGAATCAGATTACCTGAGTTTTGTATTTACTTTTGTAGTGAGCTTAACTCAAAAGTTGTTTGAGCCTCAATAGGAAGTTCATGAGAATGTGTTTATTATTGAGGTTGTTCTCAGTTCAAAAATAATGTTGTCATATTTCATTAAGTTTTTAAAAACTATTTAAATACATAAATACTGTTAAGCAATATATATTAAATACATGTAAAATAAATACAACTTTTACAATACAGCTTTCACAAAATATGTAAAATGTGAAATCACATTTTAGAAAATACATTGGTGTCTTCTTTCTGCAAGTGCAAGGTAGTCACCCACTTCAGACATTGTATTATTCAGGAGCAAGGCATTTCTTAAAACACAAACAAAAAACCTGTATGTCCAACCAGGTTTTCATTTTCATATCCATAGAGAATTATTAAAACTGTAGAAGATAATGGGAAGATAAATTCGAATTGTTTTAAAAATCAGTTTTTAATGCACACCAATACCTTAATAAGGATGTATGAATAGGTTATTGTATTTCTTTATCTTAACAGATCAATTGGAAAATAAAATTAAATGGTTTAATCTGAATGATAACGACATTTTTCATGCTGCTTACAAAAAGAATTATTTCTTGTCAAACAGAAGGTGTTATTTTGTTCAAAACAATTCTGGCTTTTTCAGATGCTGAGAAATGTGATGAAAATCACCTTTTCACAGAGAAGGAATAGAAAAAAGTGTTGCCCCTTTCCTGCTCAGGACTAGAGCAGACATCAGTCACAGAGTAGCTGCTTACATGCTTACATGCTTGAGGGATTAGGAAAAGCTTCCCATTTGATAGAAGAACACTGGAGTCACCAAATTAAGAACTCCACAGTCTCACCTCAGATTCAGCTTTTGATATTAAGTCTCTACTAGTAAAAATCCATTGTGTTTGAGACTGGCTCAGGAGAATCCCATTTCAAAGATCCTTGTCTGAATTGGCAAACTGCTAATTGCTGCTCCTGCTGTGCCAGAAACCTTCTCTTCCACTGAGTATTTTCCCTGTTTTTCTCTCCAGGTTATAGGGTGACTTCAGCCTTCAGACATGACTAGTTTCAGGAAAACTGAAATTGCATTTAAGTGAATTTTGCTATATGCCATAAACAAAAATCACTCCATTCCAGTAGGAAGCAATGGAAGATAAGTATATAAGGATATCTTAATAGAAACAATTAAAACTTATTTAAAGTGTGGAGAATAGCTTTTAAAAGAGAACAGTGAACCAATTGCATTTGGATGTGATGGTATTGCAAGTGACAGTCCAATTTCAAAACCAGAAATACATGAGAAGTCTTTAAGGACGAGGAACCCATTTGCACGTTTTTCACCTGAAGCTTTTAAACCAATCTTGTACTTTCAGGATTCTTTGGTAGCATATTTGGACTGATGGGTGTTTATATTTATGATGGAGAACAACTGTCAAAGAATGGATTTTTTCAAGGATACAATAAACTTACTTGGGTGGTGGTTGTTCTACAGGTGAGACCTTGTGTTGCATGTTTCTATGAAGGCACTCAGAGATTTACTCTTCTATAAATAACTGGGGAAACTAATGAGTGTCATTGAAGGTGCTGAGAATTCTACAATTGAAAGTCTGATCTATCATTATTATCATACTCTAAATGAAAATCTGGAAAATAAATAGCAAGTATGTGATTAAGTATTGTGCAAATTAAAAGTATGTAAGCATTATTTATTTTGTGATGTTTAAAATTATTTCTCTATATGTCCTTCCTCATGTGGCTAAAAATGTACAGTACAAGCATTTCAACTCATTTAATGGTGGTAATGTGATTAACAATTTCTTTAATGGGGAAAGAACTACTCCTCCAATATTTATTTTCAACAGTATGTATTCCTAATATAAAATAAATGTATTGCTCCTCAGCCTAGACAAAAGCTTTTCCTAAAGCAGATGCTCTCAGTCAAATTATCAGTTTGTGAATCCAAACCTCACTATTTTTCCAGGCGCTCGGAGGGCTGGTGATTGCGGCTGTTATAAAATATGCGGACAACATTTTAAAGGGATTTGCAACTTCTCTCTCCATTATACTGTCAACACTGATCTCCTATTTCTGGCTGCAAGATTTTGTCCCTACAAGGTAAGAATTATTTTCCATGTATACTAAAAACAAAATAGTTGAAAACATACTGCTTACCAGATATAACTGCGAAAATTTATAAAAAACAAATCTCATCCAAGACACGCTTTGGGAATATTTAGATTCAGCTTGCACACCAAAGTTTCGCTAACAGCGAGTTTCTCAGGCGGGTGAGGAGCCGCTGGCTCGGGGTCCCGCGGCGGCCGCGCTCCGTGCGCCTGCTGCCGCTGCCCGGGGCCGCTGCCCGGC
>VZRH01004833.1:1660274-1687175 GCA_013397555.1 Urocynchramus pylzowi
AGGGCCGGCGCCGTGCGGGCCGGGCCGCGGGGCTGGCGGCGGGGGCAGGGAGCGCTGTCCTGGCCTGACAGAACGGGCCCGAGCCGGGGACAGACGCCAGCGCCTGACAGTTCCGCAAAAGGCGCCTGGGTGAGAGGTTTTGCAGTTCTTCCTACTGTTTTGCTTCCTCGTAAATACATAAATTCGAGAAAGAAAGGAAGTTGGTAAGTGTTTTGGCTACTGAGCTGGGAGTTGGTTTGGGTGTGGTTTTTTTTTTGTTTTTTGTTTTTTATATTGATGAGTGCCATTACTTCCAATGTATCATTGCCCCTGGATTTTTTCCACGTAGCTTCGATGTGTCCTGTTCTAAATACAGTGCCTTTATTTCAAATAAAGAGACATCTTGATAGACTAAATTGCTGATGGCCCTTCAGTTTGTGTTTTTGGAACAATAATGGAGAAGAGACAGGTGTGAGAGTCAATATATGTGTTCATCGCAGTGGCCAACTGGCTGGATTACTGAAATGTAGAAGCAAAATGAATTCTGGTATTGGTTGTTGGTGTTTTCCAGGACGTGTTCCTGCTGTGTGTAAAGCTAGAAATGTATGAGATTTCCTTGTACAAATGTTAAATGCAAGTATTTTAGATTGAGTAGTACAAGCAGAGTAAATGTTGTTACTCAGGGGACATGGTGCTTCATAATTTCTCTCTGGAGTATCACTGATTAGGATACAGTGTGTTTCCAAGCGTCCCTAACGCCTTAAATTTAACTTCCCTTTTGCCAAGAGAGGAGAAAGCACGTTACAATTAACTGCATTCCGTGATACTTTTAGTACATCATTCAGCGCCTGCCACCAGTTTCAAAAGCTGACTGCCAATTCCTATGAGTTCTGTATTAATTTAATTTTTGTAAAACACATAAAAATGAGCCATAAACGTTATATGAAGGTATGTAGGCCACAAAAACTTCCACTTGTAAAACTTTCTACCTTCACATAAATGTTTGGGAAATTATTTGTTTTAAATACATGTTTTTAAGTTATAAAGTCTGATAAGAGTGTTCTTTATAACAACAGCAGAAACTTCATGCGTGGAATTTTTTTTAATATTTGCTGGAATGTTAAGTTGGCCTTCAGTGCTCAGTGTCCTCAGCTGCTTCATTCATTACCCAGTGTGTGACATTGTGGGAAACAGGTACCTGAAAATGGCCCCCGTGTCTTCAGTGTTTCCCACTGGCTAACCAGTAATTAATCAAGATCTTTGTGCAAACTTTCCAGCCTGATTGATTTATTTTGGAACTGTTTGACATCAGAAAAAATTGTGTGAGTCAGAATGAATGTACAGATGGTTAATGAGGCAGTGGCACAGGCAGAAAGAGTTTCTGATTGAAAACAAAAAAAAACCCCAAACAAGCAAAAAGGAAAACCCATCCATTGTTCCTGCAAAGCCTCTCTTCCCACTGCAGTTTCTGCTGGGTCTTCTTGACAAGGCAGTGGGTGGTGCAGGAGCTTGGGTTGGTGCTTGGTGGTATTTTTGTGTTTGTCTATTTGCAGCTTTAGTAGCTGTATCACAGAAAGAATGTGTCATGGTGTGTTGTACTCAAGTGTGTGTTGTCAGATTTCACCAGAGGAGAGGCAGTAACACCAGTGATGTGGTTTCACAGACTCACAAATGGTTTGGGTTGGAAGACACCTTAAAGATCATCTATTTCCAACCCCCCTGCCGTGGGCAAGGGCGCCTTCCATAGACCAGGTTGCTCAAAATCCCATCTAGCCTGCCACTGAACACTTCCAGGGGTGGGGCAGCCACAACTTCTGTTTCAACACTTTTTTCCCCAACAATTTAAATTTTTCCTTCCTTTATGTATTCATCTTATGCACGATGATGCATTTTTGAAGCAGTCATAAAATGAACTAGAGATTAGGACTGCATTTGGTACTTTTTTCCTTTCCAGCAGAGTAGCAGCAGCTGTGGTCTTACACACGATACCTTTGCTGCTTTGGTGGTTATTCTGTTGTTGTCAAATGCGTGTTCTTAGGCTTGCCTGGCACGTGCAGTTTTTATCACTGGCATGGCTGACAGTACAAAGTGTTTGATTAAGGGCATCTTCTCTGTAAGCAGAGGAAAAGGCATTTCTGGAGCCCTGCTGGTGCCGTGTGTTTAGCCAGGCACAAACACGCTGCTGGTACCAGAGGAGGGTTGCTGTTACTCTGATTGGAACATCTCAGTTCCAGCTTGCTCACCCACGGGCTCTGTGTCTTTTCTTTCCAGCTCTGCACCCAGGCCACGGCTAAGTTACGCTGCCTTAGGCGAGCACAGGGGCAGGTTGGTGGGGCGGGCAGGGCTGGACGCCCAGCGCGGGCACTGCTCCTGCGGCCTCTGGAACCTTGGCCACCGAGTGCTTGTGCTGTGTCCCGACACACTGCCGTGCCACTGCTTACCCTCCCTTGCTCTCTCACCTCAGACACAGCCTTGCTACTTGATAGTAGCCACCACCTTTAAAAATGACTATAGAGATGATGATCTAAATGTGACTAAGTTACTTCTTTTTTTTTTTTAGATAGAACAAATTACTAAAAATTATCTAAATTACTTCTTTTTTTTTATAGATAGAACAAATAACAGTACCTGGGATAAGTGAGTACTAGCAACAAGAAAGCAGGGAAGTTGCACTGTAGTGATCTAAATGTCACTTCTGCTTGTTTTTGTCAGCGTGTTGGAAAGCTCAGCTGGTGTTGCTTACAGCTGGGTGACATGGCAGAGGGCAGCAGTGACCCACCTGAGGCCTCTAAAGCCAGCAGCAGTTCCCCCGTGCAGAGCAGCCACTGCTTTCCTGCTGCTGTTTGGCTTTGTGTGGGTGGTCTGGGAGCTGCCCGGGGCCGGGCCCAGGCAGCAGGGGCATGGATGGCCCTGGAGTCACTGGTGCTTGCTGCTCTTGGCCCCATGCTGGGAAGGGTGGGATGCTGTGTGACACCTTCCTCACTGTCTGTCAGGCCTCGGGGGTCACGAGCCAGCAATGTGGCAGGAGTCTGGGGCTGTCAGAGTGAACCTGATTTCATGAGACTGAGTCAAACAGCTAACATTGATACTTGCAGTTTGTGCAAAGCTGGATAAATTTTTAACCCAAAGCTAAAATAAGGATTGTGGGTGGAAAGGGAAAGGAATTGTGGGAAGAGAGGATAATTATAGCCACTCTCTGTACCTACAAAGACTGTTAATTTACATCCTTGGGAGAGTAGGCAGAAAAAATAGCAGAAATATCAGTATGGTATGTCTGTATTTACTGAAGAGGGCTTGGAAAAGAAAAATAGCAGAGTGCTGAGGTACTTCTGTGTTTTACCTTTTACAGACTGTTATGGTTACTTTTGATTAAAATTATTATCTTATTTAGCAATAGGAATAGGCGGTGAGGTTTTNGGAAAGGAATTGTGGGAAGAGAGGATAATTATAGCCACTCTCTGTACCTACAAAGACTGTTAATTTACATCCTTGGGAGAGTAGGCAGAAAAAATAGCAGAAATATCAGTATGGTATGTCTGTATTTACTGAAGAGGGCTTGGAAAAGAAAAATAGCAGAGTGCTGAGGTACTTCTGTGTTTTACCTTTTACAGACTGTTATGGTTACTTTTGATTAAAATTATTATCTTATTTAGCAATAGGAATAGGCGGTGAGGTTGTTCAGTAAGATTTTTTTTCTATGTTGGAAATATTGGAATCTGCCTTGCATTTATGTATACCATATAGGTATGGCTTGCATAAATCTCCTGATAAAAGAAAGACTCCAGTATTACCTAACTGCAGCTTAGAATTATGTATATTTAAGGCTGGAAGGCACCTCCAACATCACTAATCCAACTACCCCAGTCTCTTACCCCAGACAGGTCAGCTGGAGCAGTTTGCTCAGGGCTTGGAGGTTGGCAACTCCACGCTTCACTGAGCAACCTTTTTCAGGAAGGGTTGCTTTTTTGAGGTTTGAATATAATTTCTTGTATTTCAGTATGTGCCTGCAGTCCTGTCACTGACACCTCTGAGAAGAGTCTGGCTCCTGTGTTTACTCCTCCATCAGCTACTTACACACATTGATAAAATCCCAGTAGGCCTTCTTGGGAAGCAGCTGAGGTGCTCAGAGCGTGCTCAGTGTAAATGCCAGGTCTGATCACATCAGGGCCACTCTGTTAGTAACTCACCTTTGCACAAAACCAGCTAAGTAGATGTTAAGGCAGCGCTTCTAAGTTGAAAGAACACATATGAAATTTCTGAGGAGTTATTCATACTGCTTTCACATGAGAATAATTAGTGAACCCTGTCGTTAATTTGCAAATGTTGAACCATGGCATGTTGTTTGACAGCATTTACAGAGTCTACAAGATGAGCAGGTTTTCCCACCCATTCCCTTTTTGTTCTCTTCAAAAGCTACTTCTGATTCTACCAAATCACTGAGAATTCCAAGTTCCTTTTGTCAAATCTTCTATCTGCATCTCTTCCTGCATTGGAAGCACACTGTAACTGCTAGGCCTCCACTCAGTATTTGGGAAGTGATCAGTGCTGTTTGTGAGATTTGCTCCTGGTGTTCATTATTTTAGTTTCTTTCCTGCTTTTGAGCTGTGTTTTGTATGGAGCAGTGGTGCCTTTTAGTAACAGAAAAGCTGTTTGATAGGCCAGGTAGTAGTGAGACTTGGGGATAGGTGAGTGTGAGCATTGCATGGAAAGCTGGCTTTGTGTGCACTTGAGCACTTCTCTCAAGGAAAACAAACTAGTTGTCTGAAGAAGAGTCTCTTTTCCCTGTAGCATCCTTGTTTCCCAGATTGGCAGTGTAAGTGGTTTATTTTTTGAGATGGCAGTGAAGGATTCTGCAGAGTAAGAGTAGGACACTTCAGGAAGGACATTAGCATCAAAGGGTTAAAAAAAGGAGTTTCATTCCATACCAGTTAGTTGGGTAACAATTCCCAAGTTTTGAGTCCTGTTTCATTACTAATTGTTCTGTTTATAGTGTTCAGATGCATTTCTTATGACTCTGATAGATGATCAGATGTTTTAATCACCTGTCTTTTCTCCTATTTCAGCCTCAAGGAATAGGTTCACCCAGTGTCTACCATGCTGTTATCGTGATCTTCTTGGAGTTTTTTGCTTGGGGACTCCTGACAGCTCCCACTTTAGTGGTAGGTGATCCTCGGGAGCTTTTCCTCACTGTATGGGAGGTGGGACAATTACTGCAAAGGCAATGAGCATCTTCTAAATTACATTTAATGAAAATTACATATCACTGAGCTGCTCTGTTGTGCAAGTGAAAAGTTCTATATTTTTAGATGGTATGAGAAATTTCATTTATTTCATTATAGCAGTGTAATGGTGTAGCACAGCTGTTCACATGCAAGTCTGCTAATACTCAAGTTTACATGTAAATAGTTTCTGATTGAAACCAGTAAGGTGGTAAGGAAATTATCTTTCTTTTCAAGATACCATAAAACATTGGCATATTACAAATGTAAGGACAAAGATATACTTGAAGCGTGGTAACCAGTTACACCAGCCTGTTACACCAGTCAAAGTATCCCTGTGATTAGTGAAACAGTCATACCAATGTGTTTGTACCAAGGCACTTTCTCATGTAGTTGGTTGCTTTTAATTTGGATTTAATTTGTGAGTGATACACGACAACAAATTAGAAGGAATGAAGGCTTAAAAATCTCCTAAGCCAACTCCACTTTAAAAGCAGTCTTGGTGCTGCTCTGAAAGCTGATGTTACCCATCAGCAGTGTCTTGGGTATGAACTGCATGTTGTCACTGAATGGAATCCCTCTCATCTAAACACAAATCAAACTGAGACAACTGCATTTCTGGATTCTGCTCACCAAACCAAGAGCCACTTCAGGATGGTGACATCTCTCCTCTGTCTCTCCCCAGTCCCCAACAGATGACACAGTAGCATTTGGAGAATCTGGTCAGAGTTAATTTTCTAGATTCTCAGTGGTTTATTTATATTTCAGGCACTGAAATTTCAAAATACCTTCCATGCAAATTAAAGATTAGTCACATTATTTGGGGTTTGCCCTTTTTTCATCTATTTTTTTCTTCTGTATTCTATGAAAATAAAAAAAACCTGCTGTGCATCATAAAGTTGGATGTATCATTAGCAATATTTGTAGTTCATATTGTGTAAATTACTGTATTTATATTTCCTTTCCAGGTTTTGCATGAAACCTTCCCAAAACATACATTTCTAATGAATGGTCTAATTCAAGGAGTAAAGGTAAGTTGACAGAAGTTAATCTCAATTACAATTTAAAATGAATGGTGGGAGGAATGTAGAAATAACTGCCAACTGAGAGAAACAGTCAAGAGGTTTTTCAATATGGCTTTCACAGTATGAATAAAATGGGAATAAATTACTGCTGAAAGTGCAAATGTGCATCTTTTTACTTTTAGTAAGGTATTGCTTGGTCTGTGTCTACTGTTTGGGTTCATCAGATAAAAGGGTAGTTCCTTAATCCCAAATGATGTATATGTGAATAATTTTTCACTTGGAGTTTGTTGCTCCAGTAGGCTATAAAGCACAGTTCACGAAACTGCTTGTATGACTGGATCATCTGCATTTTGAATTTTGTGTAGCTCTGAGATGAGATCTCAAGTTTGATGTAGTCAGACATGGCACAGAAGATCAGTGATGCTTGGCCACATTGCCTTTGGTGCATTGCCCTGTAGCTGTTGGCTGGAATGGAACCAGAGCCCGGGCTGCTCAGGCTGTGCTGTGGTCAGCTACCAGAGTCTGACCTCTTAGTTCTAACTCCAGATGTTTTGTTTCATCAGGGCTTGTTGTCGTTCCTCAGTGCCCCTCTCATAGGTGCCCTGTCTGATGTGTGGGGACGAAAGTCCTTCTTGCTGCTAACAGTATTTTTCACCTGTGCACCAATACCACTAATGAAGATCAGCCCATGGTTAGTAAATTGTTTCATGCCAGATTGGCTGTTGTTTTTCGAGGTTGCTATCTAATGCTTGTGTGTGTAGCATTGTTGATAAAATGTTCTATGTGCTTCATGGAAGGTTGAGGCTTTTGTATTACTTCCGTGCAAAGCTGGGGGTACAGTCAGCCTGAAGCAGCTGCCATGAGGCCAAAGGCCTTGGTGAGAATTTCAGTAGCTGCTGATTTTGATCTGTGTGCTGTCAGCCCTACGTCCAGCACATCTGCCAAAGCTGGAGAACGCTGTCCAGTGAACCGTGTAGGTCTGGATTGTGGCCATAGTTCTCACTCAGCTACCAGCCAGGGACACTGAAATCAAAACCTTACCTAATGTGGGTGCATGAGGTAACCATTTGTAAGGTACAATGTTGCAGCACCTTTACGCTTTTGTTTCTCAAACTGTAAAATCGACCAGCTTTCATGCTGTGTGCACCTTACTGGCTGGAACATTGCCCAGGTAGGGCAGGAGTCAGAGCCCTGGGCCTGCTCCTGGCCCGTGCTGCTGCTGAGGGTGCAGTGCAGTGGCACAGCCTGCACTGACGCAGGCCAGTGCCAGCTGCTCGGGCAGCTCCGTCAGCCTTTCCCGTTTCCTCTCTGGTCACACAGGCTGCTCATCCCTCTTCAGAAGGAGCTTGTTTTCTAGGTGTACATTAAGGTTTCATATGCCAACTGCTATTGTCTATAATAGCATACAGATATGGCTAATGTGGAGGCCTTTCAATGACCAAGTTCTCAAAATACTGAGGTTCTTAATTTGCTTTGGGTCATAGACCAGTTAAGTTTATTAGCTCAGCACCTCATTTCTCAGTAGTACTTAATCACAGCAGCTTTTTGTAGATGTTACAAAATCGTGTTGGTGATACTTGGTGCACATATGTGTTACACAATTCTATCAAGACACAGTCAGGTTGGCTTTATCCAAGATTATCTCAATAAATTGTCAAGATAAGTTGGACAAGGTGATTTACTGTTTAACTGCACTTGGACTGAATAGATGTTTTGTTTCTATTTAGCTGTTCTAATCTTTTTTATCATGTTCTTAGGTGGTACTTCGCTGTAATCTCCGTGTCTGGAGTTTTTGCAGTGACATTTTCTGTAGTTTTTGCATATGTAGCAGACATAACCCAAGAACATGAGAGGAGCATGGCCTATGGTTTGGTATGTATTGTTTGGGCTCTTTTCCTGTGCTATTCAGTACTAAGCCCTTCAGTTTGTAATGCTTTTCAAAGCCGTGTTTTTGTTTCTTCTATGGCAAGTTGATTTTAATTTGGAGTCAGTTTTTTCTGTTTAATTGTTCCTGTCATCCAGTCTTGTATCTCCTGAATATTCTGCTTCTAAATGAAACAAAACCATGACCATGTTAAAAGCTGTCATGCCTGTCTTAACGGCTGTTATCAGTCTTAATGATGTAATTTGAGGAGCTTTGGTTATTCCTTCATTGTTGCCCTCTCTGTCATGGTGTCAGAAATCTCCCCTTTTGTTCTGGAACTGCTGTTGTGTGATACTTGACTGCCCCTGCCTGTGTCTCCAGTCACTCTTCTGAGCTGCAGTTCAGAACCAACATAGCTGAGTTACTTGTCTGTTTGAAGTTCTTACAACTCACCTGTTTCTCCATTATCTGCTGATAACCTGCCAGCTCCCAGGAGCCTTGACAGCCTCATGTTATTATGGATTAGCAGAATTATTTGTTGTGTTTAAGTTATAGAATCCATTACCATTCAGCAGGAAGAGCTGAAAGCAATGGATATAGAACTAAATAGTTTCTTTGTGCCTGTACTCATCAGGGATTGAGATATGTTGAGAAAGTTCTTTCAGTTTTAAAAGTTAATCTTTCACAAGGCCAGCTGATTAACTGACAACTACTGAGATGGATTAACTAGCATATTACATTTAATGTACCCTTTATACATGGGCTTTTTTTTAACGGACATTGCCTATTTCACTAATATGAAGATTAAATACAGCTCATTGCTTCCCAGAGGTATCAGCAGAATCTACAGTTAATTAAACCTAATTACGTCAGTTAATATATATATAACATGCAAGAGTGCTGTGAGCCTCACATTGCTGTCCAGTTATCAGAAAATCTTTCTTAAAAAATTGTGATTGTCTGAAATACACAGCTGCTACCACATAGGCATAGGAAAAAGGTTTACTTTTAATCAGTGTGTGATTGTAACGGTTAGGCTTCTGAAAAGGAGGAAATGTGGGTAATGACACTGCTGACTTGTCTCTCTGAAAATCTTACCAGCTGTTATTTATTTCAGGTTTCAGCAACTTTTGCAGCAAGTTTAGTCACCAGCCCTGCTATCGGTGCCTACCTTGGCCGAGCGTACGGCGACAGCCTGGTGGTGGTGCTGGCTACAGCAATAGCCTTGTTGGACATTTGTTTTATCCTTGTTGCTGTACCGGAATCGCTGCCAGAGAAGATGAGGCCAGCGTCCTGGGGAGCACCCATTTCATGGGAACAGGCTGACCCCTTTGCAGTAAGCTACTTAAATAGGGAATATTCTGCTATTTGTAGAATACTGAGCTTTGGACACAGAGAAGAGACTGAATTTGCAATAGTTCAGGCTTGCAAAACAAAGCCTTCAATTTCTTCAAGCTTGACCTTGCTTCACTGGTGATCCTTTTGCCAACAATCTTCCTAAACATACAGAGTATTCTTTGGTGGTGCCACATAACAACTTCATTGTCAGGCTTTTCAGAGCCCAGCTAGGGATGCTTTTTGGAAATGAAGGTGGAATGTTTTGTAATTCTTTTTTCTTGCCGTAGTCCCTGAAGAAAGTCGGCCAGGACTCCATTGTGCTGCTAATCTGCATAACAGTCTTTCTTTCCTACCTCCCAGAGGCAGGCCAATATTCCAGCTTCTTCCTATACCTCAGACAGGTAATGTAACATTTTGGTATGAATTTGAAAAAAAGTAAATTGACGGGATTTAAGAAAGTTTTCAGTATTACTGAACTAATATAGAAAATACAGATACATCAGTTGCTGGCAGCTTCTAAATTACATGAGTTAAGTTCCCTTGTTGTTCCGTTTTTTAGACAGGCAAAAAGAGAGGGAAGTGATGAACGAGTTACAAAACAATTTCTTGTATTTCCTAATTATTCTTGGACTATGAGGTTCAATATGTTAAACTGGTGCTATTTTTTGAGGGAACAATTTGATTGTTTTTCATTTACGCCCCTTTATTTTCATTAATTTGTTTGATGTAATGGAAAAAAGATGAGGAACTGAATAATACTGGTCTTCTGCACTGTGTGTTCCCTCACTAGGGTTTGTGACATCATGACACATGGTTTATGGTTAATTATTAAAGTTGCCTTTTTTTTAATATAGATAATGGGATTTTCATCTGAAAGTGTGGCAGCATTTATAGCAGTTCTTGGGATTCTTTCCATTATTGCACAGGTGAGTTATTGCTCTGTGTGTCATTGATTTGGCAAGCTGAAAAGAAGGAAGCACTGTGGATAATGGAGAACACTGTGGTTCCGTAAATGTAACTCAACTTTTCTGTGTCTGTTTTTTTTCTAGATCTCTAGAAATTGGTTAAGACTCTAACTTAGATGAAAACACTTGACAACAAGTGTTTGGTTCATTAAGGGAAAACTAAATCCTTTGTGCATCAAAGAAGGGATGATGGTTTAGTTATATAACTTGCTAAATGACTGTTGCTTTTTTTTTTTTGATAGAGGCAAATACTGCTTTTGAAGAACACTACTTTAAAATAATATTTCTGCATGTATTTGACATTGAGAATTAAATGTTTTCAGGTGTTGCTGTTTTTCTAATTCATTAACTCATCAGCTTACTTGTGTTTAACCCTTAAGAATGTTATTTTTCTGACATTTTACTTTTGCCCTGTCTGTTAGACAATAGTGTTGAGTTTACTGATGCGGTCCATTGGAAATAAGAACACCATCCTGCTGGGCCTGGGCTTCCAGATCCTGCAGCTGGCCTGGTACGGCTTTGGCTCAGAGCCATGGTAGGCGCATTTCTCTTTGCTTTGGCTGATGCAGGGTCGGTGTGCACTGCATCCCTTCCCCAGGGGCGGAGTGCAGCACAGCCGGCCCTGCGCTCCCAGGGCCAGCCGCGGCCCCAGAGCAGTCACCGCACGCTGTGTTTTGCAGGATGATGTGGGCAGCCGGCGCTGTGGCCGCCATGTCCAGCATCACCTTCCCAGCTGTCAGCGCCCTGGTCTCACGAACTGCTGATGCCGATCAGCAGGGTAGGTTTGCTCCTGGTTCTTGGAATTCTAGCTGAGGAATGCTGTGCAGACAGACATACTGGGGTGTGGGCTTCGTGCTCGTCAGCCAGGCTGAGTCTTGGCAGCGCAGCCCTGCCAAGATACCTGAGCTTAGGGCACCACATTAAATCCCGGCTGCTCGGAAGTTGCGCTGTGTGTGTACCACGTACTTCTGCTGCAGAGGGAAAACTCAGTGGGGCCTTACAGTTGCAAAACGTTCAGCAAACTCAATGCACTGTTCCTCACTGCAGTGCTCTCTCCTGTGAGAGACAGTGTGCATATCCTGGCCTCTGAACTAGCTCAGCGTGGCACGCACTGCCCTCTGCTAGAGGCCGATGGAAAAACCACTCGAATATATGATAAGGACAGGCTCTTTGTGCCCCTTGTTTACTGCTACCCACAGTGCAACACCATTTACAGCTTTCCTGCTTACATTAGTTTCAAGCCAATTAAGGCATTAGAAATAGTTAATTATATATGTATAACTACAGATAGAGAAGAACATGTATTTTACTTTTCCCAGGTGTTGTTCAAGGGATGATTACAGGAATTCGAGGACTGTGCAATGGTTTGGGACCAGCGCTTTATGGTTTTATATTCTATATATTTCACGTTGAATTGAATGAACTGCCCATGCCCGAATCATCGTCAGGAGGTAGTGTGGTTGCACAATACCACTTACAACAGGTATGTTTCTTTTTGTACTTACTGCTTCCAGAAGTTAGGAAGGGCTCCTGTGCTCATCAGTTCTCTAGTTTGATGCTGTGGTACATTTTGTTATGCTGTAACTTTAAATGGAGGGTGTAGAAAGAGGTTTCTAGGGGAGGGTTGTTTAACTGACCTATTTAATTGCATGCACTAGTTTAGTTTAATTTTCAAATAGCTACAGCTGACAATCATAGACAACTGTGACCCTTGAGAGAAGGATGGATAGACAGCAATGGTGAATGTTTTTGTTTTGTTGTCCTTTTACTGAGCTTTTTTTTTTTTAATTAAGTTTTTGGGGAAACTCAGCAGGAAGAACTTGCACTAGCAAAGAAAGTTGGCAGGCTTTAATAAGAATCGTGTGCCCCCTTGTCCTGAATCTTAGGATATAATGTTCTTTCACATTCCTTCTCAAAGTCTGCACTGTATTCACTAGTGTGTCAGGCAACAGCTCTTGAAAGTTCGTAATTAGCAGTTAAGTTCGTAATTAGCCAACTAATTAGTAGGCTGTTAAGGTGTGTTGAAAGGCTCATTAACAGTTTTTTGCTGTTTTCAGAACTCCATAATTCCTGGACCCCCATTCTTATTTGGAGCATGCTCTGTGCTGTTGGCACTACTTGTTGCCTTGTTTATTCCTGAACACACAAACCTAAATGTAAGATCCAGCAACTGGAAGAAACACTGTGGCAGCCATGGCCATCCCCACAGCCCACAAGCTCCTGGTGAAGCTAAAGAGCCATTACTGCAAGATACAAATGTATGACAAAAATCTAGGAAGACCGTTTGGACTCTTGGTTCATCAGCAGTCTGGGATACACATTCCAACTCCGTCAAAATGTAATTTCTTAAGGTAATCTTAAGAAGCATCTTTCTGCATGAAATCTGTAGGAACTGAAACAGGAACTTTCTCCAAAGATGTTGCCATTGAACTAAAAACTTACTGGCTTTTATAAACCAACTGTTACATACTTGTCTCTTGCCATGAAATACTGTTACTGCTAAACTTTACATTCTTAGTTCAGAGACAAACAATAGAGTCAAGGCATGAGCATGTGTCCTTCTGTTTCCTTACGGTGGTGAGCTTTAATTCTAGTCATGCTATGTCTCAATGAGACAGACTGGCATCCATGTGGACCCATTTGTTTTAATGTTGTAAAATCTTGGGTCAGCTGATTCAAAGCCTTAATGTAAATGTACTTAAGTAGGGAGGTGAATTGGTATAATTTCTTTTAAAAGTCACATGGCAGGTTTTTTTTAAGTTTGTACTAATATAAAAATCACACGAGCACGCTTGCTGAACAGTAAAAGTTATTTTTATGTAAGTGCATTTACTCTTTCTATTTTTGAAGAAACGGTCGTATCAGACACTTGTTGAAATACGCAGTGGGTGTTTTGGGCCTACAAATTTTAATACTGGCTCTAAACTCTGCTTTCCTCTGTACCGTTTATTAAACCACTCTAGTGCTGATGTTTGCGTAATCATAAAGGACCTCAAAACTTGAATACACAGACTGAACTCTCTAAGCTGATAGCCTTGAATCTGTCGTGTGCTATATAGTGGCCTTTGAGGACTGTCACGAGAACCCTTTTGCATTACAGAGCTAAAGTTTTAGTCCTAAATTTTCGGGACCCTTAGTACAGAAGAGAGCTTTATACAATTACTGATGTGAATTTCTCTAAAAGTGTATATTTTTGTGTCCAGTTGTATTATTTAAGTGTTCCTTTGTATAAATTTGTGTATAAAGTATTGTATAGGTTTAAAATGTTTTCATCTTGTGGTTATTGCTTAATGCTTTTTTACCTTTGAACATTCACCATGGTTGACCAAGAGCAGGAAAAAAAATGTAAATATACTGTTAATAAAGTTGAATATTTTAATGAATTTTTAAATAATTGTGAATGTCTCTTCAAACCTTAAGTGAAGTTCAGTAGTTGCATGTGTGTTATACTTCAGCAGGTGGAAAAAGTCATCTGGAGTAGTGATCCAGCCTGGAGCTTTATGTATTAGCTAAAGCAACCCTGAGCACAGTGGAAGGGTCCCTGCTGTCCAGCAGCACAAGGTGCCTGCAGCTGCTCCTTGTTTCCTGGGGACCCAGTGGAACAGGACGCCCACAGATCCAGGCTCCAAGGAACCAGTGAGCTGCACACAGCCAGCCTGGCCAAGGCTGCCCAGGCCCACAGCACACGTGCCTCACTCTGGATTTAAGTGGCCTGGGAGCCGCTGCCACACTCCTGTGACAGCAGCTCCTCAGCACGGCGGCATCAGCACGGACTCAGGCACTGGCCCCTAAGGACAGCAGGAGAGAGGAGCTCTGCGGGGCTGGGCCTGGGGAACAATGAGCCACACGAAAAACTGCAGAAAAAGGTAAATAAAATAGAGCTGTTCTGGTGCTTACCTCAGCTGGGAATTCCAGTACAGCGGAGATGTTGGTTAGTACTACTCCTGAAACTAACTAATCAGAGTTTTTGATAAAAACCATTTAATATTTCCATTAAAACGTACACATGACAAAACCAGACACTATACATTAACAATATATAAACAAATGTACACATTTCACACAGCAAAACAAACCACTGAAATGTACAATCCTCTGGGTGCACTTGAGTAACTATGGTAAAAGGAATGAAATATCTTTTGAAGTAAGTAAGAATAGTCATTGTAAGGGTACTTTCCCTGGCATAAGTCCATGTATGCATGCTCATGCTGCAGGGGACACCAAGTCCCAAGGGGTTATTACATGATTCTAACATTTGAACCCAGACAATAGAACATGTAAGAGTATCTAAAATTTCTGAATAGTCTTACAAGTTGAAATGTATGATTTATAAAAATAAAGTAACTTGTAGGTGTTGATGCTTTTTAACAGTTAACTATTCAGCTACTTCATCTTTTAAAGTTTTTTGCATGGTGGCCTGTGGAATGTAATATTGAAAGATTAACAGAAAAGTTAGGGGAACCAAGACTGAGAATTTTAAGTTTTAATTTTCTACCTTGAGTGAAATACTTTAGCATTTTTAGTATGAAATAATTTGTAAGTCTATATGCAATTCAAATGCGCTGGTTCCAAAATTAAGGAAGTCTTTAAAACTCAACTGTAAGGCAGGGTTAGTGAGGCAGTCATGCCCCCAATATGAGCTTGACCACTACTAAAAGGGACAACACAGCGCAGTTCTCCTGTGCTTTCCCTTGGCCTCATCCGTTCTCTGGAATGAGTCAAGACATAGAAATTCAGGTAATTGTTCTCACTCAGGGAATGTACATTTCACCTGTTATAAAAAAGTCAGAGCACTTTGGTGAGTTTTTAGGAGGATTTACAGGGTCAACAATATACTAAGAAAATTCTGCACAGCCCTGGTGATGTCAGTGTTGTTCCCATTAAGGCTCCTTAAGGCTGTATCTTCTCCTTAGGCTCAAGCACCCAGAAAGCATCATCCAAGTCAGTCAAGATCCCTTCCCCAAAGAAAACTGGCTCATAAAATTATGTCGGTTCACACTGATACTTCACTAACACTATTGCAGGACATTCAGAAATCCCCCCAATGGTTAAAAGGACTCACTGTAAGAGCCCTATGATCCAGGGAAATAGGCCGAGGCTGGTGTTGCAGCAGCTTTTGGCGATGGCTGTGCTTTGGCTGGCAAGTACGGCCTCAGGTACTCTGCAGAACAGCACAGGACACTGCAGTGAACCGTGGCTCTCGCTGCCCTTCGAGTACATTTCAAATAACACCTTCTTCTGTTTGTACTTACCCGAGTTAAGTGTGTTTTGACTAAGCCCTCGTAAAGGAATGCTGTCATCTTTTTTCTTGAAATACTTTGATTCCAACCCCAGCTGATCACCACTAGAAACAGAAAGGCAAATTAAAATTTAAAGCAAATGCAGTTTGTCATCAGTGCATTACAATGAGGGCAGCTACAGACTTGCTCAGGAAAACCTTCACTAGAAGTGCAACTACTGCGTTTCATGATCTTTACCATGTAAAGTTAAACCATCACTGAGTAGGTTAAGAACAGCCTAGAACTATTTTTTTCAGTGACCCAGCACCTGATGGCTCAGATCTGTCAGCAGGAGCAACGCTGAACTGTTGTTCCTTGGGGCCCATCCTGCAAGCACAGCTCTTCCTTTGGTTTCAACAAACCAACACAAAATTGATTGGCATGGTAATCAATTAATCAATTTCTGAAGAAAGGCAGATCACAGAACCAGGCTAATACTAGAATCTTTAGTCAGTTCCAAACACACCAAGATGACAAAGGGCTTTATAAAATGAAATAACAAAAATACTAAATTGCAGCAGCTGACACTCACTTCTCCTTGTTTGCTGCATGACCAGCTGCAGGCACTGTGTGAGCATCCGAACATCGACTCGGTTTCAAAAGCTGTGAGTTCAACTGAACCTGCAGAGACAGAGCTGCAGTTTAAGAGTTACTCCAGAGCTGAGAGTCCCCTCCCTCAAGGGCATTCACAGAGCCAAATTCCCAGAGATTCCTGTTTCTACACCTCACTGGCCCTGCTGTGCAGCAAAGCCTGTGAGAAACAGCCTAAAGACAAGCATTAGCTATGAGTAACAGTCATAATGCTCAAGGCAGAGAGCCTAAGAGCAAATACAGTAAATATTTATGCCCTTTGAGAAATAGTCAAAACGTTGTGCTTTGATATTTTATACAATTTAAATAAAATATTATACAATAAATAAGTAAAATTTTATGCAATTTTATACATTCTTAAGTAGACAAAAAAGTCAAAGTGCCTGCCTTTGATACTGGACATTGGGAATTTCCATGTTTGCTGTGTATTGGTTCCAGAAAGTTCTGGAAGGCATAGAGAGGAGAAATGGGATGACTGATTCCTGAGGTATGAAAGGATGGTCGGTCAGGCTGTAAAAGAAATAGAAACACATCCATAAATGAGAAACACAATTTTACAAGTAACTGTAGAGATTAAAAATTCCAAAATTAACAACTGACTGCCATTACAAACCCAACACTTATGTGAGTCTTCCTGATGGGAAGAAAACATCCATTTTCCAACATTCGCACACTTAAGGAAAACGTAACTTTTAAAAAATTAGATGAGGTGAGCACTCTCAGCTAGTAATAAGCTACACACCCTGTCACTGATTAAAGCAATTAAGGTATCCAGCTACAAATCCAGAGACCTCTTTGTATGAACAGCCCTTCCACTGTGAACAAGCAGCTCATCAGTTCCTGTTGTTGCTGTGACAGCAGAGATCTGTACAACACAGGGTGAGAAGCAGCAAGTTACAGCATTCAACAGTGACTGCAGGCAGTGTTCCTTAGCCCCTGACTTTCCTGTTTCTAAAAATCACTAGTTAGAGCATTGAAATAGTATACTTTGGGTTTTAACCTTTATAAAGGGAGTTAATAAGTTAACCTCTCAAAACAAAAAAGCCTTCTTTTTTTTGCCTTCACTCTGCACTTCATCTTTTCCAAATAAATTCTGTTACTGCTTCGTGTGTTTTTATGTAAACAAGAGCTCAGAAGATTCTCACCTACAAGGCCCAGGGCATCAAGAAGAACCAAACAGGGTTTTATATTGTTGAAAAACAAACAAACAAAGCCCCAAACCACACCCACCCAAAACTGTAAGGCCAGAAGAAGATGAAAGCACTATCTTTTTCCTCTTTGAAGACCTGTATTGTAGCATCTGATGCCCACCTCACCAGCCTGTTATTTACAGCTCTACCTTACCATGCTGAGAGGTGAAACAGCAGCCCTCCCACCAGCATGGGCACTGGCTGGACTGTCCAGCTTCTTTGCCATCTGAACTTCACTCAGCTGTCTGTTCAGCCACGTGATAACTGCAAAGAGGAAGAAAAAGCTCAAGTCCATTTGCTCCCTCTTACAAGCTGTTTGAAATGACCAGTAGCCCTTCCTCACAAACAGTGACAGTTCACTGGGTGTTTTTCCTCCCTAGTACCATGCAAAACCATTTGTTGAAGCTTCCTCCCCGCTCCAGGCCTCTGAGCACACACCCCACAGCCCCAAGGGAAGGCTTCCCTACGTGCAGCTCTTGGCTGCTGCATGCCCACAAAGCCAGAGGCTTGTTTTGCACACATGACAATAATGGCAGCTCTTCACAAAAAACCCCAACAACTGCTTCTATCACCTCCAGCAGTACTGAGATCACTGGGTCATTTTTACAGAGGGAGAAATCAAGCTGTATAAACCTACCATTTTCATTGGTTTTCAGTAACTGCTTACTTTCTTCAAGTTTTTGTATTGTACTTTCTAGCTGCTCTTGTAGCTTGCAAACCTGTAAATCCCATAATAATTGCAACACTATCAGGAGTGTTATACTACTGTGTCATACTACTAACTACAAACAACAACAAAAAAAGCGTTTATGAAGTTATTCTAAAATTAAAGAAGTTTGAACTCAGTTTGTCACAAAAGCAACATAGTAATTCTTTCAAAGGAAGCCCTACTTTCAGCTAGGATTTTGACAAAGTGACAGCCAGAATCCTTTCTGACCTTTATTTTTCTATGATTAAATAGTGCAAGGACTATAAACAGGGGAACGTCCTGTTTAATGGAATGGAAGAAAAAGGATCACTCTGTTCTTTTTCTTATTCCCTTCAACAACTTACACATGAATGTGCCTTTTACAGGGTGCTGACTCATCCATTACATTGCTTTGTTCTCTTAAAACAATTTTGGTTGCTTTCCAAATAAATGGCTTTTACAAATCAGGTTAACATTAAAACATCTGAAAGTTGATGACACATTTAAATAAATATGTTAATAAGTAAAAGAGTATATTCTATTGCATGGAAAGATTTAAGACCTTATTTCTGTAAGTAAGCTAAACTCCACAAAACCCAACAAAGTCCGAACAACAGCATTTCCAGCACACAGGGTTAACCCATCAGTACCTCCTGCTCTTTCACTCGAAGGGATTGTCCCATCTCCTGCGATTCCCTCTGCTCTTTCTGAAGTTTCTCTTCTTTTTCTGCCAACAGTTTTTCTTGCTGAATTGTTACTGTATTTTTCAATTTTAATTTACTCATTAGAGTTTTCAAATCTCCTTGTAACTTCTTGATAATTTCATTAGCCTGTTAGAAAAACCCAAGCCATATATTACAAAAATAAACACCTAAGAATAAGGGAGATGTTGCACAAGGGAAGTGCCATGTTCAAACAGACCTTAAGGAGTTCAGCTGACAGCGACTTAATTGTTGTCTCTAGTTTCTCAATATGCCTTTGTTTTTCCTCTGTACTCTCTTCCAGTATCACCTTGAAAAGAATGTTACAAAATACAATAAGGCCGTGATACACATTGTTTATGATTTCAAGTAGAATGTTCATAGTTCTTAGAGTACTATCCTTACAAGGAACCAGCCACTGCTTTTCAGTAAAATTTTATAGTATCTGGATTAATCCTTTTTTTTCCTACCAAAAATACCATAAGCTACTACTCCAGTACCACAGGAATAAATCTGAACCCGGTATACTTTTGATGGCATAATTTAGAATCTTAACTACATTTGAAAGTTGACTGGTTGTATTCATAAAAACTGGTCAGCAGCTACTCTATGGAAACCACAATGAAGAAAGTTAAAAAAAAAAAAAGAAAAAACCTTTTGCTCCTGTGTTGCATCTAAGACTTCTTTTGTTCTGGTGACCAGCTGATCTTTGTCTTTGATCTCTTGTTCCAGGACAGCGACTCGTGTCTGCAGCTGATTAATGAGCTTCTCTTTCTCATGACATTCAGCATCCAGAGTTGTGTTCTCCCGGCGCAGGGACAGCACCTCCTGCTTTGCTCTTTGACATTCCTAAATGTCGGGAAGGAATTGAATTTATTCAATTTATTCAATAAATTTATTCAATTTATTCAAGAAAACCCGTGACAGTAATTTAAACAGACATATTTTAGTAGTAAGCATAATATGGAATAAAGAGGAAATAAATGAACTTAATATGCTGTATTTCCTATGGTGTGCCCAGGCAGGCACTGTTAATGCTCTAGCAGTAGTAAGCTTAATTTTGGGTATTGGGAAGCCGTACATCTTCTAAGCCAGAAAGCTTTGCTTTCAGTTCTCTGACTGTGGAGTCTCCTTTGTATCTCCTCTCTGTTAGGTCTTTATTGATGACCTCGAGTTCTGAGAGCCTGTTCTGCAACTGCTGAATACTTTTCTGATGCAGATTTTCCAATTCCTTTTTCTGTTGTTCATGCTGTTGTTGGTACTGAGTTTGTGCCTGAGAGAAGCAAAGAAATGAAGCAGTTATTCGATGACTGACTATTCCCATACAAGAATGCTGTTCATTCTTTCCAACCGTTGTACCTGGAGAGCTCTTTCCTTCTCACTTGTCAGCTCCTGTGAGTGTTTGTTGCTCAGAGCTGTAGTGTAGGATGTCCACTCATTTTTCATTTTGTCAAGTTCCCGGCTCTTCTCTGCCAAGCTCTGTTTAAGTTTGACAAAGCACATAGAGTTTAAAAGTGTAAGCATTTCAGCCAATACTGAGTGACTCTTTACTGTTACTTACTAAAAGGACATGGAATTATTAAAAAAAGTCTAAATTTCAGCACTAGATGCTGAAATATGTTAATTTTGTTACCAGGAAAAGTAAGGCACTGAGAAGATGAAGAGCACTGTTCTAATGCTGTGGATAAAATAATCTTAATTTTCAACTGCATTTTTTTCCAACCACTATTTAAGAGTGAAAAACAGCCTGCTGATGCTCTCTACCCTTGTAACACAGAGCACTCTTCCAGGGGAAAAAAAGAAATGAAGTTCTTCAGCAGCATCTTTTCCTTTTTTTGATTTGTAATTCTGCATTCCAATTCAGCAAACACGTTCCAGTAACTCAAACTGAAGTTGCAGACATGAGGCAAACAAATATTCCATTCCAAAAATAATTCTTAACAGTTTTAATGGAATTGTTCTGTTTCATTATGGTCAAAAAAGTCACCTTGATAATTCAAGAATCTGACCAAATCATTCTCTTGAAATACAGGAGTACTATGCTGACTGCAAAAACCAAAATGGCGTAATTAAAGTCCAAGACTTCAAATTTATTTACCACAGTTTTACAATTTTTCCAAATAATTTCCAACAATTCATAGAATATATGAAGTGTATTTATCACTTATCTTCACATGACCATATATTAAGTATTCAATTTGTGTGTGCATACACAGACCTTTGCACAAAATAAAGTAAAATTCTGCTTGAGTACTGCAAGAGCTCAATTTAATTCTTCAGCTGCAGGCTTTACTCACTCTCTAGAAAAGCTACAGTAGACTATTCTCTTCACTCAGTCTCAAGTCAGTTATCTTGGCTAGGTAGTGGCTAACCAACCAGCCTACAAAAAAGGACATTTTCCATAAATCAAAAAAAGTGCAACACACAAAAGTTAAAAATTTATGTCACCTGTTGAGTGTAGCTCAGTTGCCTGGTAAGATCCTCTTCAGTTTTTTTAAGCTTTTCTTCCAGCATCATTTTATCCTCCTATGTACAAATTGTACAACGAGTCAAATCCTTAGCTCCCAAAATACAAGTAGCATTTAGCTCCCATTTAACCAGCACAGCCTGCCTAAGCACCCATATACTCACTGTATTTGTGATAAGATCCCCTTGTTAAATAAGTGTCATACTGAATAAGGTATAATTAGCAAATTCAAAAGGAAAGGTATTAGCCCACAATGTAAAAACCCCAAATTAAATTCTTACCAAATTTCTACATGGAAATAGTATCTTATTTACAAGATATGTTTACAAAGGAGTTACCTAAACAAGAGATCAACTGAAATACTGTAAATCTGTGTCATTAAAATGGCTTATTAGGTGCCTAGAGATATGACAGCACAATAGGAGAGACAAATCCCAGGCTATGAAACAGACAACAGTCAAACTATAAGACCTTTAATTTCTCACTTAAAAACTCATAAAAAATGAAACCTTGCATGCTACCAAACTTCAACATTTCAATTTTAATTGGTTTTTTATAGCTGTTAGTCCTTTGAAGCCCACCAAGCCTCACAATTACCAGCAGCCTGTGCTTTCCTACAGCCAAGTGCAGAAGAGAGACTGAAGGTTCCAGTAAGTTCCTGCAGCTGCTCTGGCCATCAGCACAGGCTGTGAGCAGGGGAGTGCAGCAGGCAGAGCCCTCAGCAGCTGCACACCATGTGCACAGTGTGAAACACCTCTGCTCCTGCCACTTCAAATGGCACTGCCTGCCTGAATCCACAGAACGCATTTTCACTGCCAGGGTGATGGCAGCAATTCAGATTTTACAACGTGCACCCAAGCAGCTGCATGCAATTACATATTTGGGCTAAAAGGAAAAATAAACCAAAGCATACGACTTGGTACATACTTCTGAATTACTCAGAATGAAAAAAAATGCTTAAGTACATACAGCATTGAGGCTTAGTTACTTTCGTTTTACCTTAAGGCATTTCAAACAGTTGGCTAAAAACTTCTTTATTTCTGCATCAGTTCCTGGCAGGAATTTTAGAGAGAGATGGGTAAGGTGTTTGAAAGGGTTGGTCTCCACTACATTTAAAGAGACAGGTGTGTGATCCAGAGCAGGTGCTGAAGAAACTAACTGCAGCAAAAACCTAGGGGAAAACCAAGATAATCAAATGTTTAGCGTTTTTTTTTTTTTCCTGAAAGTACCTGTAGATCCCAATAAAATATGTTTATATGTGCAGTAAAAGGCTGCCCAGTTTTTGCTCAAGAAAGAATTCTCCTCCTAAGACTCATGTTTTGCCACATCCACCAACCTATTCAGGTCGGGGCAGGTGAGATTATCCTTTCTACTGACTCTGCTCAGACTGAGCGACTGACAAGCATTTTAAGAACTCAACAGGTACACACAGAGTAACGGGGCACACACTTGTGTCCTACCTTGGGACATCTTTGTCCTGTTCCTGAATGCATTGCTGAAGCAGATCTATAAATTTTTGTGGGAAAGCAGAGAAGTCTACCAAGAGACCTTGCTGGGATTTCAAACTATATAAACAGACAGGAAAAAAATGTTAACGGTATAGAGAACTGGAATTTATTTCCTACAAAATATTTTTGAAAGAACCACTTCTGATCATTAAAGTTTACTAGCTTGTTATTTTCAACCAGAAGTGTGTCCTCATATCACGAAATCACGGAAGTGGTCAGGCTGGAAGGGACCACAGTGGGTCAGCTGGTCCAACCTCCCTGCTTGAGCAGGCTCATCCTAGAGCACACCTTGGATAATAATCCCCAGAGGATACTTCTGATCACAAGAGCTCTTGCAAATGGGCTGCAGTAATTAAAAACCAGAAGCTGCTGTGGTGTAACAAATGTGTTCCTTTGAGTAGGCATCAGCCTCACAGCACAGCGTGGAGCAGTGATGGGACAGGCTCAGGAAACAAGCCCAGGACAGGGAGGGGAGCCTCAGCCATCCCCCAGTTGCCATGCCTGCCCCCTTCTCCACAGACACAGCAAAGCCAGGCACAAACACCCTGCAGTGCTTGCACAGAGCTGTGCCTCCGAGCGACAAAACCCTCCTGCACATCTCTCCTGCAAACACTGCTTTGCTTTTGCCTTCTGATCCACACACTGATCACACCTCCCTTTTTAAAAACAACACCAAAGCCACTCCCACCCCCCCATAACCTCTAAACAAGCAAAAAAAACACACCAAAAAAACACAACAAAACAAAGCAAAAATAAAATAAATAAATACCCAAAGAAAGCAGAAAACTGAACTGTTCATCTGTTCATGCCTGGAATCTGAATTTGATGATTTGCTCAAATTCTGAACAAGTAAATGAGACCCAAGAGTGCAATTATGCAAGAAACCCCTAAGATACAGGCACAGGTCTGTAAAACCATGTCCATGCAAATAGACTCTCTTCTCATAATCATTTCCTGAACGAGTTCACACACACACAATAGTCTGTAAGAAGCAGTTAGGATAAACAGAAGACACCAGCAGTATTCCTCTGTGTAACCTGAGCTGGTCACCCTGCTGAACATGGCTGTTTCACCGACTGGTCAGAGAACAATACTGACAGAACCCCACAAGTGAGAACTGCCAAAACCTGAACTCTAACACAGACCACTAGAAGCTAAAAATATTCCCTTTTTCTTTTTTGCCATTTAAAAATGTTTCACAGAGAAAATACTGTAATTTCACTTACCTTTGAAAGTCTTCCTCTGATATGACAAGGTTATAAAGGAAAAAAGGATCAGTATCATCAGTCAACCGAACAGCTAAATCCTGAAAAGATGTACATTTAAATAAAATTAAAATATTATAAATATTTTAAACCAGCATTGCTAACAGTATTGAATGGCTTCATTGTTTAGTCAAAAATACAATAGAATTGTGGCAACTGATTCAGAATGTGTAAAACATTACCATTTAACAGAACTTCAAATATTATAGCAGGAAAACAAGGAAAACTCTTTCACAAAAAAAAATAAAGTCAAAACCTTAAACTTTGAGCAGCAAAGGTTTAGAAATTCAGTATGTAGCCATCATTTTTTCAGAGAAAAAGCTATTTGCCCTTTTTTTCCCCTCATGAAATAAGTGTAGCACTAGCAGTCCACTGTCATGGTTTAGTAATACAGCACTCCCATAACTGGAAGTCTTCCAGAGCACACTGCTCCTGAGGTTTATGAAACGCTAGCTGCTTTTACATACTTGAATCCAGAGCTCTGCAGACTGGATACAGCTGAATCCAGGAATCCCAGAGGGCAAACTGCAGGATTATGCTGCTTAGCTTTAAAAGAGACACTCATTTGTTCACTGGAGGTCTACACAGTTTTGGAAAACCTGCCCCCTCCATGAGCATAGAGCCTTGAATTCCAGGGATGGGGCTGTGCAGTACATTAGGCTCAGGCAGCTGCTCCCTGGAGCAAGGCTTGCCCCTGTGACAAGGATATTCTCTAGCAGAGGTACAAAAGTAAAGTAGAAACGTGTCAGCTATTCCAGCATAATGAAGTGTGACACAGCCCTGCACATACACATAACTGAAACTTTTTTCAGTAATTCAGGTGCCAGTAACACGAACAAAGCTCTCAGCTGGAGATGCATAAACAAACTCAGGGATTTACACACACAGACAGTTAAAATTAATGCTACCCCAAGCCAGCTGGGGTGGATTGATGGGTGGGATAAAATGCCTGCTTGGTCTGATGTCCCATTAGCTGATTAGGCACTGGAAGTTCTCCTTTAGACTGATCACTCCCTGATGGACTCAAGTGCCACCAGCAGCAGAATCTGACCAAAAACTACTGTATTCCTACACAAATCTTGACACAACAACACCATAACCAACCCATGACCAATCTTAACATCATTTTGATGTTTGGGGGGATGAACACTTTGGTGACAAATCAGACATACAACAGAAGAGATGACAAAAATCTCCAGTAGTGGTCTCATTGTGATTTTCCCTGAGAAAGATTATTTTTTTTACTCCCAATTTAGAACCTTGAACTAAAGGTACTCTTAAGCTCCAACTCATGCTCCCCTGAGCATCTCCAAGTACTTTTAATATGCAAGCTTGCTAAGACCCATCAACAGCCAAACTAAAATAGAGGGCTAAAAAAGGCTGGGGGGATGGGGGAAAAGGGTGGAAAACCACAATACCAAACCAACTAAGTTACTCAAAAATTGTATAAAAAAATAAAGTAAGGTCAAACGGCAAACACTAAAATCCCACTTTGCTTTTCCTTTTTCTACTTATACTTCCATAAAATGAAATTTAGATAATACCTAATGAATGACAGAAATATGACTAATTTACAAACCTTTTTATGAACAGGATTAGAAATTGACAGTAGTTCAACATTCACTCGAACATTTAATCTCCTGTGTATAAAAATATGAAACTCAGTAATAAATCAAGAAAACATTCTCCAAACAACATGTGTTCACAGCTGCATTAAAGGAATCAAAATTAATTTAAAATAAACAATTTTATTTTTGACATCTGAGAAATAAAAATTTAGGCAGAAACATTAAGAAAGTTCCCACTGGTGACGACACTTAAAATATAAGACTTTCAGTCACTGCAGCTCCTCAGTCAGGGCTGGTTTTTTTGCTGCTTGCTTGTTATTCACCAGACTTTAAACAGCGAGGCAGAAGTTTTGAAACTTTGTCCAGAAACTAGAACTTTTGTAAATTTATTAACGATTATTGAAATTTACGCCTTTTGAAATTTATTAACGATTGCTCAAACTCCTGATAATCACTTATACAGTGCTACCTTGTCTTCAATGATTTCTTATCGAGCACTAAGTCACTTATACTACAACGCACACCTCAGACATGAGCCTTTCCGTGCCTTCTCACGCTGTCTAACCCAGACAGGACCCATAGTGCCGAAATTAATTCTATTTTAAAGAGACGCTTCACACACGGAATGTCTGGGCTTTCCCGGACACCACGGCCGTGCGCCCCCTCGCACAGGCGGCTCACACCCGCGGCTCCCTGGGCCTCCTGAGGAGCCCGCGGCGGGGGAGAGGCGGGGGAGAGGCGGGGGAGAGGCGGGAGAGCCCCGGGCAACGCTGAGGCCCGGGAGACGCCAAACACCACGCGGGCCCGGCAGCCGCCCTCAACCCCGGGCACAGCAGCGCTTCCGCCGAGCCACCGCGAGCTCGCTCCGCTGCCGGCGCCCCGCCGGCTTCACTCCCTCGGCGAGGCACCCGCGGCGACCGCCCGGCCCTCGCGGGCCTCGCCAGACCCGGTCCCTCCCTCACCCCGAGGGTGCCCGCAGCAACCCCGAAGCGCAGCACTGCAGAGCGCTGCTCAGNGAGAGCCCCGGGCAACGCTGAGGCCCGGGAGACGCCAAACACCGCGCGGGCCCGGCAGCCGCCCTCAACCCCGGGCACAGCAGCGCTTCCGCCGAGCCACCGCGAGCTCGCTCCGCTGCCGGCGCCCCGCCGGCTTCACTCCCTCGGCGAGGCACCCGCGGCGACCGCCCGGCCCTCGCGGGCCTCGCCAGACCCGGTCCCTCCCTCACCCCGAGGGTGCCCGCAGCAACCCCGAAGC
>VZRH01004833.1:1687429-1716881 GCA_013397555.1 Urocynchramus pylzowi
GTGGCACGGGTGGGAGCGGCAGCGCCTGTGCCTTCCCTTGAGCCTCTGTGTGCCGGGCACTCGCTTCAGCCCAGCGGTAGCCCTGACCTTGCATTAGGGGCTTGTTCTTTAAGGATCCGGTCAAGTATTACGTTCTCGTCTCCGTATCTCCTTTCCGGTTAACTCACTTATTCTGAATAGATGTTTTATGAAGCTGATGCCCCTCAACAGCTTCTTTAAAACATAACACTGAATGCATGCTGAAGTGTTTTCTAAAACTTTTCTAACTAGGAACAAAATGACAGAAAAAGAATTCCGTGCCCTCTTGATCCAAAACAGTGAGTATATGTAAATGCTTTTCCCGTTCTTTGTCAGTATTCACGTGATACTTACTTTTCTCTCCATTTGGCTTTTAGCACTGTATACGAAGACCAACTACAAAAGCATTTAAAAAAATGTAACTCAAGAGAGAAGCCAAAGCCTGTAAGTGCAGTGTAATTTCAGCATTTCCTCTCGGGTTTAAGACCTTAAACATTCCAGTCGGCAGAGAATTTTCTGGGCTGACAGCAGCTGTGAGCTGCAGGGCAGCAGGTCTAGCAAAGCACTACTGTAAGGCAGGATGGAAGCTCTATAAATACTTGCTGAAATGCAACTCACATTCCAGTCCCCTGATATTCTCTGCCCCTTCTCATTGTAATTTGGTACACTTTTTCAGCTCTTGGTTACAAATGACAATGTTGAACTCATTTTTCTCAGAAATGCACCCAGGGAAGAGCCATTCATTTCAGAGGCTGGGTGGGAGCTTGTCTGGGAAAGCAAAACCTGCAGAGAAGCTCTGGGTATCCCAGAGATGCTCTGTTGGTTGTATCCCAGCCAACTGCCGGGCTGGCAGTGAGCCACGCAGAGCTTGGCTGACAGCTGCTGCGGGAAGCACCAGGACATGTGTTTAAACAGCTCTTTCAAGAAAGTAGAGGATGGCTTCTTTATTGCCTGCCTTTCTGCCTTATTAGAATTGCACCTTTAGTATTCCCTGGGAGTCTGAAAATGGTCTCTGGAATCTGTCTAGTAAGCCCTGACTGCTTAACTCTTACGAACATGTTCAATCTTGTAAAACTGTGTCAGAAGAGTAATTTCTGGCTGGGATTTAGGATCAGAGTATAGGAAGGAAAGTTACTTGGAAAATCTTTGCAGTGGATTCCCATTGCTACATACCTTACCATAAGAACACTGAAGAATTTAACTATTTGCTTCCTGGTAATTAACTGAATCAAATTTCTTTTATTTTCTTTTTTTTTTTTAAAGGTCTACTTTGTTCAAGACATTAATGCTGGTTTAAAAGATGTAGCAGAAATACCAGAAAAACAAGTGAGTACATTATTTGGTTTTAGGTTCAGTCCTTACATTACATGTTGCAATTTATGACTACAAAGATACAGAAAATTTCAAAGGTCTCATATTTACTGGTGTCACTTTTTTTCCTTAAAAAGGTTCCTCTATCTTCTCTATCTATTGAAGAGCTGCAGAATTTAATTATCAAGTTGAAAAAAGCAAGTAACGGTGAGCTTAATACTAAATACTAAAAATAAGATGTTTTAAATTGAATTGATTAAATATTTCATTGTTATTTTTGTTGTTAGATACCTGTAAAAATATGAGATAGGTGCCATAAAACACAACTGAAATAATTATCAGGCAGACTTCCAATAGCTAGATTTTACTCCAAGAAGTAAACTAGATTGAAAGAATGATAAAACTCCAATCCTGTGTTCCCTTCCTTTTTTTTTTATTTTTTTTCTCAGTCAGATATCACTACAGATAACAACACAGCTCTGTTATAAACAGATGACGATAGATTTACACTCCCAGCAGACTTTTTTGTTAGTGCTACAAACTGAGCTCATGTCACAATTGCAATTACGTGTGTTACAAACTAGGAACCCTTGGAAACTCAAAAGCTATACCTAAAAGTTTTGCATTTGCCTCCAGGCCTGGAACTTCATCTTAAGGAACAAATACTGTCCCACCAGGCTTTACAAGAAGCCTTAAGTGACCCAAAGAATGGGGAATCTGCTTTCAAACACCTGAAACAACAGGTTTGGTCTGATCTACTAATAACTATAGAGGAGTTTGGACGTGGAATTGTGCTGCTGTAAATTTGAGTGACTGGGTGCATAATTCCAATTGCTTCCCGCAGAGGAAATGTGATACGGTAAAACAGAAGATATAATCCCTTTCCTCTGTACACACATCATCTTTTCCATAATCCCTCACTGAAAGGAAGGCTTAAAAAAGTCTTCTGCAGTTTGGTGAAGGAATAATTTTTCTATAAGGTGTTACAAAACACAGGGTATATATTTTCTTGGTTCACAAATAATCTTTTGATGTTTGTAGGCTTCTATTTTAGGTAACATGGAAAAATTGCATTTACTTGGTCCAGGAAGGTGTTTTGTTGAGTTTGGAGCTGGGCGAGGAAAGCTGTCTCATTGGGTTGATATTGCCTTAGAGAATGTTGAAAGTGTTCAGTTTTTGCTTGTGGAAAGGGCAACCACAAGATTCAAGGTAAGAGGATATTGTTACATTAGTAAACCATTGTTACATTTTTAAGCCATAGCCATTGAAGCTGTTAGTATTTATTTTGTATCCTCAGTACATTTAAATTTTCCAAGTTATACATTCCATACTTCACCAATAGCAAATTTATTAGAAAAAAATCCTGATGTTTAATGTTGGAAATTCACAGATGTCGACTTGACAAGACAAAAGTCTGACATTAATACCTGAAGTAAAATTATAGTTATTAGTGGCCAGCCCTATGCAATCTCTTGTTCTGTTTACACAGGTGGATGGAAAACACAAAAGGAGAGATTCTATATTTGAGAGGCTTCAAGTAGACATTCAGCACTTATGTTTAAGTAAGTTCCTTCTTGGCCTGTGTCATTCTGAAATAGAGGCTTATTTTTAAATTTTAAATTGGGGTTCCAGTCAGTTTGTGTGTAACATGCTTAACTGAAGATTATTCTCAGTGGTTGCTTGGACATGTTGATGCTGTATGTATACACATATATACACACAGGCATGTGTGAATATACATAGATACACATATACATATATTTAAAATGGAGTTTTAAAGTTTTCTACTTTTTATACACTCATAGGACATCATTATAGGTGAGAAAGTACCAAAACAAATACATTTTAAAGGTTTTTCAACACTTGCAGAATTAAAGGTTTGCATTGTTTGTTTTATGTGTAGAATTAAGCAAGTGACGCACCATCAATGCTACAGAATTTGTGGGAGCACCTGTCAGCAGGAGATACATTAATGTCATATTTACCTTTCATAGGCAGTATAGAAAGGCTGAAATGGTTAAATGTGCTTCTCAGCCACTGCATTCTATTTTTTTAATTTGTCTTAACAAAATGTGCCAATCAATGTATTTTTAGTAGGTGGCAAACATTTTTTTCTAAGTGTGCTGAAATTATATTATTCAGAAAAAAAAAAAGAGGTGTTGATGTAGTTGTGGATTGGATGGGGGTTTGTTGGTTGGTTTTTTTTTTTCCCTGCAGATAAGGTACCTATTTTGGAGAAGAAAAAACTACCCGTGGTCGGAATTGGGAAGCATTTGTGCGGCGCTGCGACAGGTATGAATTACAGATGTGTGAACTGCAGAAAGGCAGGATATCAACCTTACACTCTGAATAGACTGATCTTCCAAATTGTCCTTTTAAGCTGTTCTTGCCCTCTAACCCTTTCTTGGTGAACACAGAAATTATATTCTAAATATCTCTTGACTCCAGTGAAATAATAAAAGGATAATTTGGGCAGAAGCGAAGCCCTTCTTGGCTTTAATGGATTAGAACAGAGAACAGTGTGTGGTGGCATGGGTCATATATTTGAGAGTACTTTTTTTAGCACAGTTACCTCTTCTTTGAAAAAAATTCCTTCCTAAAATTTTATTGTCTGTCTGAATATGTATCCCAAACACAAATAAGATTGTGTTTCTGTTCCTGATAACTTTAAACTAATGCAGTTTTTCTAATGTTATATGGCTACTATGTAGAGAAAAACATCTCAAATATGACACCTTTATAGGTAGCATGACAAAGATGACACAGTTAAGCATTTAAGAAGTACATGTGCATATTTAATAAATTGTGTCATAGATATCAAACTTTTAGAGCACATACTCATGTGATTTACAGGGAGGAGATTCTCCTACAATATGCCAATTTTTTAACCAAACTATTTTAAATTCACTTTTGCAGAACAAATATTTCAGAGGGTAAGTTCTTAGAAACTCCAGAGAAACCACATTTAGAGTTTTCATGTTTTCAAAGCATGTTTGTATTTTTTAGTTATCACTGAACTTGCTTTTTGGCTTAGTTTGTGATGTGTAATTTTATTTTTTTTTGTGGGAAGCCCATTCCTAACCACGATAGAGCCTGTATAAATAATGGCATGGTGTTTATGGATATTTTTTGTCGGGGGGGATGTATTTGTTCATTCCCAGATCTTGCTTTGAGATGCTTGGTTGAAAGTTACACCACTTGCTGCAATGGAGAAGATGAAGAGCCTGCACCAAAACGCTGCAGGACTGCTCAGACAGAGGTGGCTCCTCACAAATCTGCTGGTAACGAAAGCACCACAGAAGAGCACAGGCCTGTAGCTGGAATTGTTATTGCTCTGTGTTGCCATCACAAGTGTGACTGGACACATTATGTAGGCAGAGAGTTCTTTAAATCAGTAGGATTGGGACCAGTAGAATTCCATTATTTTCAGAGAATGAGTAGTTGGGCCACTTGTGGCATGCAAGAAACCACAAGCAAAGCTTCTACAAGTGAAGACAGTGAAGATCAAACTAATGACACAGAAGAACATGAGCACAGGCTCAGCAGGACAGCAAGTGGTTCTGATACTTTACAAGGGTATGTACATTTTTTTCCTAGCAAATGGACTCCAGCAGAAAAGCTATGTATAGTGGCACATTAAATTGTTTTGGGTCCTCAAAAGGACTAATTTTGCAGAAACATTTAATTACTAAACTTATAGAGATATTTTACTTTAAAAATATGATTTTCGTAAATGTACATTTCAGAATATTTCAACAGTCATGCTTACCTGACTGAAATGAACTTACAATGATTTCAGTAGTTTTTCTAAGCTTAACTACTAATGTTAATTACCAAAACTATTTTCTGACAGCTGTTCATTGCTTCCTTCCTTTATCTGGGCCTAGGATACTGAGTGCTGAGGAACGGAAGGAGATCGGTTGCCTCTGCAAACGGCTGATTGATCAGGGCCGGATTGAGTATTTACAACAGCAGGGCTACAAGGCTGCACTGCAGTATTATACAGAGGCTGCTGTGTCCTTGGAGAATGTCCTGTTGACAGCTGTCCCAAATCCTTCTTTGATACCACAGCCAACTATATGACAGGAGATAGATTTGAAATTGGTAGGGGAAGAAAACAAACCCCATAAAACTCTTCTTGGTTTTTTTAAAAAACTAATTAATTTCTTACAAAAAAAAAAGAAAGTATTATCATCTTTCCTGTACCCAAGAAAAGGTCTTATATTTTCCAGTTTCACTGGGAATTACAAATATGCCAACCAGTTTCATCAGTGGAAAAATAAAATCTCTAAGAATATTTGAAACCTGTTGTAGCCTCTTTGCTGTGAAGAAGTGTACTTGATATTTTCTTCTATTCACAGTTACATTCTTTATTCATTAGGATTCATAACAGGAGGAGAACCAGAAGTACAACTTTCTACATTTCCTGAAAGACAATAGGTTAAAAAAAAAAGAAGTTGACATACTTTATTCTCACTTTGAAGTTCAGAATAGCTTTGTATTTCCTCTTAAAATATTTAAGTATGCCTAAGTACTTTGATCAGCCTGTGCTGCTAGAGAATCTATTCAGAAAGAAAACTTATGTCTAAAATGTCATCTTAGTATATTTTTGCTAATTTGATAATTCATTCATGAAATATTGATAAGAAAAAAGTTGGCTTAGTGTTCTAAATAAAGAGCATTAGATTCATTTGTTTAAGCCTTCACAAAACACAGAATGAAGATCAGAGAGATCATTTTATATCTGCAGTGAAGTGCTCGCTGCAAGTAACAGCTGCCAAGTGAACATCTGTTCCAAAGTGCTTATTTGGGTCTCTTACTGCAACATTAAAGCTGTTACCCCAGAGACAATGAAAAGCAAATTTTTATCATGTTTTAGAAATGGGATTAAACTGGGGGTGTTATGTTTTAAGTGACTGTATTTTGTGTCAGGGAAAGCAAGTTGTGAGAAACATCTGTTTATCAGGTGTTGATAGTTCATTGCTAAAAGATGTATCTTGGGAACATAGACTTATCTTCCTCTGGAAGTACCATCTGGACAAAATCCAAAAATAGGAAAAGTTGAGCTTCATAAATTAAAGGATGCTGCAAGACCTTCACTATGTAAACTGATTAAATTGCAAACACAAAAGACAGTCATCAGCTTCTCTTTATCCATGGTGTAAGTAACTCAAGCAAATTTATTACAGTGCTTCATGGTTTCAGTATATTCCTACCAGAATCTGTGCTGTTTGTTGGAGACCTACTGTGCCAACTCCTGTTAAAAGTGCCCCTGTCCTTAGTAAAAGCCTGTTCACAGATTTTTTTGGAAAACGTTACTCATTTATTAAGAATGTTATTCATGTTTCATTTTTATACATATGCTAGATTTTGTTTATCCAGTTTATAAACTCTTCCTCACTGTATTGTGGAGCTATGAGAATTAACAAAAAAGCCATACCTGTTTTCTTAAGTGATTCCTGGATATACATGTGCATGAAGTCAATGCCAAACATTTCCTGTTGCTCCTCCTCGTCTGTGTTCTCACAGGGAGGGAGTGTTACCTCTAGCTCCAGTGGATTGTCTCTGAAGTTGACAAATCTAGGAATTCACCAGAGAAGGTTCATCTTGCAGTAAGTTTTGTCCAGAGAAAATAATTCTTTTGAAACTGAATTAAGATTTCTCAAATAATATTTTAAGCAGAAGGAAGTTAAGTTCTTGTTATACTCAACTCACCCCTCTATTAATTAAGCTAAGAAGATGCTTTATAACAGTAACTGATTGTGGTGGGAAAAACATTGTGGTCCTCATCATTTTGTCTCCACTTTCTGACCCCACTGTCAGGTGAATTGAGCTGTCACAAACAGGTGAGTGGATGAGAACAGTGCAAAGCTGGCTTTGCAAGGCAGGAGCCAGTCCTGTGTCTCTTTATTCATGTTCCATCCTTGGGGCTATGCTTGTATATATTTAGTTAAGGAGGTTCTTCCAAAAGAGCTGAGAACAGGAATTGCCTTCCTGGGCCAGGCATGGTTTATGCAGACCAGCATCCTTTCTCTAAAACAGCCAACATCCAACAATCCAAATGGAAATGCTAACAACAGGGAAATTGCTGTCATGGTATACTAAGGAGTAGTTCAAATTCTACCAATTAAGAATTTACATTATTTTTTATTTTTCATATCAAGTACATGACAGTTTCATCCATGTCCTTAAACCTAAAAAATTTTGTTTAATTCTGAATGCTTGAATTCTCAACGGCAACATTCTATTTTTTGTCATTTTAATGCCTGCCATTTTTCTGCAAGCTCTTGCCTTTAGAGAGTGATATCAAAGGACAATTATAGTGGGAGGACTATGAAATGAGAAAATGTATTATAGTCTACTTTTCATGTGAGACTGTAGCTATCATAATTTACTTCTTTAACTAAGTACTTCACTACACAAAGCTGACTTCACCAGATCCTTAATTGTTGGGAATCTGTGTAATTAAGATGATTTACTGTATCCATCTGTACAACTGTGGTAATGCTTTTTCCTCTCCCTTAATATCACTCTATGATCTACAACTCAAGGGGGGTTTTAAAAAGTATTTTCTAGTTATTTTCATTTATATTACTGGTGCTTTTTCTTACCTCAGATTTGTCATGTCCTTCATACAAGCTGGAATATCCTTAAGTTTGTTGTTGCTAAGAACAAGAGTACTAAGATTTTTCATATTACTAATGGTTTCTGGCAAAGAGTTTATTTCATTCCTTTGGAGCCATAAAGTGTGGAGGTTTTCCATTCTGAAAAATAGGTATTTGTGCAATAAATCAAGACTCATAAAATTAATCCTCTCAGTCATTACTATAAAATTAATTTTTCAGCCACATAAAGAATTCATAATGCAACAAGTCTCAAAGGAAACCCCAAATCCAAGATAATCACCTAATCTGTTCAAAAATGTGATTGACAATAAATATTTAACCTTATAGTTGATACTGAATTTATTGTTAATAAAATAGATTATTCCAGCTTATCCAAAACATCACATTAGGGCTGATAAAATCTTGACTTTGGAGTGAGGTTAACATAAAAATTATCTTTCGAAGTAGTGTTTATTAATTAGAATTTCAATGCAGTGGAATTGAGACTAAGATGAGCTTTGAGCTGTATTTACCTGTCAATTGTGTCAGGAAGCTCCTGGAGTTTGTTTCCCCCCATATCTAACCATTCTAGATTTGGCATGTTGAGGAGAGCTGAAGGGACGGCAGTAAACTGATTCATGCACAAATCTATGTGTGACAGCTTCTTTAAATCACTGAGCTGAAAAGAAGGGGAGATTTAATGCAACTTTGTGTAGCTGCTGCAGCTATACAGCAGTAATCTAGTAATGCTGAGAAACATCACAACACATTTTGGAGCCAGTAAACACAGAATGGTTTTGAGTTCCAATAGCTGATAGTACCTGACAATAACAGTTTTGCCTGGAAGGTAGGTAGGTTGGGAACTGATAAGGCAGCAGAACTTTACCTCCCACCCAGTACTGAGTGCCATAACTGCTGACTACAATGCAGATATGCCCCAAGCCTCAAGGAAGAGAATGATAAAGACAGTACTGTCCTTAGAATTTTATACTCCACGCAATATGCCATTTTTCATTAGTCAAATATTTAGATTTTTATCTATCAAATTGCATGGACTGTATTTTAGAGTGAACCATGACACCTTGCTGTGAAGCCTACTACCCTGGCAAGACATTCTAAAAGTGCAACATAGTATCACAGCACCCAAGCCCTTTGGTGAATCATGCCTTCAGGTGCTTTTGCAATGTTCAAGTGGTACAAAGATGTTTCATAGCAGATCCGGTGCATTGCCTAAACACTGAATGCCACTCAAGTGTACATAACCAAAGCTTCCTGGTGTTCACATTGCCACAGTCTCCATCAGACAGAACTATGGATTTTCTACACCCTGCAACCTGTATCCACATAGATTTTGTAAATTCTGGAATTTGGTTATAATAGTGTATATTTCCATTTGAAGATTCTATGCTATTGCTATTTGGACTCACTCAATTTTCAAGGCACTGACTGGTGTCAACTATTGCCTTGACTGGTTTCTTAAAATAAATTAAAACAAGTAAATATGGTTACATACTTGTCATCTCTGTCTAAGAGACTAATAGTTACAGATGCAGGTCTCTCACATTTTGGTCTGTTCAAATTAAAGTTCAATAGCAGATGAGTAGTTGTTTTCATTCTCTCATAATTGTTTTAAACATTTGAGAACAACAATTGATCACTTCTGCACAGGCAGCTGTATAAATCACACAGCCCCTTTTCAGATCTAGCTGTTCTGGTAAAGATGCTTACAGCTGTCTCCTGACATATGGTATGAATTTGTACTCTCAGCTATAAAAGGGAACTTCCCTGTGCTAAGGCATCAGATTCTCAGTGGGGTAAATCAGTGATGATAACCAGCCTAAACAAATTGATATGGAGTGTGTCACTGCCCTCTATGCACTGCCAAGGCATTTATCTGGCCCAAATAAAGACTGGCTCCTTCAGCTACTCAGGTATATGTATGTGCTTCTCATGTGGCTTCAGTTTGACCAGTCATGGAAAGATTGTTCACATCAGTGTGGGGTACTGTGAAATCACAGCTTCATAGCAAATCTGAAAACAGAAATGCAACGAGTAATGATAATTGGCTTTGGATAAATTCAAAATATGCGTGAAACAAAACTAAACAGTCTGTCAAAACCTGAGGAGGAAGATCACAGATACTTCTGTTGACAGCCAGTTCCAATCTTTCCAGACTGATGCAGTTACTTATTTCCTTAGGAACGGACTTTATTCTGTTGTAACTGAGAAGCAGCTCTTGGAGGCTGGTCAGCTGGCCTGCAGAGAGCACAAATGAGAAATGTTCATGTTTATTCTATTTGAAGCACAATATTATTTGTTTTGCCTTATCCTTTTACTATTATAAAAATGCTCTGTGTTCTCACAAAACAAAACAAACAAACAAAAAAAAAAATCACTAAACTGCAAACAGCAGCACCTCAGGACTCTTTAGTACAGGACTGCAATCTAGTGGAGTGCTTCAAGGAAAAACCCAAAACAAAAAAAATTTGACTAGGCTACTGCTGCCATGGACTCAGAACATGAAGTCTGTTTTTCAGTATCACTTTGCTAGCTGCATTCTGATGTCTAGTCCCTGCTGTCCAAATAGGTCTTTTTTTGTCATGGGGAGCTTTCATGGAGATATGTCTTTTCCATCCAGCCCCATTTTTAGTTTATAGCAAATTTATGGTTTGGAGATCTCTATCTCACAGTCCGATTTAAATAATCAGTTTTCTAACTACCCAGTAGGATTATTAGACAGGCAGAGGGCGCAAAAATGGTACATTTGTGTGAGACCAATTTTCTTAGAAAAGCAGCTTAAAATAAAAGAAAGCACAGCTCACCAATTTCTTTAGGTACACTTTCAATTGAGTTCCGGGATAGATCCAGAACAACAAGGCTGTGAAATCTTCCAATAAACTGAGGAATTTTCTGCAAACTAGTTCTGTGAAGCTGCCATTCCTGGAGATGGATTAGTTTCAATAAGCATGAAGGTAATGTCTACAAAAGAAAATACAAACCAGAAGAATATCAGCTAAGAATATGGGCTGAGGCAGAAGTTTTATTTGAAACACTAACAGTCTCTGTCCTTTTTCTTAAGCTATACTCTAACATGCAGGTTACAAAATGAATCCTGATAACTGTTTTCTAAAATATACTAGAAATAGCAAGCATAACTGATATGATTTTAATATCAGACATATTAGGAAAAGGTTTACATTTTATAAAGGTTTACATCAATATCTTAGGAAAGGGTTCTTCCCCCAGGGGATGGTTGGGCACTGGAACAGGCTCCCCAGGGCAGTGGTCACAGCACCAAGCCTAACAGAGTTCAAGAAGTGTTTGGACAGTGCTCTCAGGCACATGGTGTGATCCTTGGAGATGGTGCTGTGCAAAGCCAGGAGTTCAACTCAATGAACTCAGCATATTCCATGATTCCATGATCCTGAAGGGAACACCAGTGTGGGTTGTCATTCTGATCACAGATTGAACCTGCCCTCTTTTGGCTCCCAGGATTTAGATACCTGCACTACTGTCATTGACAAGTTTCAGGTTTGCTTTTGTTTCTTTCTTTCTTTTTTTTTTTTTTTTTAAATACAAAATAACTGAAGATGAAACTGCTCTAAACAGATTTTTGCACAGAAGGGGAGATCTAAATTCTATTTTCTGTTCTGTCAATAAAAACAGTGAGCAGCTAAGAGCAGAAGAGCTGAGGGATAATAAAACTACAATGTCTATGCAAAGAACTCTGAAGAAGGACCACTGGCCTGCAGACCACTGGAGTATGGCTGGGTCTGGCTGCCATGTTCTCACTGGCCTCAACACAAACTAATTCTCATCACTTCTAGGAGCTGGTCAGTGCATTTCTGCATGGCTCAGAACACTGATGGCCTTCACTCTGCCAGCATTAACAGCACATTAGCTCTGCACATGAGAAACAACAGTAATAGTGTTCTGGGAATCTACTGGCTCATTTTCACTCTTAGAAAGAGAAAATAAACAATAAGAAATATCTTCATGCATCCAAACACAGAGGGTTTTCATCTTGATACATTTCAGGAGTTCCGGTGTGTGAATGTTAAATGAGAATTTACATAATGAAAATCATACTCTGCAGTGAAAGTAATTTCTAATGCAGAAAAGTCTTTTGGGCCTTGTTTTTGCAGAGTAATGCTTCATATTCAGGACTAAAAAATACCCAGCTTGCTTTTACACTCACAATAGTGTGTCCCAATTCACTGTTAGCAAAGCACAGTGAGCAGTTAATAGAACACAAATAGTACCACTGTAAGTGTAAAGTTGTAAACAGTAGTTTTCTAATGCATCAGTCATTCAACATAAGCAGCATTCATTCCTATCAACACTACCTTCCATTCTTCTTCCTCTATCCTTAAAATTGCTCTTCCACCTTCATTAATAACTCTTTCTTTGAGTTTTGCTAAAGCAGCTCTCTCCTCCCAGACAAGCAGTAGCCTACAAGGGAAAAAAGATCTGCCAGTGGTGCCACAATGAATACAGCCAATAATTGCTATCCTATCTGTTTTCTGGGAAAAGAGACAAATGCCTTATTGTCAAATAACATTAATTTTATCTGGATGTTAATATACTATGAGTTGGAGAGAAGAAAAGCCCTTAATGTTTGGCTGAGGTAGTTTATAGGAATTCTATTTTACAGTTCTTCAAATTTACATTCAGAAGGAGGACATAATTCACTTTCAACATGTTGCAGCAGGGACACAGAATATAAAGTCATGTGGAATTAAGTTCTAAAGCACATTTTCAAGCAGACTCCTAAAATTAAAGCCTTCCAGTCCACCACATATAAGTGCAAGAAAATAGATCAATCAGCTTGTTTTAGCTTGCTTTCCAAAGGGAACCTAAACAAGAATTATGACAAGGTCATTCTCTTTCTTTCTGCTTACATTCTCCATGAGTAACTTTTGAATTTGTTGTTCCACTTCAAACACATCTGATAAATTAGGAGTACCAAAAATAGACACCTAAATCTCTTAAAATTTCATGAAATTGCTGGCCAGACAGAAGACCAAGCAACCCTGTTAATACCTCACGGGAGAAGAAAGCATAACAAATCTTCACTGGTTAGAATATTTACAGAGCAGAGGATTTTAGTATCTGAGTTCAGGGGATTTAATCTACATACTAATATTTTTATCACAGATACTAGATAAATTCTAATCACAGGGAATCCTGATGGAGTAACAACTAAGGAATTAGAGTCTGCATGAGTTTGAAGAAACCAGTTACAGTCTTCTGAAATGTAGCATATGCTCTGGCTTTTCACATTCTTAATGAGTTACAATTTACCTACCTTCCTGCAGACCTCTGCCTGAATTCCTTTTCTTTCTGTAATTCTTCATTTATCTTGTGTATTCTCACTTCCCAGAGTGCCTTCACAGCAGAGAATGTTCCCAGGCAAACTGCAGTTTCAGCCATGATCCTTTACATGTTCAGATTGGCTTGCAGGAATCTGACTGAATTTCAGGCTCAATGGACCACTTCAGGTATGGGTTACCAGATGGGGACAGAGACATGAAAACTAAAGTACTGCAATACCCACTTCATTATGCTATCAAATGAGTTAATGTAAAGAACTGACAGAATTCTGTCAACTGTTTTCTCTACATAAAAAATCCTAGTTAAATTTTATTATAATAAGAAATGGTATTTTTGCAATCTCTGCTTTCTTATTCAGTGAACAACTACTTCTCTCAGTTCCTTCAATGGTAGGCTAAGTGTTGATCATAATTATTAAATGCAGATTTGTGCATTTCTTCCCATCCCAGGAAGACATTAAGCTGTTACCTGCAATCTAAGGCAGTTGAATTCTGTCAGCTACATTCTGACACCTACCTGATATAAATACTTGTCACAAAAGGAGTTTTGCATTTTACAGAAACTGAACTGTTCCTGGAAATTAATTAGTATACTTAATTTGCATTCATTTTCTTCATAGCTTAACTCATTACAATGCATTTTACAGTTAGTAATGCATTACCTTTAGGAAAATGCATTTCAATCCTTCTGATTTCTCTTTGAATGTTTGTGTATCCCTACTGAGTGTCAGAATTCATATTTGAAATTAAACTCAGTCTAAAGTTTTATAATTATGTATCCTTTAGTGAGATAATGAATACATATTGTCCTGAAGAGCAGCAAAATAGGATACTCACTCATCCTAATAACTGCATCCCTCTAAAAACCATTCTTATTGCCACTACTGGAGCCAAGATACTGATATTCAGATGAGCTTGCAGGGCTAAACTTCATACCAGCAGCAGTGTACTCTGAACACTGATGATCTGAATGCTCCCTTTCTAACTTTTTACTGGTACTTGTAGTGGCAAGTAAGAAAAATGTCCTATATATGATTTAAACTAGAAAAGTAAAGATAAATTTCTTCCAAATAAGCAGGTAGGTAACAACAAAAGAGCAATTTCATGTCTTTTCATACATATATTTCCCTACAATAATAGCTGCAGGCCTGTCTTTTCTTTCAATTTTTTTTTTTTTTCAAGAACCAATATTTTCTTTCATATTTTTTTCTGTTATAACTTTGTGTGGCCTGGATAAGCCACAATTCCTTAGTGACCATTTTTGTGTTCAAACTGTCATATTTTATGTTTGCTATGTCTTTTGCTAACATACTTATTTGTAAAGTTTGCTTATACTGAAATAAAATGTGTAGGAAAAAAAAAAGTAAAACATCAGGATTGCCTCCTGTTGTAAAGACAGCACAAAATCAAATTATAAAGCTTGAATAAAGAAGAATCTGGTCTAATACATTAATATTTATGGTTCTTAAGTGTTCTCTGTTTGTTAAGGAAAAATGGCAGGATTTGACAAGTGACACAAATGGCAACCCCAGCATGGCAGTGCAGTCTGGCCTTTGGGTTCCTACAGAGGGATTGGATTTTTTTCCTGTAAAGAGAGGACTGTATACTTCATCCTTCCCTCACATAAATGCAATCACAATTACTAGTTTGAAGGATTAGCTTCTCTTTCAGTGGTCAGAGTAACTACCCTTCCCAGTCCTCATCCCAATATGCAACAGTAATGCTATGTATGCATAAGGTTTTTTGCTCCAGTCAGTGGTTACAGTTCAAATTGCATGATTTTTTTCAAGAATTAATTTCTATTGAGATCAAGTGATTAACTAATCTATCATTTCTGGTTATTTAAAGGCATTTTTTTAACTACAAGCCCTTTTAGGTAAAAAACTAGAAATCTTTTTATACAAATTGTTCAGAAAAGAGACATTGGTTAATAGTTGTACTACCAAACCCAGTATCATACTATACAGCCAAACCAATACTTATTTCTAGTCAAACTTACTCTGGACAACTCTCTTTTGCATTTCATTCAACAAATGCTGCCTCAGAACCATGAAATATCAAAGGACCTATGTATATGATTATTTTCAGGATGATTTCATTATATAACAGGATTCCATCAAAAATATTTTGTTCTTAGATCTTATTATTCATCAAGAAAATAAAAACTGTAATAATCTTCTTGCCATCACAGCCAACAATTCAGAAGTGAATTCCCAAGCATGGCTGTAAAACAACTGCAAATTCACTCCCAAGTAATCAGATCTCCCAACAACTTCACTTCCAAGCATCAGAAAGAGTTTAACAACAACTTACCTTAATTATTTGGTGTTTTCAAGGATTTTCTGTGACTCATTGCTTTCTGGACAAGAGTGGAGATAAATTATGAATCTTGACTGCATTAGCAAAAGCCATTTAAAACTCTCACTCAGACTCCAATGCAATGTCAGTCTAGTTCTAATTTTAACCTATGCTGAGAATAGAAGGCATCACATGAGGCACTTTTGCAATCCCCCCAAGCATTTACCACTGTTGAAGTCTTCCCAGTTTGCTGAGTGTGACTGAGCCCCCCTAAACTGGACTCCCATTAACAGAAATTGTGAACAAAGAAGAACAAAGGAATATTTTTATGCTACACAATAAGTTTGTTTTGAATTAAAAATGACAATCAGAAATAAAAAAGACCAGTATTGAATTAGAAATGACTACTTTCTTCAGTAATGTTTCTCTGAGTTTCAAAGTGCTATTAAACAGGAACATTGACTAAACAGAGGAGAAAAGGTATTACACCACTAAGTATTTTACTCATTACTTCTGCAAATGCTGAAGAATTCTCTCGCTGAAGAATTTTACTGCAAATTTTCAAAGTCCAGACAGAAAAGTAATCTTAACCAGAATGTGCAGAGGGGTTATTACTCACCCCTTTTCATGATTCCAATCATGAAACATATTTAACATTCTATTTCTTCCAATAGCCCTTGGAGAAGATAAAAGGAGAACAAGTCTGTCAGAATCTTTTACTTCAATCAAATGAGAAGAGAGACAACAATAACTACTAGGTCACTATTTGAGGCAGAAGCCATAAAATCGGATAGTTGTAATCATTGAGCTGGAGTATAAAATATAAGGATGAAATTTTAAAAGTATCATTAATTTGGTTATAACTCTACCACACAAAACTTTATAACAAAAAAACCCAACCCTCTCCAGTCCACAAACAACTAAATACATTAATAACATTACCTATTTAAAAAGACACTAAGTACTTTAGCTTTCAATCTTTTCCTTGTGTAAAATTATTCTGTCCTAAGTATTTCAAAGTAATTTTATTGCTTTCTTTCATACACTTCTATTTTCTCAATGGTCACCAGACTAAAAAATATCCTAAGCCTTTAGACTAAGCCCTTACCACAACAATATACTTGTAGGAAAGTAGACATTAGGCTGTGTTCTTCTGGTAGCCTTGAGTACAGTATGTTCTTTAAGGCAAGAAGAAAGAGTTTGAGTCACCCATACAGGATTGCCTGCATAAAATTCACAAATAAAACCAATATTTTGTGGCTTTACATTTTTTATTAGGAATAAATAAATCTGATAAAAATGAAATGAGTGATAAGCATGATGTAACAGTCAAACTTTGCAAGAAATAACTTTTATATAAAAGACCCCTATACCACAAGAGAAATATTAATAGCACCTTACATGGATGCACCACACTCCATACATTACCAGCTTTTCTCTTATTCAGTCTCAGCATCATGGATAGCAGGGATTCTACCTCTGGTAGCCTGTCTCACATCTTCACAGCTAAATGCAATAGACAACTTTGGTCTACAATTTTGAAGAATGCTCCTGTTTTTGATATATCTAAAAAAAGGAGAAAATGTCCATTTTGTGCGTTAAAATTCATTTTTAAGGCTATGTAACTGTCTTTTCTCATGTCTGTGTGAAACTTATGTGTTTAGAAGGTATTTATATCCAACACTTTTCTTCATATCTCCCATTAAATCAACAGTGCAATCCTTGTGATCTGTTTATTTTACCTTAAAGCCACATAAGTGTTCAGTTCTAAAGGAATTAACTTAAACCTACTTATTATGTGCCTCATATCTGAGTTTAAGAAGAAGTCCTTATCTCATAGTATTTTTTAATATCCATTCTTTGTTGAATCTGATTAATCTATCAGATTCTAGTATCCGAATATCAATAACAGAATGCAAGATCATGATCAGCTTACTATCATGCTTACCTAATGACTGAATAATAAAATAAAATCCTTTTTTATTTTGTTTTCTCTTTCTTTCTCTTTTTGTTTTAACAAAATGCTTTCTATAAGAATCAAAAATAAACTGGAAGTTTCATTAAGGGCTGAAACTACTTTCAGCCTTTAAAAACATAGGATATTCTAGAAAGTATTAAGGCCTTGATAGTTATCAATCAGTGTTGTCAGTAAGCATTTGAATAAATATGGCCTCTTCATTTATAGTTTGATAAAGAGTACCTGTGCAAGTAATTGCCAGAAAAAGTGGACGAGCAAAAGACTTAAGAGGTTTACTCAGTTAAACAACAAAAAGCTCTCTGGACATCTTACAGCAGAAGCATTAAATGCATTTTATTTGTATATGATTTTTGCATAATCCCGTTTAGGAATTCAGATAATATTTGTTAAAATAAATTTAAGTGTCCAAAATAGAAGAACTATGAGTATTTCCCTTCAAAATTTCCCTCCAGATTATAAATACTGCAGGTGTAGAGCAGTGGCACTCAGTCACACCAGCCTGACAATCATTATAAAAGGCAAAATAAAGACATTCCACCACCACCGTATTCCGAAGCTGTGACCTACTCAGTTTGACAGTCTGCTGTAGATGAAATTACAGCAATACAAAATGAAAGAAGCAACAACTAATTGAGACTGATATCAGCTGTTGAGAACTTTCAACCACATAACATTATTATATAATGCACATAGCAAAGGGCACATGTTAGCAGAGACAGCTTTTATAACTATTCAGTCTAATCCACAGAGTTTCAAGGCATATTCTAGCCATGGTTTCCTTTATTTAAGGTCCAGCAGCATGGAAGCAGGGCTCTCCAAGTAAGATTTCCACAGGTTAGAAAAGCGGGCCATTGTAGCTCCATCGATGATGCGATGATCAGCTGACCAACTCACATTCATTATTTGTGCTTTAAATACTTCACCTTTGCTGTTAAACCGAGGAAGAACCTAAAAATCAGAGGAAGGACAAAACCAGAATTAGTAAATCAAATACTTTCATTATTAAATCTGCTTTTTTTGTTCTTGCTAATTTGTTGATCTAAATTAAAACATTTTGCTGAATTAGACAGACAGCGGTAGCACCATGCTAGAAACCAAGAGCTTTGCATTACCGTTTGCGCTGTGGATTAGAATATATTGCAAGCCTGCGTAATAAATAGTCATAGCCTGTTTCCACCATCACGGAAACACTGAAGTAGTAAAAGCTTTTCCTGACTCCAAAGTTTCTTCCTGAATAGTTTATTGTGCTGTTAGTTCTCAAAGTGGCAGTTTCCTTAAAGCACCTCTAAAAAAATGCTCAGAGGAAGAACATTGAAGTAATTTCAGTTAATATTAATTTCATTTCCAGCATTGAGCTCAAATGTCGTTATTAAAGAATTAAAGCCTGAGGTTCAGAAAATATTAAACTGCCTTCACATTCAAAATTCTGTATGGATTCAGCTACCTGGCTCATGAAATTAAACTTCATTGTCAGAATACCTCTCAAGTGTTCTCCCTGCTGATAGCAAAATTGCTATTGCCATGTTGCAAAACGCGTAAAACTGTATTTATATTGTTTCTTACTAACCCAAAGGCTAAACATAAATATGAGAGAAATATAACAGGATTTGAAAAAAAAATACAAAACTCTGGTGTAAGAGACTTCTAATTAAACATTTGGTATGTGCATAGTCATTTAAAAACACCATAAACTTTTCAGTCATGAGCTAAGCATTTCTCTGCAACAGATTTCATATTCCATTTTCATTAAGATGACCTTAGCTAACACACACATCACTAAGATAAAGTTAATATACCTGTATCTTTCCAAGTGCTCCAATAGCTACTTCAGGAGGTAGTATCACTGGTTTGGCATAAGTGCCACCAATCTAGAAAAGAAAAAGGTGGGGATATTATTTAACAACTTTTTTTTTTTTTAAGCAAATTGCCTCTTGAATTAATTGCTACAGATTTTGTTCTTTTCATATTAAACTTCAGTAAAGCTGCATTTCAGAAGCAGATTGCAGAAGCAGCCCTCATTTTCCCTGTACTTACTGTGCCAATATTTGAAAGGGTGAATGTTCCCCCAGTGAGGTCACTTGTTCCCAGCTGGCCTGCAGAGCCCAAGGACTGGAGGCGATTTAATTCCACAGCAATGTCAAACACACTGCAGACTTGAACGTTTTTCACGTTTGGGACAATCAAACCTTGCTCTGTGTCCATTGCAACTCCAATGTTGTGTGAAGCCTGCAGCAAGTGTCATTAACCAGACATTAATATAAGCTGTCAACATAAAATGTATTTTAGGTAAAAAGCCACTTCAATCACATTTTCCTTATTTATCTTTTTAACCTGGAAAGTGCTGTATTTAGTAAGCAACACCTGCATACAACTTTGAGGGGAGAAAAGGATATAATTATTTTAAATTAGCCTCACATCTGCAAACTGTAAATTGATGTTGACAATTCCACCTTCAGAGAATACAAAGTCCTGGAATCAACTTCACACTGCAAACACTGCATTTTGGAATGATCATATGTGTAACAAAACATAAATAGCATATTTTAAAGAGAACACTAGAATTAAAAAGAAGAAAAAAAAGAAATTTGGTGTGTGCATAGTCATCTAAAAACACCACAAACTTTTCAATCATGAGCTATCAGTTTCTCTGCAACAAAGAGAAACTCCATGTTCCATTTCCGTTACAGATGACCTTAGCCAACACTCATATCACTGAGATCACTTGCTTTACGTTTTTTGAAAGGAATAAAAGGATGCTGAGAGATATTTATAAAACAGCACCAAAAAAGTTTGTACTGCAAGGTGCAAGTACACATCAATTAAGAAAATAGATACTTGCTTCCCAGAAGTATCAATCCAGCAGGTTTCATAAAATTATATAACCTTTATCAAGACTGTACTTTAATATATAAGGGTTGAGTGTTGGAGCAGTTGAACTACTGTGCACAAAAAACCACAAAAATTGTTGTATTATATTTCAAATGTTCTCATTTTAAAAGCTTGGCCCATATTCAGGTGAAAAACAGGAAATTAATATATTGATATGCATTTTTGAGGCAAGTCTGAATAAGTGACTTATCTAACAAACTGTTGAAATAAGACCAACAATAAATCAAATCTAGATCTCAGAATCTGAACACACAAATTATTTTCCTGCACAACACCATAATTTTGGTTCTTATAAATAGCTCAGATATTCTGAAAGGCCCCTGTTAGACATTACTTTTTACTTTCTGCTCACAACATTTATCCATAGTTTACAAACCTTATATGTGACATTTTGACAGTTCTCATCCAAAGAAGCATTAAGAATGGGATACTGCAGCAATCCCAGAGAGGCTGCCTGTTAAACATAACAAAAGAAAACAAAATAGATTTTTGTATTTTATAAGCAGAGAGCTCCATGAAAAATAAGTAAAGGTATGAGAAAATTTAGATTAATAACAATATGGAATGAGTGTTTAGGTAGCACTTTGAGTGCAACAGCATTATCAGACTAATCTGTACATTCACTGCACATAAGTGCAGCTGCCTGCTTTTCTGAACAGCAGAAGGGACAACATTAGCAAGGGATTCATTAGCAATACAAGGATTATAATATTAACACCAACAAGACCAATGATGCATTTCATATGAGCTCAAAAAATACTGACAATTTCGAAACCTTGTGTGATTCAAACACCTGGTGATGCTTACCTCCATATTAAATTATGCTGAAGTCACTCTATCCTTTCCCATCAATATTTCAAAAGATTTCAATGGCACTACATAACTCTAGCTGCAATTCCAACTGTAAATTGATAAGTAGCTCAATAAACAAAAAACCAGTTTTCCTGTGATCTGCCGTAACTCATATGATAGAGAGGTGCTCCAAACTTACAACAATCATTGAACAGATTTTGGCAAAATCTCTGTAAGTACTCCACACAGGGCTCTGCTGCAGGCCTCACCTTTATGAAGAAAGGCATAAAGGAAAGCTTAACTCCACGGATTTCAGCTAGAGGTTTCAGCTCTTCTCGCAGCTGAACAAGCTGAGTCAAATCAATCTCATCAGAATAACCAAAGTGGGGGATCTTCAGGGCTGCACTCATAGTCTTTACCATGGCCTTCTGAAAACCTGGAAAATATTAATTGTCTTCTTAAACCAACAAAATGAGCTTCTGTGCAGTTATGGTGAAATTTCATCTGTTTCCATTAACCAAATTACACAACTTACAAAAACCAAACCAAAGCCAAAGCATAACCAAAGAACAACAGTGTAAAGAGCACGTATTAAGTTATTCAGTTCACAGAACTCAATTTTGATGACTGTAATACTTCAGATTATATTACTGCATCTCTCTACTATGTATGTATAAATTTGAAATCATAATATGATAATCTGCATTACGCTTTCCAGCCTCTCCAAATAAACACTGCTTGAAAGGCAAGCAAAAAACTTTAATCTTCCCCTTTTAATGTGATTTTTTGTTACCTTAGTGTCTTTTATGGCACTGTTCTCAAGAGCAGGTGTGAATACTACCCACATAATAGTGCAGTATGCTTTTACTAAGGACTGATAAACCCTTAAATTCACTGCACATTGCCACTAATTGCATAATGATTCCTACCATGACAAATCCATGTTTAGAATTCCTACCTGTACATACATACACTTCGAGAATGAGCAAGTACAATCTGCAGCCCAACTCCATCCAAACAAAACATGAACAAATATCTCATAAAATAATTTCAGCAGAGATGCTTCTTACAGAGAATGTTTTCCTAAATGCTCACTTGCATAACAACCACATGAAACACACTCCCAAAAAGAATCAGCTACTCACAGAGCAACAGGTACTGGTAGTCTACTGTGACCACGGTCTCAAGACTTTATATTTCATGATTTACCTGTTACAGGTTCAGTTTTATCTTTTCCTGCAAATGCAATGGGTCTGGAAGCAGGCACAGGGATTTTGCGTGCTTTGTCCTTTGGAGCAGCTGGCACAGCCTCTGCTTTCCGCTGCGGTGCGACGATTTCAGCCTTCGGAGATGGAGGCAAAATAGCTCCTGTTTGTTTGGCCAAGTAGTTGAGTATGTCTTCTTTAAGGATTCTGTTATCCTTTCCTGTCCCAACAACTTCACTCAATTTAATCTGAAAAGTACATAACAAGCAGTGCCACTTTAGTTTTACAGCAACATAAAAATATCTCATATTGTGAGCTATGGTTAAAAATTATTCCCATTTCTGATCCAAAATATTTGCAGTTTCTGTTCCTTTCTATAATTTATTAGGTATTCAACATAGTTCAAATCATCCAAAAGTTCCACTAGGTATTTGACTGCATACTTCAAGGAGGATTTATGAATACTATTAACCTCCTAATTACCTCACAGGATCAGAGTGAAATATTAATTTGAGAAAAGCTATTTGTCACTTAATTCTCTCCTAAAAATACATCATGAGCTTTCAAAACCAATGGAATATTCATAGGGAAAAAAAGGCATGTAAAACATCACCTAGTATATCCTCCACTCTAATACAAATCTGAAAAGCAGAACAAGGTGTTTTTTTAATTTTTCCCTCCTACTTTCTCTGTAGAGATTCTCAGGAATCTCCTATGACAGTTTCTTATTTTTTTTCTAGAAAGGTTTTTTCAGTCTTCAGCCTAAAGCCTCCTAGCTGTCTTTTAAGCCCAGTGATTCTTTTTTTATCCACCATAATCATCAGAAAGCACAATCCCCTTCATTTCTACAGCAGTTTTCACACATGTAAAATGTATTTGAAAACAAGTGTTTTCTCTAGAATAGTGCTCCTCTAGCCAGGCAAACTGCCAAATAAAAGCTGGGTAAAATGAAGCAGGACCTTATTCAGCAAACCTACATTGTTCTCCATGGCCAGGCGACGAACTGCAGGGGTTGCTAATGTTTTGTGGCCTTTTATCTCTTGGTGAGTGTGCTCTTCATGAGACATAGGAGGTGTTTCAACAACATCTTCTTCTGAGGCAACACCTGCAAACAAAAAGAAAAAATTAACTTTACTACATTATAAGCATTTGTTAAATTCCAACCTCAACTATTCCGTGACAGCTGAAGTTTTTACTATTTACTTTGAGTTAATGTGGATGGGAACACAGCTTGCTAAAGGCTGCTGCTAAGCTAAATATTCAAGAGGAAATGTCTAGGAGATTTTAAACTTTAATAAGTATCACAACTTTCTCTATTCAAATTTCTTGACTTTATAAAGGGAAAAAAATCTTTGACTATTTTCAGAAGGAAAAAGTAAACTTCTCTGCCATTGATTGTTTTATGAGAAAAAACATAAAATACGCATGAGGAAAAAAAATGGCTTACAATACCTTTTGAAGCATCAATTTCAATGTCCACTAGTGGTTTTCCAACAAAAGCAATATCATCTATGCTGTAGTGGAGTTTTCTGATGACGCCATCGTAACGACTGGTGATAGTAACAGAGGCTTTATCGCTCTGCACCTCACAGATGCTGTCAAACTGAGATACACTGTCACCTTCCTTTATGTACCTGGGGGAAAGACACAGGCTGCTGGGAAACACAGTCAGTGTAAAAACCTATTCTGTGTATTCCTTTGGTTAAGTTCAGTAAGATATGCCCCACAACACGGAAGTGCATTCCAGATGAGAAAACAAATTCTACATACTGAATATGTTTGCTACATGCATTTTGTCTGACTGCCACAGAACTCTTTGTTGGGTGAAATGACGAAATTATTATGAATATCATTACACACATACTACATTTACTTTAGTAAAGCAGAGTTTTCCTGTCAGATTATAAAGCATCTAAAAATAAGAATGAGCCCAGCTTTATCTGAATGCAAGGAAGTTGTTGGTTTCAACTTGTCAATATACAATCAGTTTCAGAAGGGAAATGGATAGTAGGAAACACTGTCTTCCATGCAAAGAGAGGTATTTGTACAAAGAACAAGGCCATTCAACACTGCCTTCCTTCACTGTACACTTTGATTTTGTTTAATCCCTTCATCACTGGCTTTTTACAAACAATTTAGAAGTTCAAATCTTTTACTAAAAGCAATAGAGGAGAGGTACAGGATAAAATTATGTGGATTCTTTAGACTCGCCACTTGTTTCTAAAGCTAAGTAAACAAAACAAAAGACAGGCCTCCTGAACACAAAAAACATCACTGAAGGAAAAGCCTATATATAGGTGCATCCCATTCCTTCCAATTTTTGCACTCACAAATACATGAGACTGCAAACAAACAAAATAAAAAGCTCAGTATGTACATGGTTTTAAAATGTACAAAATGAAACCTGAAAAACTTCACTAGTAATCCAGAAAATATTCTCAGATAACTCATTGATCATACAGTGAAAGCTGCTAAACTACCTGCTGACTTCTTAGTGTATTTCCAGGAAAGCAGACCTTACCATTCTTTTACAGTCACCTCTGTAATTCCTTCTCCAATGTCCGAAAGCTTAAACTGGACAATTTGGCCACATGAAACTTGAAACAGAGAATAAGAAAATACAGCACGTTTAATATTAAATACAAGCTACCAGACAGAAAAATCTGAATGCATCAGAAATAATCTACATACCAGCCATATGCAAACCTCTAACATAACACTCATAAAATAGCAAAATAAAAGAAATTATTTTATTATGAAAAAGATTACCAGCAGATGTTCTGAATAATCGCTGTTGATGACTAAACTTGAGGGCAGATTTGTCAAACACGCACACATATTTTGATTTTATAAAGCGAATGCTGCTGCACGATCTAACACGATGAATGCAAACCTGGGGAGAAAATCTCAAGGGTTAATACAGTGGAGGTAGAGCTCATTTAATATTCCTCATCTAACAGTCACACTAAAATAGTTTCATTCTAGTCTATATAAGAGAAGTTCTTATGGAACACAATTACACTGAATACATTCTTGAACGTACAGTAACCTTTACATTAGCAAAAGCTTTGCTGGATTTTAGCTTCTTTCACTACCACAACACATGGGGAGATCACAGCCACAGTGACATAGCCAATTAACAAAAATCATGACAGGATCTGGTGAGTGATTCATTGCTATTGTTTCTCTCAGGAATTAGCTTAATCAGGACAGGCACAGAAAAAGCACACACATTGTCAACCACATCAGACATCTAAAATATTCCTATCCAGGATGAATGCTGGAAGGTTTCCCTAGACTGCACTGAAAATCAGCATATTTGTCCCATCAGAGGCAGATCAGAAGTACTAATCAGAAAGGAAATTCACACCAGAGGGCCCAGAGAGTTGCCCTTTCATTTTTGTTCCTATAGAAGAGGCGATCACCTTCAAGTAAACATCATCTCAAATCAGCTTCAATGATATTTTGTAAGAACTGGCCATGATACGGTTTTCTTTTATGGTTACAATTATTTTTATCCAGAAATCAATTTTAAAGGGTCTACAGAATTTTCTGAAAGATTCTTTAGACAAAACCTTAAGCTTTAAAGCCTCTTGCAATCAGTCATGATTGTGATCATAAGCAAAGCTGGTAGTGCTTGCATTGACATAAACAGGTATTTTATTAATCTCAACACAAGTTAGTTCAGATACATTCTTATCTGGTAAAATTTATTACATTTCATGTAATTATGGTGTTATGTTGTCTTAAGAGTGCTGTAAAATTTATAAAAACAACAATTTATCTGTAGATACTATCTCTAACTAATTTAGAGATATGAAAAAAATTCAGGTGCTACAATGTACCTCAAGTAGCTCAAAACTGTAAAATTTAGAAATTATCTTCTTAGAGGAGCCAGAAAACAGCATACCTGCATGGGAAAGTTCATTTTAACTTCTTGTTTAAAAAATCCTTTCAGTAATTACAGAGCATATGAAACTTCTTGTTTCCCCTCCCCACACCCCAAACTGTTCAACTATTTGCTATCACTTTTCACTGTTTAAAAAGTACATTATTCAGCAGGCCATACAATTCTAAACTAACAATGTACTCATTTTCTGTATTATTTAACCCAGTACTGCAAGTTATATTTAATATCCCCCTTCTTTAAGGAACAAACATTTATACAGCACAGTTTATCATGATGGACACAACAAAGTTATTTCATTTGAGTTACCTTTCAGTTGCCAGCCACTAAGATGGTACCTACTGATCTAGTATGAGTATTTTTTTAATTCCTATAACAAGCAAATAGAAAATCTTTTCCTTAGTCCTCCAAACAACTTTCCATATTCAACAATCAAGCAACATGGCAATTTTAAGCTATGAAAAATTGTACTTTAGGAATACATTTAAAGTTCACATTAAATTACAAAACTGGTATACAATGTACATCTTCATAATCCTATTTTTCTTCTATTTTTAAGTCTGGGTTTCTTCCCATTTGTTTATATTAAAATGTTACTGAAAAAATTGTTAAACTGGACCTTTTTGTCACAAACTTCTAAAAACTCTCTCTTCTCTTTATATGACCCTAAATGAAAAACATTCAGTATTTACCTGTGAAGATGATCACAAGGAGCACATCAAATCTCTGAACTATTTCTAAATGTGAAGTTTCACAATGATTTCCATGTGATTTTTAACCTTTGGTTACCAATGCAGGTAGTGAATTAGTAATGTCACTGCCAAAAAAAGAGACTGGTGTTGTTATTGAAGAGTTACCATGCTGTTTCATATTATATCTGAAGGAATAATTCAAAACTACTGCATTTTTTAAAACTAAATCTTTCTGGTTTTCAGTTTTGCACATTCTCTACCAAAAAGTTAGTGTGCTAGTATGTTAAAGTAATAATACAGGACACAATCTCTTCACAGAGCAGTGTTCCTTACTAACAAGAAAAAAAAATTATAATCCATTAAAAGAGACTGTGGTTACAACTTCAGCATTTAATCACCATAATACTGGTGAAATGCCAAACAAGGAAATAAAAATGGCACATAAAAGACAAAATTAGCTCTAATATCCATAGCATACCCATCTACATATTTTGATGTCTGGAAAAATCTACCAGCTAATCCCAAACATAGCTGCTACTACTTAGCTTGTTAATGTGGCTACTAGTAGACTAAACAGTAAGCTAAAGGTAATACTGCCACAGCAAAGTAACACCTCTCCTGTGCAAGTCTGGGATGTGCAGAGTGACTCTGGCAAAAAGGAGCTGAGGGCCACCCAAGTCCCTGGCTGGGCCTGGGGCCACACCAGCCGGGCTGACAGAGCCGCGGTCTGAGCCCAGCCACGGTCTCAGCTCCAGGTGGGAGCTGAGTGCACTCAGGGCAACTGCTTTGCCTCTCAGCTTCAGCTTTGGTGCTTCCTTAAAAACAAGCCAACTCCGGTTTTCTAAATTACCACTGATCCTGAAAATGTATGCTGGCCTCAGATCAAAATATTTTTAAGTAGCCTGCAGAGGACTGATTACCTGATGAAGTAACACTAAATTTCCAAGTCAAATTGAACAGTTCATGCTCACAGGCAATGACTTTGCATTAAAGGATATTGCCCTGCTGAACTCTCTTGACTTCTGTCCCACTGAGTCATTTTAATGAACGTTTCCTCACATAGCATGTGTTTTGCATACATATTCTATATTTCCAAGTATATAGTTACCTATATGCTAAAGCAACATTACTAGTAAGGTGTTTTAATCCAAAGTTATCCCTCATCTAAAGACCTGGCACATGTCCCAATGTCCAGGTAACTGCCATTTCCCTACCACTTCACACAAAGGCCCCCTGGCTCAGACTCAAAATGTGCTCGCAGGAAACACACACTATAAACCAGCCAACTCTATAGTTCAGCATGCACATAGATAAGATGAGCGTTTTCATCTTATCAGAATCTCCCTCTGGATTTAAGAGTAGAAGGTTAGAAATACAACTTAAAAGAAAGTGCTATTTTCAATGCTCTTAATTAGTAAAAGTATTTATAAATACTTATAAGTTACTGGCTGAAAACTGGATTACAAAAGTATAATTTAAAAATTCCTCATCATTATGCTTTAAATTTACAATATGAATTATTGAGAGAAAAAAACATACTAGAAACTGGAACTGATCCTTAATTTTGTTTCTAAATTACAAAAATTATTTCTTCTCTGACATCCCACAAAATAGGGATGACATAATAGGAAACCAACGCTCTTCACAATAGCAAGAAGACTATAATATAAGAAGACAGAAGAAAGCTGAACTAAATCTATGTTCACAAAATGGTAAGTATCTCAAAAAGTCAACTAAGTAGATTCACTTCTTATGGTAAGGTATCTCAACTACTTTTCAAGTATTAAGGCTCCTGGGATTCAAAGAAATACGTTTCCCTTTTTTGTACGTGTATCCAGAGCGTCTCCGTGCAGATGCGGTATGCAAAGGGAGTTGATGCGTGGGCGGAGAAGCGGTTGACGGCAAGGCATAGGCAAAGCAATAACGGGATGACTTAGAAATAACAGAAGAGGAGGCTGTCACTGTCTCGTTACAGAAAGGCACACGTTTCTTTCACAGGGAGCATGGGCGAGGGCAGCGCGGGGGGAGAGGGTGCCAGCTCTGGGGGTCCCCGTGCAGCGCGGCGGGCGGTGCCAGGCACTGCCGGGGACTCGGTCACCTGCGCGGAGCACGGGGAGCGCACAGCGGGGAGGGAGCCGAGGCGCTGCCCGGCCCCGGACACTGCCGAGGCGACAGGTCCGCGAGCGCGTCGTGTTTGCAGAGGCGCGGTGCGCGCCGTGCGCCCCCCGGACGGCAGGAACAGGGCTCGGGGATGCCACGAGTTATCTCTCCCGCCCCGGCCGGCCGGGAGCGCCGCCGCCCGCGGGGCCCCCGCTCCCCTTACCAGGCGCCCCGCGGCTCGGCAGCTGCTCCTCAGCGCGGTCACGGCCGCCATCTTACCCCGGGCGGAACGGCCCCGCACACACCCCCGGCACAGCCAACCGG